>CM041776.1:331601917-331954417 GCA_023374045.1 Limonium bicolor | reverse complement strand
AAAAAGAACAGCCGGTTAAAAGACAGCGAATCTTTTGATTTATATCTTTTAAATATTATATATAGGCCAGCTTGACAATTTCATTGCCTCTTGATCTGAGGTGCGAAGAGAAAGATCTCTTTTTTATGACTTCCATTTATCTTATCGATTCCGGCCCGGAAAAGTAACCAACCAGAGCCCTATTGATGAATGAAAGAAAGGGTTGTTGAGCCCTAGCCCTGTAAGCCCACACCTGTGTAGAGTAGATCGTTCAACACCTGCGGCACAAACCCATTTTTGACCTATTGGTCCGTTTATCATAGGCGACCGAACGGCCGCCCCCTAATTACTAGACCAACCCGCTATAATAATTCCATAAACACCTAGCGAAGATATGGCAAACAAATAAAGTAGCCCTATGTTCAAATCTGACAATACCATACCATAATCAAAAGGTACAACGGCCCAAGCAACCAGACTTAGCATAAATGTAGCCACTGGAGCCATTCTAAAAAGGAAGAAAGACGCACTACTCGGTGAAATAGGTTCTTTTAGAATCAATTTCAAACCATCTGCTATAGGTTGTAACAATCCGAATGATCCCACTACATCAGGACCCTTTCGACGTTGCACAAAAGCCATTACTTTACGTTCAGCTAGCACTAAAAAGGCTACTCCTAGTAGAAGTGGTAGAATTATTCCAAGTATTTCCGCTGGAACAGCTATGTACGTTTTCGATTTTCTATTCACTCATGATCTTTATGGTCGACCCGATCATGATATTTGACTCATGAGCTGGCCTGGTTGACCCAATCATGATATTGAAGGGAGGGACCTTTTCTAGCGCTATGGCCTGGTTGACCGAACCCTTTTGACTTCTATTCGACAGTATACGCTTGTGGTCTACACCTGCAACAATGAACCATATCGATCACTCTATTAGAACGGAGACGGCCCAACTCCACCTCCTATCGACTCTCCTTCCCTCTTTCCAGCCCCAGCTGGCTAACGAGGTTCCAATGAGGAGCCATCCAAGGCAAGCTTCCGCTTTAGTACACATGCTAGGCGGGGGCAGGATTCGAACCTGCAATCTTCAGAACATGAGTCTGGTGAGTTAACCAATTCCTCTACCCCGCTTCTTCCCCTTATCCTCCTTCATTGATCTTTTTGAAAACAACGTTCGACTTGCATGTCTTAAGCATATAGCTAGCCTTCCTTCTGAGCCAGGATCAAACTCTTCTTTTGAGTATGATTGTTCCCTGCAGTGGTAGAACCTCGTGAACCAGGCGTACTCTTTCTGTGAACCTTTCTTCTCTTAAGAAATTTCGAGAAAGCATCTGGGTCTGTAAGAGACTTTCTTCTCTTAAGAAATTTCGAAGCAGTACTAGTCAACCGTAATCAACTATACGATAGATTTCACAGGCATTCTTCCAACGCTTCCAACCATGAACCATTGAGCTACATGCACTCTCATCAAGTGCTTGTCTTCGTTAAAGAGGTCTTTTAAACCCAGTTTTCATCCGTTTTGGCATGCTAATGGGAGGGATACTTTAACGAAAAGTCAAATGTGCCGTTTCGAGAACCATGTGACAGAGCTTTACGTCAAAGTCAAGGAGATCAAAAAAGCAGCTAGTGCAGGCATGCTTTGAATTGAAAAACCTTTCGCTCCACCCTTTTGCTTAGCATAGGCTACACAAACCTTAGCTGTTTGAATGTCCGTTCTCGGGGAAGAGACCTTACTCGATGGCACACCTCACAAAAGTCCAAGAAATTGGGAAAACAGTCTTCGTTAGCTCGCTACTCTCTGGATCTAGGCAATTTGAGAGTTCCTCCTCCTTTCACACCTTTGTTCCAGTTTATTAGATTGGGGTAAGTGATGCTCCTACTGAGTGAGCCTTGCTCATCAATTAGGCCAAGGCTTTTTTCTTGGCATAGAAAGTTCCCCATGTCCATTCTCTGACGTTAGCAAGTATGCTATGCTCTGCCGTTAAGACATGAAAGTCGAACCTAGAAGCAGGAACGAGTGGAATGGAAGCAATCCCTTTTTTTGGATTGATTGGTCTCGCAGGGGCGTAGCGAAAGTTCCGAATGGGGTTAGCATTCCGCCTTCAAAACACGTTCCTAATCACTCGGTGGGTCCAGGTCGAGTTATCAATCTCTTTTATCAGCTCAAGCATGGAGTCAATCCAATCGCTACGCCCCTTTTATCCTTGCAGAGATTTTCCGGTCTTTGAATCATTGCAGAACTGAGGAAGAAGAAGGGTGGTATTGTAGGATGTGCTCTATTGATGCAGAGCCATCTCAAGTGTATCAAAGACAGATTCACGAGACCCTACTTCCCAGAAAAGAGAAAACCAATCAACGCATTTTTCTCAAGTCAGTGGCCGGGACCTTATAGCAAACAGGAGTGGAGGGAGCAATATGGACGATCAGAGTCTTGGGTGGAGCCTGGGTGGCTCCATGCGATGTGATATAAAGATGTGGCAAAACCTCAAGCTTCCTTTATTCGGGCTGTGTGGAGCCATTCCATTAGCTATGCACAATAGGTAGGAGATTGGATCAAAGCAATGCCATCCCTATGACCCATGAACGTCACCGATTGGAATTTTCTTATGAAGATGAGGGGCGTAGCGATTCTTCAAGTAAAAGAAAGAGCGGAAGCCTGTAAGCAAGTGCACAGAAGAACACCGGGAAAGTTTATAGGATAATGATGATTATCAGTATCCCGCATGGGATGCTAGTCGAAGAAAAGGATTTTTGGCTCCTAAACTCAAGTCTATGGTCCATATCTGCCTATGCCAATGAAAGAGAGTGTAGAAGTGCAGATTCCGGATGAAAGCAGAAGTCCGGTATGATTAGCCACTGAGAAACTGCGAGCAGAAAATGAAATTCTCCTTTTTGAAAACTTCAGGCCGCGTCTGAAGGAGTTTACGAAGCGAGAGTCAAGAGCGAAGTGAGGAGTTGGAAAAAAAGACACGGAGACTGAACCGGTATATTGACAGTGTCCCAAGAAAAGAAGAAGCACGGACTGACAGCAAGGAGTCAACTGAATGACCTTCACATCGGCTGCTTCAATCAATGTTCAGTCTGACTACGAGGCTTAGCCGCCCGCAGCTTACTACTTATTGAAAGGCCGAACAGGGGCGTAGCGAACCTTGCCTTTTCTATTTCTAATGTCAAACCTGCAAACAAGCCCTTCTCTTCTTTTGCACAAGCCCTTTTTGCTTGAAGCCCTAGCCCTGAATGCCCTATTCGCCCTTCGCACCTTTGAAAATGGATTAGTACTCATTCGATGCCATCTTCTTTGACTAGTCAACCACCTCTGCTTTCAAATCCGGTCAAGATGCTGGCTTGCCCCTTACTGGTAGGGGTCTACCGGAACTCGTGCTTTGACTCGACCAACCTCTTTCATAGCTCCTTCTGCTTCAGGTATTGTTAGTCAAAGGTGCTGTTAGCTAGGAGATAGGATCTCGATATAAAACAACAGAATAACCTGCTCAATCCACCGCTGCCGGAAGATAGGGGAAAGGGGAAGTCGCTACGCCCCTTTCTCCGTGCCATCTCGACTATGGTCCTCTTCTTCCGTTCGGGCGTCAAAAGCAATATTCAAAAGATCTGCTTTATCCACCCCAAGAGTAAATGAATGCTTATCCTGTGGATGCGGCATTAGCGGTCTTAACACTTTCCCTCTTAGGAGGAATCCGCTAAGGCTAGGGTAGAGATTCATCTTTCAAATGGCCAGTGGAAGAATGCCCTGTGGGACTTGAGCTAGTGGCATAATACAAATAGTCCGCTTGAAAGCAAAGCGTAGAATCGGACGCTGTTGATGCGGAGACGGGCATTCCTACTATCGTTGAAGCGTGCTACTGCCTTGGCACCTTGGAATGCTAATAGGAGTCAAATCATTCCTTCTTCACTCTCCCTAGGGTCAACGAAGACCAATGCCTTTAATATGACGTATGCCCCTTCCCTGCTCTTTCCAAGAATCTTTTGACGGAGCTAGTGGTCTTCCCCCTTCCGTAGTCGCTAATGGCATTTCTCTTTTCCGATACTACAACTAGTTGATGAATGCGCATCCACTTCTTCTTCTTTGACTTAGGCTGCTCCGTTCCTTTCACAGACAGGAGAGAGGATTGCTATAAAGTGCATCGTATTCTGCCAAAGAACCTATTCCTCCTTGCTTGACTACCACAGGCATGCTTGACTGCCATTGACTGGCATAGAGTCCTTAGGAAAGAGACAGGAGACAGGCTTACTACTGGCTTGCTTCCT
The DNA here is from genome assembly GCA_023374045.1 of Limonium bicolor. Taxonomy (NCBI): domain Eukaryota; kingdom Viridiplantae; phylum Streptophyta; class Magnoliopsida; order Caryophyllales; family Plumbaginaceae; genus Limonium; species Limonium bicolor. Next base: position 331,950,166 of record CM041776.1, on the reverse strand, counting down.
TGATTGACAGACTGGCTACCAACCTATACAAAACTTCAGCTTGCTTGATTGATTGCTTGCCCTCCATGCAAGGATTGAGACCACACTCGTAGGACAGCTGCACCCCTATGCTTTGGCTGCTTTGGCTTGTTTGTTTCGTTTGGCTCGCTAATAGTGGAAAAAAAAGGTGACCTCCTCCCTCCGTTGAGATTTGAAGGCCTTAGGGGCGTAGCGAAGAAAGAATCCTGAATAACGTAGGGCTGACCCACCCCACTAGGATAGGGTCAAAGCTTAAACCAATCTTTTCTTTTTCAAATTATGGAAAGGGGCGTAGCGAAAGAGAAAGTAAGAACCTTACTCAGGAGGAAAGAAAATAGTATATTCATAAAGCGTATCCCTAGAGAGAGACAGTAGCGAACTCACTTTCAAAAGGAGCTCACTTGAGCACTGTTTTTATTGCCATGGAAAGACTTAGGATTAGCAAAAAAGATGTAACCCCCAAGGGCTGCAATTCGCAATGATTGGACTTTGCTTCTGTTTAAGATGATTCCTATACCATGGAACTTTCAATTAACCTACACCGGACCCGGTTTCTTATTCAAATTATGCCTGTGATGATTCCTCATCTTATGTGGCATCCGTTGTTGCCTACCGTTGATTCAATAGTCTCACTTGGCTCCTTTCTTTTTTCTTTGCAGCTGCCATAAAAGTCAAGCCTTAGAAACTAACAGGAATCTCACCGCCTGCTCCCCTTACTACATACTCGCTACTAAGGTTCTGAAAGAAGGCAGCTAAATCAGCAATAGAAGAGAACTCCAGATCTATGAATAGCCAACAAAGAGCAACGCTCGATTACTGGAACTAAACAGCAAGCTGCCCCTACCTTACTTATCGAGAAGGAGTACTGGGACTGAGTAGACTTCTTGTAGTTCTCTTTCCCCTAGCAGCCTTTCCTGCTTTCCCGGTTGCAAGGTTTCGAGCTAACTACAGGATTTGCTTCCTAGCTATTAATACTCAAGCTTAGTAGTAGGGAACTTCGAACGCGAATCTTTGCTTTAGCTGACGTTTCAATCCGTCCTGTCCACTCACCACTTATCTCAAAAGCCACTATTTGAGATCTCTGAAGTGAATTCAAAATAAGTCTTTGTGGTTCCATTTCCCTTACGCTCGCTTTTGCTAATGCTACTCGGAAAGAAGAGCTAGGAGACGAGACGCTCTAAGTGCCGAAGTCCATAGCTCCTATGATCGCGAGCTGCGGCTTTCTTTGTTCGCATTTCCGTAACGGCCTTGTAAAAGCGTTCCAACGACATGGCATAGCCAATCACAGCTTTGAAAGCCAATACCGTTGCGCGTACCCACTCGTCCCGTCTCGTGACGTTCTTGCTCTCACTGCTCGCGTTGCTGATCCTCTCATTCAACTAAACGACACTTCTCTACGAACAACCAGTTTAGCCCTCAGTCTCTACTGCCAACTCGTTTCACTCCAGTTTACCGTAGCAACTACAGCAAGCTGCCTAGCTCACTGGCTCGTATGACTAGCTCGCTTACTTTAACTCAACAGCAACGCTCTAACAAGCCAACTCCGTGACGTCTTTCGCTACCCTGCTTTAGCCTCCCCCCTCTAACGAGCAAGTAAGTAAACAAGTAGCTCTTACGTGGGGCAGCCTCAACCTTCCACCTTCGGTTCATAACAAGCTGCGCACCTTCTGAGCCAGGATCGTTAGCAACTGGCTAAAGGGTCTTTCGTGGTCTCCGATCAGGAAAGAGAGCTAGTACAGCACAGAGAAAGGGAGCTTGTTTTCGAGCAAGGTAGCGCAGTAGTTGCTTGTTGGCTCTTTCGACTTTGAGAGTGGTAACTGGAGCTAGCTCGTTGTTCATTCTTGGCTAAAGAAATGGGGCTTTTATCACTACTTTTCCCAGTAAATGGGTGGAACATTAGGTTCCCTTTCTCGTTTTCTGGTTAGGAAATAGTGACGGTTGAAAAGCAAGTCGATGGTGCCATAAGTCAAACGGGCGGGTGAGGCGAGAGTCCTTCACTGCACTCACTGGAGAGAAGGGATCATCTCCAATCTAGTTGTAAGGTCTTGTTCCCTTATTAGTAGCCGAAGTGTAGGCCGGGTAATTCAGGATCAAACTTTGAACATGTGCATCGGAAGACTCGAACATCTTTAATAAGCGTTAGTCGACCTCCGGAGGACAACAAACAATTTGCTTTTCCAACCTGAGGGCGGCCCGGTAGGCAAAACAAAGGTCGAGCTTCAAACCTCTCCTTTCAGTCGAGATCTTTGAACCTCTGTTCCTTGCTTCTTTGAAAGTGCTTTCTTTTGAGTGAAGGCAGCATAAGTGCGTTGGTCACATAGGCTTGAACCGCTCGAACCTATTTTGGGTAGTGGAAGAAAAGAAGGAGCGTAGCCTTCGCGGAGCCCCTTTGAAACGATTTTCAACTACCCCAAGTTGTATGAAGGCTCTGTGATCATTTTTTTGAAGGTCTTTTTTAAGCTTTGAAGGTCACCCCACTGTTTAGAGAGCAGCCAATTCAACTAAAGAGCTCCTCCGTCACTTCCAATGATCGGTTGGCTCCGATCAGTGCTTTTCTCCGATCCATAGTTCTATTCAATGGCGGATTTCTTACTTCGTAACCTGAGTTTAGGCTGTCGTGTGAGTCTAACAAAAGCAAACTCTCATAGTTCAGAGCCCAGCTCCAACTACTTCTGAGTAAGTGAGGTTTCTGATAGTTGAAAATTCCTTCTCGGGGCATTGCTCCGTCAGGCTTTCTACTATAAAGGTAGTGCGAATCTCAAACTATGAGGGGCCTTTTAAGCCCGCACCACAAACTGCTACAGCATAAACATAGGCTGGTAGTATGAATTGTCCCAAACAGCAAAAAAGCTTTTTTCTTCATATAGGAAGAACCCCCCAATAGCTCTCCTAGCCGCCGCATGCAACCTCTGCGAAAATACGGATTTCATCGAGGGTTGCCACGTCGAGACTCTCTTTCGAAAGAGAGATTCCAATCTTTTGAATGAATTGATTTCGAGATGCCAAGTGGTAAGGCAAGGAAAGAAAAAAAAAGAAGTAGATGCAAGAAAGAATGCGCTCTTAGATAGTGCACGAATGAATAGTGAAAGTAGGAATGGAAGTTAGAAAGTAGCCTGTCTCCCTGTTCTCAGTGCCAATGCCTTCGCTCTGTCCAATCTCTTTTCTTTCCTTCTAGCGGGGAAAAGAAAATTGGAAGCTGAAGTTTGCAAGTGATGAATAGGGGCGTAGCGAAAGCAAGCTAGCTCTCCAACGGGCAAAGAAGTTTCAGTCCAAAAAGCTGAATGAAGTAATAAAAGAAAGAATAGAAGGGAGAATCAGTACGGGTAAGAAGAAAGAAAGGAATAGCAGTAGGGCAAGGAACTTTCCAATCGAATGTGAAATAAGATAGTAAAGGAATTCCTCTTCGCTACGCCCCTTTTCAATATGCATTCGGTCTTGATACGTCCTATCCACAAGCTTACCCTCTTCCACACATTACCGGTGGATGCTAATCCCGCTATAACTTTGGCTGCAGGAGAGGAATGGTTAAGTGAGACTCTCGACGTCTTCTTTGGTAAACGGGATCTTTACCTAGGCGCCGTAGTCTTGCCTAAGTGTTCGGCCCTTTCTATGGTATAGCAAGCTGTTTAGCTACTTGTATCGATTTGCCACAGTGTGGTTAGATAGAAGGCAGCCTCAGCTTGGAAAGATTTGGCGAAGCCTTTAGTAGGTTGGCCAGTATAAAGCAAGAAAGTAGGCAAGCCAGCAGTCTCGAATAAGCAAAAGAAAGAGGGAATAGTATATCATCTTCGTCTAACTGAGAGAGATCGAGGATCCGTCTTTGATGCTTGAATTTCTAGGCCTAGGCTTTCGGATCAATCTGGTTTTCTGCATCTTATAATTCGTATTCCATTCCCCATCTCACAAGAGTGAAAATAAATCTCCTTTTGAACTCACAAGGCCGGAGAACTCCTCCCGGAATTCTGACAACAGATGCGGATGAAAGAGCTACTCTCCAAGAACTTCTTCTATAGCACCGTCTTCTTTCTCTTCTTCCCGATAACGTGAAACGGATTCGTGAACAACTGCAGCTCATACTCTGACAACGGATTCAATGGTATCGCTTATTCCTTCAACATCTGCTTCAAAGAGCTAAGCCCGGGTCTCACTGAACTGGGTCAAAGAACTACCTTCCTGGAGCTATCTCCTTACTTAGATCGTTCATTTCCCAATTCAAACTCGGATCAGTTGGCAAGTGGATTCCCGTGCCTGGGTACGAAACTAGTTGCTATGATTCGATCTCGAAAGAGTGAAATGACGCCTTTTTTTTGGCTTTATCCTTTATGGGTCTGGGCTAATTCTTGAAAGCAGCAACTCCTACACCTACCTAACTTTAACAGAACAACTACCGATTCTCACCCTCGAGTCAGGAGTTGTTGCCCTAATGTCAGTTCCGTCGCTAGCCTAGTGTTGAGTTAGCCCTTGACGGCTTTGAAAGCAAGTCAAGCATTCCAATCCCAGCGGATGAGTCAATAGCAGCAGAGTCGTGAAAAGAGCGTCAAGCAGCCTTTCTCTACATACGAAACCACCAGGTACATTTGCTTATGAAACAAGAGCAGCTTCTTTTGTAACAGCTTATTCAACCTCCCTTCGGGAAGTAAGAGCCATTGGCCCTTGCCTTGAGCCAGTTCCAGTCATGGGAGGACTTTTTCCTTACTCTTTTAATGAAATATCTGTTTGACCTGCCTGGGATACCATGAATTGTAGCGTAGATCTTCGCTACGCCCCTTAGGTCTGACGCTTCATCTCTTTCGCTACGCCCCTGAGTTATTCCGACAAGACTAGCTCCTTCTTCGCTACGCCCCTGATGCTTTTACTATGTATGCCTACGTGTTAAGTTTAGCTCAGTAATTTCGTTCTGTCTGGTTGGCTGGCCCTTACTCAGTTACCGAAAGGCGCAATGTCCAATTTTCAATTCCATTTAGCCCCCACTCCCAGCGATCACCTGCGGGGCGTCAGTTGCCTTAGGTTCACGAGAATTCACCGCCTCATCTCACCTATCATAGGAAGGTCTGCTGGTCGATCAGTCCAGGCAGATGTGCTAACCTAGATCGGTTATGGATGCCGGGGGTGCCTTTTCTCCTTGTCAGGAGTAGTGACTTTGTTCCCAGGGAGTGCAGCAACCACTTTTCCCGGAGCGGCAACTTTCTTTCTATAAGTAGGAGTTTTTCTGGATTTTGAGGCGGACCTTTGGAGGTGACAGCCTTGGTACGGGGATCTTCTTTTCGAATCTTTTTGATTTGAGTTGTTGCAGTAGCCACTGCGACTTTGGACGAACCGACTGACGAGGTCAATCCTGATCAAGTAATTGATCTAGCCTTAGCAACCGGAAAAGCCTTCATAGGAGTTTGCTTAACAGCCAGTGGAGTGACAGCAGGTTTGACCAAATAAGTGGATTCCTGGTAAATGAATAGTTGAGATTCCATAGGAGGTAGGTGGAAAAGGAAGCAAAACCTTTTTTTTGTTTGAGATAGCTCGAAAGGAAAAGAGGTAAGCTAAGAATGAGAGAGAATAGGAGAGCTCACCGATCAAAGAGAGTAAGGAAGGCAAGATAGGGCGTCATAGAAAGCCAAGAACAAAACAGGAAGAGAAGAGGCTAGCGAATACCAAACTCTCAGGATAAGGTGTTGGGTGGGTGGTTCTCCAATAGAGGGAGTGAAAGAATGAGTAAAAACGATTCTTCTTGTTTTGTTGGGAGAGAGATCGATTAGCTGTGAAGGGGGGGAGTTATTGTCTATCGTCAGCCTCTATGGTAGAATCAGTCGGAGGGCCTGAGAGACGGTGGTTTAAATAGTAGAGGTAAAAGTGGAAAGAAGTGTGTCAAAAAACTAGAATGACATATATTTTTAAACAAGAATCACATCCTAAAACAACAGATATTAATTAACGGAGGGAGTATTATATTTATAAATGAAAATGTGTCAAGATACTTTATTTTGAATGCTTTTTATGAATGATGAAGAAATATAATACTAGTACTAATATTTAAGGTGGTTGATTTCACTTTATTACAATGGATACTCTCAAGTGCATTCACAATAAATAAAAAGGTTCAATATTTCCACGGAAAATCCAAGGGATATTGTTGAGCCGAAACCTTTCGGTTTAAAAAGAAAAAAAACCTTTCAGGTGATTTGCCTTACAAAGGAAAAATATCATAGACACTCATTTATATTTTTTAAATATTTTAGTATAATTTTTTCTAAAGTGTTATCCAAATTTGTTTCTATAATTTTTTTATAAACTTTATGTAATTAATGTGTAACTTATGAAGAAAACGTCTAAATTGACAACTTTTTAACACTACTTTATTTTAAACATTTTTTTCATCTAAAGTTAATTGAGCAAGTGGAAGATTAGGCAGATATTTGCTACAATTCAAATTAAGAGTATGATTTGTTGAAAAATATTATCATTTTATACAAATTCACACTATAATAAATTTATTTTAATTTTACAAAACATCAAAACATGCATCATTATATTAACAGTCGCATCAACTTTTATTTTTTTAATACTCACTTTGTTTTTTACTATAAGCATTAATTGCATACCAATTTTAGTGTTAGTGCTATTATTCTAATCTACTTTATCTAAAATCTGTGTTTAATATCTGACATCAATTTCAATATCTCCAACCATTTCTCATCTATTTTTCTGTTTTATTTTGATAGTTGACCACAAACTGACCTTAACAATTACATCAACTTCTTACGTATTTCTTCATACTTTTACGCAATATTTTTTAATTTGTGTATGAATATTATTTTTTGTAATGTTATTTACTAATTTGGTAGCATATAATTTAACTAAAAATGGTATTTTTATTGCAGCTACTATTTATATTGAAACGATTTATTTAAAAATAATTTTAATAAATTATAAATACTTAAATATAATATGATTTAATAAATGTACAAAATATAACTAATTATATCTAACTACGTTTTGCAAATATATTTAGTTTTTATAATTACAAAAATAACGTTTTTTTATAATTGGTTCATTAAAGAGTATTGAATTTTTATTGAGTAATAGCCTAGCTTATACATAGACGGGGATGACACATGCACACTAATACCCTAAACTGAAGTCCAATGAAAGTAAGAGGAGAAAGATGATGTATCTGGTTGCCAAAAGTTGCAAATTTATCGACACTCGTGATTAAAGATACGTATGTTCTATTTTCTCTACGTCATCCTTCAATCGGATTTTCCACATGATTTTCCACTTCCAATGCATGGCCTCAATATAACGTAGCAGTAAGGATCTCTTACGAATAAGAGTGGCCGAAGGACATCCATGATAAAGATGATCCGTCAAAATTTGTTTATCCTTCATTGTCCCCTGATGCTTTTTGACATTGATACGTTCATGAGAGGCATTTGAGACAAGAAATCTATATAACTGATAAACGTTTGTCAGAAAGACAATCCTGTTGAACCAACATCTTGTTGTTTAGGTTGACACCCAACAATTTTTCTAACGAAGTGGTTTTGCCGTCTGTTGCTACACTAATTTTGGGACATGGTTAAACAAAACCAAAAAACCAAAAAACGCATCCACATATAACAGAGACTGGAGTAAGGAGCGAGGAAAGGGTGAAATTCAATTTGAGGAAGCCACTGCTATGTTTGTTTACCATTTGTAGAGGTAAACTGAGATCTATGAACCAGAGCTACAGGGCTACATATCATCTAGGTATATCTGTAAAAAAAATCATAGCTGCTCCAGGCCGGGTACCACTCCAGATTGCTCCTTAAATTACAAATTTGGTTGAAGTTACCAATTACCAGCCAGAGAAGGGTCACAGCTACCAAGTAATACTTTTAGAGGGCAGAGGCATACAAGAGACACCATGAATCAGACCACCCAACCAACTTGATATGTTAGCATGATGAAGGGAACAGGGCTGAATTGTTAAGTCAATATCATTCTTTTAAAAGAAACCTAATCCCATAAGAAAAGAGCCATGAACGTTATTCCTGGTAGGAATGACAGCAGGGGTAGACCACCGATACACCTTTTTTTTTTTCATTTTGCATGTAAATCGCGTTAATTTAATCCCAGCAAGAAATTTTAACAATGGTAAACGTCTTATCCAATTCCTGAAACTCTAATTATAATAGTTGGCAGACAAGATTGAGTGACTATTCAACCACAACCGAAAAGCAAGCATAATTCAGGATTTACTACAGCAATTCGTAAAACACAATTTTTGGAGAAAACATTACTTTCAAATCACCATGAGCCTTCAGCACCTGCAGTTGGATTCTGGAAGGCCGAGAACTCCCAGAAGGTCTTGAGGGAGTATGGGGGTGATATAGCAACACCCTCATCGGTGATCTTAGCAATCTGAGGAGGAAAACATGGATTTCAGAAACTTAATTAGCAATGCATTTAAAAAATTAATAGATTATACCCATACGACCCCAGGAGCAATAAAATCACAAGATTAGGTGCAAATCTCAGCAATAAGAAAAGGAACGCAAGAATTATGTAAACGACACTAGCGAGTTTGTACAGAAAGCAACTAGAGGCATACGAGAGAACAAGGCCCAACATCATCTCAAAACCAGTTTGAGTGTAAAGGTATTATCCTTATATTCTCACCTGTAGCTTGTTGACAGCAGACCTGTCACGGTACAGCAATACACGCATGCACTTTTCAAGCAATTTTACACCCTCCTCAAAGCTCATATTTTCATGCCATTCGTCACGTATAATGGGCTTAGCCAGGTGGTTTCCAAAACCAGTGGCCACATGGTTATCTTCATAGTGAACCCCAATCATACTGACCTATAATTACATTGTTCATGTGGTGCAAAAGAAAAAATTCAGTCAAGCTTCATATTGCTTAGCCGTACAGGAAAGGGAGAAAACAGAAAGTTTCACAAGATGATACAAAATTGATGTTTACCGTTCCGAGATACTTCTGGCCATTCTTAACTCCCCCAAGAACAAGAGAATTCCACAGAGGATTGAACTTGTTCCGCCTATTGTACATTACACGGGTGAGATAGGAATGTACTTCTTTAGGCCCCAGTGAGTTTCCATCATCCCACATGTTGTCGTTCAGGCTGAAGCAATACACATGGATGAAATATAATCCGCACATGATTGTGGAAGTGGGGAGATTAAAAAGAAAACATTGTATATGAAATGTCACAAGACAACTAAATGTAGAAAACTTCTTACATGAGCTCATCCAGATATCGCATTATCTCCTGAAAATCACTTATTTCGCCACTTGCTCCTAGCAATGAATGCTTTCCAACTGGCTTCAGCCGCTCCACAGTCTTGTAGCGGATAGTAGATCCATAAGAACCTTCGGACATATCAATATTAGCAACAGATTCCATAGAGAATGTCGCACTATTTCACAAAATTTCCACATATTTCCAGCAAATACATGTAAGAATTAGTCACAAGCACCGCCATAAATCACAGTTACATGACCAAGAAAACAAATTAGCAGACTCACGACTGAAAACGAAAAACAACAGTAGTAGTGATGAAATCATCCAAAACATTAGCACTTCATATAAAAATTAACATCGAATGCTCGAAAAAAAAATGGAAGAGTAAAAGTGATGAGTAAATGGGAGGCCTTTCTTCAAAGACATAGCAGATTCAGGTAACCAAGCCAATTTCATAAATGTAGCTATAATAATAGAAACTGAACAGGTTGTGGATGTATATAGTAAACTTTAGAAGGAATAATCTATCTTATATGCTACTATATTCCATTTTCACACACTCAGTGCTACATGATCTGAGAATGGTTATAACCGAGCAGGTTGTTCTTCCATTACAAGGTTGATAGTCAATCAATGAACTATATGGGTATGGGAACAAATAAATCTAGTCATCACCAGTGGTCACCTAGTAAGACTTTCAGGCAAAAAACTGATTCTGCAAAACTTTTGTTATTGCATATGTATAAACACTGGTGAATACAAATCAACCAGCACTTAAAGGCAGAAAAACAAAAAAGATGGATTCGGGAGGGAATAGAAGTCACAAACACAGACTAAACTCATGCAGGAAAAGGAGTAACTTAGATATCAAAAGTTGCTAGGCAGCTGTTCATGAAAACCAGGAGAAACTCTCTCCAAAAGGTAAAAGGGCAAACAACAAATGAACCGCAGTTGAGAGCAGAGTAACTCAAATAGAACTGAGGGAACTAAGGAAACAAGGGCACCACTCTAGGTGAATTTTAGATAGATATGAACTCATAAAGCCAACTTCTTTATTCAGAGCATGAAAACAGTGCAGATTAGGAAATGCTCAAGGCCACATTTTAGGGGGCGTTCGAAGGGGGCGATGAAACGTAGCTAAAGCTGCATTACAATTTATGTCCCTTTGGTTAGCCAATAGTAAATGAACACACATATACTTTACACTGTTGGATTTAGATTTTAGCCAATCTATAAATGACACATGGCTCTTAAAAGAGCTTAATATTTCACAAGTGACCAGCGCAAGGGACCTTAAAAACTGATGAATTACAGATCCAACGAATCATCAGTTTTTCTCTAAGGAAGCCAAATTCAATAGAAAACTGACCACACATAGATTTAAATTACTCACCTTCTCTATTCAGAGCATAACAAGCTCAGTTTACATAAATCTTACATAAAACCCATGGTAAACCAAGACGAGCTGTAACCCACAGCCAGCCCAGCTAAAATCTCTTTTTCCATAAACATTATGATATGTAATTGGCAAGTTAGCAACCACGAAGATGTGTGCTATTTCAATATGACCATTCACTGAAAAAATCACAAAATTTCGGCAATGTCACAAATTAGATCATGATTAATCAGGAATTTAAGTGTTACCTCCCATATCAGCAACCATGAGGATTCCATCCTTGTATTTGATGCCTATCACAGATGTCCCGGTAACGTATGGATACCTGGAAACAGAACACGATCCAAAAATGTCCGAAAAATTATAAGTATTATTGACGGAAATTAAATATGTAGCAGCAGCGACGCTAAGAATGTGGCATCACTTTACCGACTAGCAACAGCAAGCACAGAATCAACTACTTAAAATGAAGAAACCCCAAGGAATTGAAAATCTATGATATCAGCAAGAGCATAGGCACCAGGCCAAGTTATACCCTAACAAAACTCAGCTCCAAAAAAATTAATTTAGTTCGAGCCAGCAAAAGACCCTAGGTCAGATTTCTAAAGTAATTACATCTCGACTGGCGGTGAACCCTGAACAAGACGATAAAGTAGACACGTTTCTCGTCGTAAGTTGAGCGACTAAACGAGCGATCCATCTTCGGGTACAAAGAAAAATATAACAGATAAAATAAAGAGTTAAGTTTGATAGACGGATCGGGAAGGAAGGAGGTGGATTACTGAGTTCTTTCAAAATGAGCCTCGGGGCTGAAGAATTCGTTTGTTTGCTGCATTCCATCCATGGAGGCGCCGACTGTAGAAGGAAGACACTGACAATATACACCTTCGGTCGCACCTGGACTCTCTCTTGTTCGGACTTGGCCTGTTCTACAAGAAACGTGAACAAATGAAAACGAAGTGGACGCTCTGACGATTTTCCTCCTTTCCTTCAAAACAGAAATAGCCCCCATTTTGTTTTTAGAAATTCACAATATATACCTTTTTTTTCCATCGAAATTCACAATATATTTCTGTGGTTTTTCGTAATTCAACTTTAAACATGTTTAAATGGTGTCCAAAATTGATGAAACTTTACATGAACGATGCTAAAGTGTTATATTTTGGCCCAATATCAAATTTAGAGTTTTTAAGCTCATATGTGACATGTGGAACACAGTGAACATGGTGTGGGACACAATGAACATGGTGTCATGTTCATTGTGTCCCACATGTCACATATGAGCTTAAAAACTTTAAATTTGATATTTGACCAAAATATAACACTTTAGCATCGTTCATGTAAAGTTTCATCAATTTTGGACAACATTTAAGCATGTTTAAAGTTGAATTATAAAAACCAACAAAAAATTCACAGATAACACTAAAAATTTTGTTAATTCACAAAATATCAAAGTTTATAAAAAAATTCAGATACCATAAAAATAATTTTAATTCACCACATACAACAAATTACTAACTCAAAATTTTTTAAGACCAAAATACCTCTACTCGTTAAATAAACATAATTCACGGTATACCATATAAATAATTTTACTTCACAAGATACCACAACATTTATTAAAATCCATTAAAAATAATAAAAATTTATAGGTTTATTAATATATAGTTTGAAATTTTATAAAATTAAAAATACCAAATGTATAATTATAGAATTACTAAAAAATAAAATAAACTAAAAATAAAATAAAAATACATGATTATCCAAAAAAATTATAATATTTTTATTTCAATAATATAAAATGTTATTATAAAAAATTATAGTTATATAAAAAAGATTATAAAAAAACAAATTATCATTCTCTTTACTATTTTTTTTATTTTTAACTAAATTTGTGGCTGCTTTAATATAATTATACCTTTTATTATTCTTCATATTTTCTGAGATTTTATTATTTTATATGGTATTTTTTACCTTTACAATTTTAACCCACATATAAGAAAAAATTAACGTTTGCTACTTATTTTTTAAAAAATGTATTTGTGTTATATTTTTGAATTAAATATATAAAATGGTATTATATAAAAATATCATATACTATATACAAGCTAAATAATTTGACAAAAAAATAAAACAATAGTTAAGAGTATTATTGCCTAATATTTTTTTATAATATCATTTTATATATTTTAATTCAAAACAAAAATAAATAAATGTATGTTGAAAAAATAACTAGATTGATATTGAAAAAATAAAAAAATGCCATATGCATAATACTAAAATCTCTAAAGAATTCTAAAAAGTATAATATGTTACAGGGCCACAAATTTGATTAAAAATAGACACAAGTGGTAAAGATATTAATGTTAATTTAATTTTTTATAATTTATTTTTCATAAATTTAATTTTTTATAATACTATTTTATATTACTTGAAATTCTTTGAGTAAAAATATTATAAAAAATCTTAATTATCATTCTCTTAACATTTTTTATTTTTAATTAAGTTTTTCGCTTTTAAACTATATATTGTATTTTTTACATTTTTCAAATTATTTAATTATATATGTGATTTTTTATTTTATAAAATTTTAACCAATAAAATAATGAAGTTAAAATTTTATTTTTGTTACTGTTTTTTATACTTATTTTATTAAATTTTATGGTATCTTGTGAATTAATAATATTTATGTGGTATACCGTGAACTATGTTTATGTTTTTTACTCCCTCCGTCCGCCTTTGACTGTCTGGTCTTCTCTATTTTTTTGTCCCGTAATTGTGTCTGGTTTACATATTAAAAGTAAGTGAATAAGTATCTTTTCCAATAATACCACTTCCCCTATTAACTCTTTTTCTTTTTTCTTTTTTTTGAAACCAGAAACATTTATATTAAATAGTGAAATTGGGTACAAAGTCTGGAAAGTCTCCAGCTTTCCAACAACAACATTCAAGCTGTGACATTCTAGCAACAGAAGCTAGGTTATGGGCTGCTAAATTTGTAGCGCATGGAATATAGAACCATGAAATATCCGTAAAACCAGAAAGATCGGATAAGATAGCATCGAGGGGTGTGGTCGATTGCGGAAGTAAAGATGTCGAGCCGGAGTCAGTGAGATAGCGAATCACCGGTTGACAGTCAGACAAGATCCGAACAGCGGAGTAAGATTGTGATCAAGCATGGCATACTGCAAACTGCAGAGCTAAGCACTCCACTGTAGATGGTAGATAATCACCCGTGAAACCATGCTCCCCTGCAGAGATGCTGAGATTGTTGCTGATCGCTAGAAAAGCCAAGCCCAAACGATGGTGAGTGTCCAAACTTCCATCCACCGTTATTTCGACATAGTCAGGATGGCGAAAGCGATGGATAGTGAGTGCCTGCGCATCAGTGCGCAAGGCTGCGGTAGAGATTGCTAAGAAACTGTCGCCCTGACACCATGCCCAGGCAAAAGAAGGCGTTGTAGAGTGAGATGCCTGACATCGTGCATACCATAAGTGCCAAAAGAAGGTTATAAGTTGGGCAAGACCCGAGAGTGACATGGTAACACAGTGATGGTAAAACCAGTTCAAAAAAGCTGGATCAGAGTGCAGAGAGCGCGGGGCAGAGATGTCCATAACAGACCAATACAGCAGGACCGGAGGACAATGAACAAAACAGTGCACAAGAGTTTCCGGATGACCACAAAAAAAGCAGGATGGGACAGAGTCCGTGTGTAGACGCCGGTGGATTGTAGCCTTGCAGGGGATGACACCGTGAAGAAGTTTCCAGGCAAAAAGGCGAAGGCGCGGAGGGAGGTCTGTTTTCTGGACCCGTTTGAAAGCCTGCCCAACTGAAGAAACAGAGCTTGTTGATGCTTTAAAGGAGCATGAAAGATGTCTATCCGCATGGTAAGCCGACTTTACTGTGAATAGCCCCCGGGGGGTTAAACCCCAAGTCAGCGTGTCATAGGCTGGGGTTGAGGAAAACAAAGGGAGTTGAACAATATAGGAAACATCATCTGGGTCGAACCATTGATGAAGCAAAGGATGATTCCAAGAACCTGTCGGCGTGATAAAATCAGCCACTCTACTGTGGCGAATTTGAGCCTGTGTGAACCTGTGAAGTAGCGGTTTGCCCCTGGCTTTCCACGGAGCCACCGCGAAGAAATCGGCGTGGTGGCTCCATCAAAAAGAGTGGTGCGAGAACCATGGTCCACTAAATCCCGAACCCCCATTAGGGCTTTCCAAATAGGGCTGGCAGTGGGCGCAGGGAGAAGAGTCCAGAGATCATCATGCGCGAAGTATCAAACCCAGTAGAACCTGCTGAGTAAAGAATCAGGACGCTGAAGAACGCGCCATAACTGCTTAACAAGTAAAGCTCTGTTGAAAGATCGCAAATCCCGGAAGCCCAAACCCCCATCTGCTAGGGGCTTACACATTGTGGACCAAGAACACCAATGTATAGAAGACTTAGACTCCGAGCCAGACCACCAAAAACGGGCAATTAGCTTCTGTAGCTGTTTTAAAAAAGACCGAGGAAGAACCATGAGCGACATGACATAGCTTCTGTAGCTCTTTTTACAGAAGGAGGCAACCAGCCGTAACTCTAGGGTTTTTTCTTTCCCATTTCATCTACCGTCTTTTCTTTTCCCTCACCTCTCAGCTCTTGCTTTCATGAAATTAATCAAACCTCTCCCACAGATCTCTTCCCTCTCAAGCGCGTAGCAAAGAATGCAAATGACACTAGGGGGGAAATTTTTTGGAAATCTTTCTATCAATTTTGTTGTCTCTTCTTCTAGTTTTTTTCCGCCATGGCTGCTACACTGAATGACCAATTTTCCCTTTGTGTAATTATGTTATTCTCATATCTTCCCTTCTCTTCTCGTCTGTCGTTTCTTTTTTGTTTTCCCCTTCTCTTCTGGTTGGGCGTTTAGGAACGCGGCAATGGATGACAGATTTATACTCCATATGTTGCATGTCTAACCAAATCCTCAAAAATCAGCAACAGATTTACAACATTATAAAATTCTCGTCGATCTCCCAACAGAGTGTTGCAATCCACCTGCCATTTTAACAACCTCCACTGCTGTATGCATCAGGTGATTCCCACTCCCATGATAATAGTTATCTACAGTACACTCTCTTGGTGACTCCATTTGCTTCATCTCCTTAAAGAAATTCCATTGTAAACTAGTTTCTGGTCAATGTTGTTCTAGCTAAGCTAGCTAGGTTTTAAAATTTTGGATCTATTTTCAATTGTCGTTCTCTTATAATTATTAAAAAAATGTTGCATATGCAAGGAACTGGAAAAGGAAATCGGTTTCTCCTTCACTCTCGGTCAAATAGATCATGAATGGTGATATTGAGACTAGATAGTCGACGTGCCAACTCATAAAAAAGGTAATTCATTCTTCTTCTTATACGTATGTATTTAGATTATTTTATGATATTGAAGATTGGCTAGTCTAATTGCTTATTCAGTTTGCTCTCACTGATAGCCAATATTTGACTTGTATATTAATTGGTCTTGCTAACATTATTACCTGATTTAACGTACACCATGATAAAATTGTTGAATACAGTGATGATAAACAGTAGTACAAGAATGAGGATTGGAAAAAATAAATGTTCTATATTTTCCTTTTTTGCTTCAATGAATGTACTATGTACTAAGAATTTATAACTAAGAGAATTGAATCCTGAGAAGTTTTGACTCTTAGTGTGGTGATAATAACAGATAGGTTTCCTAAACATGATTATTTTCCTTTGATTGACTTGAATTTGCTCTTTTCTCTCTATAATTTCACAATGCCAACTGAGACTATTTTAGGACAAATAATGTGACTGAAGTTGCTATGTGAAATACTAGGACAAATAGAAGTTAGGATAATGAATTCAAATTACATGGTGCAGAACTGAAACAAAATATGCAATACATGATAGCTAACCAACAGATTGATATTTGTAGACTACAACCAAAAGAAATTGATGTCAAAAAAGTTGACTATCTGATGGTACTACACAACTGGAAAATAGTTAACTAACAAACTAATAGCTCGTATGCTAAAGCCAAATAGTTTGTGAACAAAAGTAGTTAACTATCTAACTCTTCATTTGAAGTTATAACTGAGGAAGCCAAATCCTTAGAATGTCTCTAGCAAAAACATCCATCCATTCTTCTTCCGATAACTCTCCTTCATCATCTGGTAGGACATTCAGGTCAATGTCTAATCTATTCTTCTTGACTTGTGGGATGATCAGCTTTAGCTCATCATTAGGATTTCCTTGTTCCTCTTTTGTAAAGAGTCAAAATGAGAACAATATAAGCATATCCGATACAAAATGGAGTGTAAATATACATCAACATAGTAAACTTATCATAATGAGTTCAAGACATCATCAACCATTTCATGTGGGCAACTTAATTGTAGAGGTAGTTGCCCTTGGTTAACCAATCTCTATTTCCCATATGAGGAAGCTTGTAGCTATTGTCACCATGAGTCTTCAAAGTTTCTATCATACACATTTACCAACTCAGAAAGCAGTGATTAAGCCTTTCCTCACAAAATTCATCAAAGACTGTTTCAACTGCAACTACTAGCTCATCAATGGTGTTGTAGGTTTTTTGTTGTTGTAAAGATTGAATTGCTCTAAAAAACCCAAGGTCTAGCACATTCATATCAGGGCTGTTAGGGGGCTGGCAGATTAATTTGATGTCAAACCCATCTTTCGATGAAGCCTCATTAAACTCTTGGTCATTTGGATGAATGTGTAGTCTGGCATTGTCTTGCTGTATGTAGATTGTCTTAGAACCATAGCTTGGCCACTTTGAGCGGATTGCTGGCAAATCTTTTTCAATCAACCATGTTCTAGTGACTTCTCTAGTAACAAGAATAGATTTAGTTTCCATAGATCCCGCTGCATGGTTTTTGCTGCTACGTTTGGCAGGTTCTTGATGTGTAAAGGAAAAATACCAATCTTTCCGAAAAATATTGTACCTGTTATAGGATCACATCTAGGACGAGCAACCACGCCTAGGAACATTATCTTAGGAATAAATCTTTTACTTTGACAACGTCGAACATGATCAACTTCTTCTGGGAGTAAATAGTATCTCTTGGTAGTTTTTGATAAATAGAACCACTTTTCATCAATGTGGATAATATCAAACATGTGATGAAATAAAGGGTCTTGAGGAAATCTGTTCATATCTGGAGTTCTATCTATATGTAACATTGACAAGCAGAACAACATCCTGGTTTTTCTATTTTGAGCATGTAAATATGGTTTGATTGCACTTGTATGAGCCCTAAGTTCTCCTTCCTTAACTCTACTATGCACTGTTGATTTTGCCATTCCTAATGCGGATTATAGAGAGCGAATAGTGGTGCGCTTTCGCAAAGGAAGTTGGGTAACTTTACCTAGATCCATATGCACTTGCTTCTGACCAACTGTACCACATGTCTTTGGTGAGGGATTTGAAACTTCTCCAGCAGCAATTGAAGTCTTAATATCCTTCCAGTAGCGACTGATAGTTCTGGTGCTTATGGAGAACTGTACTGAAATGGATGTTAAAAGTCCTTGGTGCATTTTCCATCTTGACTACTTGCAAGAAGAGATTCAATGAGACGCTGCCTATCTTCTTTGGAAAGTTTTTTTGCTGATGAACTTTGTCCTTCCATAATTGTTTTGTTTCTTGTACGTGAGTTTTGTGAGAGATGTATGTTGTGCTAAGAGATGTATGTTGTGCTAAGTTTAAATGTGACTCTTATTTATAGTGTACATTTAGTAAGCTGTATTTAAGTTTTGGTGGGAAAATTTTAAGATTCATTGTAAAAATAAAGGAGGGAATTGAAATTTAGATTTCAGCTGCTCCTCTATACGGTTGTTTTTTTTTTGCTCATAGAGATTATTTTTACAGTTTGATGTTAAACTGATAAGTGATGATGATTGTGATAGTTAATGATGATTCTGTACACAGTATGGTATAAAGCGTAAAGTGGGGTATTTTGTAAACGTAAGGGTATTGTGGGAAAATAAATTATGACACAGTGTAAAATACAAATTTTCTTAAAACCCTGTGTTTTTTGCTGACCAGACAGTCAAAGGCGGACGAAATGAGTAACAAATAGGAGTATTTTGGTCTCAAAAAGTTTTGAGTTAGTAATTTGTAGTATCTGGTGAATTAAAATGAATTTTTATGGTATCTGTGAAACTTTTTAAAAAACTGTGGTATTTTGTGAATTAACAAATTTTTTAGTGGTATCTCGTGATTTTTTTAGAAAGAGAGAATTATATCATGTTAAGGGGTACATAAATTGTGTATATGTTCCGGAATTTCATCCAACACCTATTTATGAACAATGAACATGATTGGCTAGACAGTTTGTCAACTTGTGGAATAAAAAACCATCTAACATGGGTGAAAATACTGAGGTTTGAAATAATATTATCCAAAATATTCTTCGCTGCTGGATCTATGGATGGGGCTGTGCGCAAGTTCATGTAGTCCATTCTTATACACTCCCAATATCATCATTTTTTCCTTTGAGAAAAATGTACACACGTGATACCTACATTGAGACAGAAACAATGGTTTATATGTAATAAATCATTCATTATAAGTGCATTTTAGTGTTACGTTAATGCAATTAATTTATTTATGTATATAATATTCTCACACATAGTAGTATTGGGGGAACTTTGGATGCTTCCGAGAGTTAGTTTTAGTAGGGTCTTCCAGGGGAAATTCAGAAACGGGGAAATTGTGGTATGATGGATTGATTAACTATAATCATCGTGGTTAGGTTTTGGGTGCGTTGGAGGTGATTATGACTAAAGCAAGACACATGTAAATTGTTGCATACAACCATTGAATTACCTTGATGATGTATGTTTTTGGTTCGGACAAGTTCTATGGTTTGTAAATTGATTAATGGTCTCTGATATGTTGGTTTAAGCATGATGCTATTGGTTTTGGTGCTTATGCGTATTGGCACATGGTGTTCTGTGGTTATGGAATCTAATTGCTTGTATAATTGATACATGAAGCTTATTAGAAAATAATGACAAACGGGATACACTAATTATGCGTCGTTGTCAAGAATTACGGTTTAAGCCACTATAATATACTTCTAGCGGTTAAAAGTACCTTTAGGGGGTGTGCACACTTAAGGACATAGCGTGAGGTGGAATAAATGAGCCAAGACCCCCACTCGTTTGGGTAATCTCTGGTTTTAGTCCTTCCGAGTGGTAATTTTGGATTGAGTCGGGACCTCACCGGTTTGGGTGTCACTGGTTTTATCCCTTCGGGATGGTGATTATTATGAGCTTTTTCCCTTTTCAATCTTAGTTATTTGGATGTTTGGATTTAAATCGACGAATGGATGTTGGGTGTTTGAGAGTTTGGCTGATGGTTGTTTAAGGTTTATGGATTACATGGTAACTTTGTGAGTTGTTATCCTTGTGTGCTATATCATGTTAAAAAATGATTCCAAATAAAATTAATTTTACAAGGTGTAGCAATGACTTACTCAGTTTTACTGATTTGCTTCCTTTCTGAGTTTGCTTGTGATTTCTGACTACAAGGAGATTGCTAAGACTGATAGTGTCGGGACTTGGAAAAAACGTCTACACGGTCATTTTTTCTGGTAGTTAGTAGGTGTGCTCCGGGGGTTTTTCTCCGGGCATTTTGTTCCTGGTAGGTAGACGCCTTTTTTGTCTTAAGTTTCATGAGTTGTAATAACATGGTTAATAGAGTTGATGTTCCTTTTAATAAAGTGAGATTTGAGTTATGGGAAAGAGTGTAGTCTTAGCACTCACTTGTGTGGGTATGGCTGTAATGCACCGATTAGGTTTTCTTTTGTTTTCCGCTGCGAGTATGTTGTCACTGTTTAAGTTATGTTGGGGTAGAAATTCGGGGTGTTATACCACCGTATAACCTAATCAATTGTCATTATCAACAAGCAACACAGTCAAACATGTTAGATCCAAGAACCTTGCACAACAAGCAAGAAGACCAAATCGAGAAGACAACAAACCGGCAATACAATCATACTCAATTTGATGGAATTCTTTGATCATTCTATATTTTTGCACATGAGGGGTTATTTATTGGTTTCGTCAAGTCATTAATAACTTAATTATTTTTAGATAATAGTAAATATAAACAACGCTCGTAATATCATTATATGGAGATCAAAATAATCTCTCAAGCTAGATCAACAATAGCATGAAATCTCTGGATCACTCAGTATAGCATAATGGAAGTCTTTCTGTATTAAAATGTGGTTTAGGAAAGATTCAAGAACAATGAAGAATACTTGATTGAAATGTGAAAGAACGGAGACCTAAAGAGGATGCTCTCCGTATGTGTGTTCGTACAGAAAAGTAGAAGAGTATTGAAATGAAAACCTAGATTTCTATCTATAAGCGCGGTCTGTGGTTTACATCTAATATAACCAGCTAAACCGGTTATACCGGTTTACTAGATGCAGAACAACTGAACCGCAAATTACAAATAAGAAGGGAGTCCTAGTTACAGACTATAAGAGTACAGAACAATATTTGACTAACATTATTCCTAATACCCCCTCCCCCCTCAAAAAATGCAATCTGCACGCCTGAGGATTGCTGTTTTGCAGTTCTTCCTTTATTATCCAGCATCAGCTTATTCCTGCAAACCCATAGGAATAAACAATCTATGATAGTTTTTACCTGTCAATGTCTTGGTCATGATGTCTGCCAGCTGGAGCTTGCTAGAGATATGCTGAACCTGAACTAATCCTTCTTGTATTTTCTCACGCACAAAGTGGCAATCGAGTTCGATATGCTTTGTGTGTTCGTGAGAAACAGGATTCTTAGCTATGTGCAATGCAGCAAGATTATCACAATGTAAAGGTATATGAGTTATATTCTCTAAACCTATTTCATTCAATAAACGACTGATCTAACTTAACTCACTAGTAACCTGTCTTATTGCTCTGCAGAAGACAGTGAGACAGTTACTTGTTTATTGGATTTCCAACTTAATGGACATCCACCAAGCATAATGTAATAACCTGATATAGATCTCCTCGTGATTGGACATGAAGCTCAATCTGAATCACAGAATGCTACCAGATTAAAATCGTTTTTCTGATTAAAAAACAATCCAAAACCTGAAGTGCCATTTATGTATGATAGTGTGTGATGTGCTGCTTTAAGGTGTTCTGTTGTTGGAGATTGTAGAAACTGACTTAGGTATGTGGAGGGTGATTTTTCGGTATGAGGGGGGTCTATCTAAATATGGTCTGACTAAGAAGCCTAGATCCTAGAAAATGCCATTCTGTGGAGGGTGAAAACCCGTTAATCTGGCATCCTCAAATAGCTACTCAATCGTTCGTCTTTCCCAGAAAGCATAAGGGGAGTGCAAGTGAGCACTACACCCGCTCTCAATGGGCCCCACACGGACTTATGCCACTATAAGGCGGATTTGACTAGAGTCGTCACCTAGTTTGACCTAAAGAACTAGGAAAGGAGGAGAAAGGGGGGTTCTAAGAACCGTTAGTTGACTCTGAGGTTGTTCCCTATGGATAGGACTTATCTGGTCATTCTGTAGAGATTCTATGTTGGGTTCGCACTGGGTTACACCCCTCAGAAGTGGCAATGACCACGACTTTGGATTGGTGCCCGAGGAAACCTCGGTCTCCAATTGTCGGGATTGCCTTCTTTCAAAACCTTATTAGAGAGATTTAAGTTAAAGCCAAAGGATATGATCGAGTGTGGACTGAAGAACAGATGATTTCGAAGAGTTTGGAGAAATAGGCTGGTCTTGATTGGTGAAGTTGGGTTGAATATTGAGAGATTTGGATTGTTTCTGAGAGGCTTGATGTCGTTTTGACTTTCACGAGATTAAAAGGATGCTGGGAGTTCTGAGGAGCAAAAAGGTATTTTGGTTATTATATTTTTGGAGTCGAGGGGTGTTTAGATCATTTGCCAGAGTTAAGGAGTTTTTGATCATTTTGTAGAGCTTAGGGGTATTTTGGTCATTTTGTGAAGTTGGGGGGTGCTCGGATTTTTTGGTGGAATTGAGGAGTTTTTCGTGTTTGTAAAGTTAAAATTTTTGAATGGTCAAATTTTGGAGGTGTTTTAGGAAGTCAAAAGTGTTGATGGAGTGTGAAAGAGGATGTTTGGCTTACAGGTGTTCGGGTTTTGAAGATGTTTCAGGTTTCTGATGACTAAGGTTGTTCGGGAGTATTCAGGAGTTGGATGTCCTATGTGACTTGGAGTTGTTTTAGAAGAGGATTGAGAAATGTTTATGGTATCTGAGGTTCTATGGGAAGGGTTGGATTGGTTTATTTAGAATTGTCTCTCTTAAAGTTTTAAAACCTAGAATCGTTTTTGTTATAAAAAGGGCGGATAATCTCGAGGGATTACCCTATGTACCCCCCTCGAACACGACACTTAATTAATGTAAGTGTCAAGGCTCGAAAGATGGGGCAATGAATTTATGTCGAAGAATAGGGTTCAGAGAGAAACACCATGAATGAGATGTTCTCGGTCGAACCCTAATAACGTCTCTAACTCCCGGGTACTAAAACATTAAAAATCAAAACATTGAAATCGAGTATAAGGGAGTTAGACGATTCTAAAATCCCGGTTGCAACTAGGAAGGTCGTACTTCCCTAGCGCCCCGTCTTATAGAAATCTAGGCTGCAATTAGGGGAGGTTTGTCACCCTAATGCCCCGCCTAAAGAGATCCAAACTGTGACAAGGGAGGTTATGACCCCAGTGCCCCGCCTTGGATTTTTATTTTGGGAAGGGAGACAAGTGATGTTCTAACCATGGAGGAAATGTTTTGAAGGGGTTAGACATTTCTTGCTCCCCGAAAATGGTTTATTCGAGTTGAAAACTGAGTTGGAAAACTATTGAAGTCGTTCGGAATTCTCTGTAAAGAAACACTGATTTTGAGAAATGTTTTAGGAGAAAACTTTCTGTATATGTGAGAAGATCTTTCTGCAGTTGAGAAGTGTTTTCTGTGATGTGACAAGAGTTTTTCCTTTAAAATTCCACAAAATGGTTTCTTTGAAGACATGATAGAATGATTGTTTGAGAAAGAAGATTTTTGTGATTAAAGCCAAATAATAAGGAATGTTTTTGGATTTTTGAATGGGATTTACAAGTCGGATTTGAGTTGGGTTGAATTGGTCGAATTGAATTGGACTGAACTGGATTAAAGATGGGATGGTTTGGATTGAATGAAGTTGGATTGAATCGAGTTTAGGCCAATCTTGAATTGCACTTAGGCTGTATTTGAATTGAACTTGAGTCGGGTCAAAGATTTAGGGTCAAGGTTAACGTTTTGGTCAATGTCAACGTTTTGGTCAAGGTCAACGTTTTTTTATCAAGGTCAAAGTTTTTTTTTGGTAAAGGTCAACGTTTTCTGGTCAAGGTCAATGTTTTCTGGTCAAGGTCAACATTTTTGGTCAAGGTTTGACTTTTATGGACTTGGTTTGACTTTTGTGGACTTGATTTGACTTTCGTGGACTTGGTTTGACTTTCGTGGACTTGGTTTGGTTTTTGTGGGCTTGGCTTGTTTTTTGTAGGCTTGGGCTGATTTGGGGTTGGATCGATTGTGGGCTTGGGCTGATTATGGGCTTGGGCAGGATTGGACTTTGGGCCGGTTTGGACTTTGGGCCGATTTGGGATTGGTAATGGGACGGGCTTGGGCTAGGTGATGGGCCGGGTTCGGGCTAGGTGATGGATCAGGCTTGGGCTAGGTGATGGGCCGGGCTTGGGCTTAGTAATGGGCCGATTGGGCTTGGGCTTGGTAATGGGCCGATTGGGCTTGGGAATGGGCCGATTGGGCTTGGGCTTGGTAATAGGCCGATTGGGGTTGGGCTTGGTAACGGGCCGATTGGGCTTAGTCTTGGTAACGGGCCGATTGGGGTTGGGCTTGGTAATGGGCCGATTGGGCTTAGTCTTGGTAACGGGCCGATTGGGGTTGGGCTTGGTATTGGGCCGATTGGGCTTGGGCTTGGGCTTGGTAATGGGCCGATTGGGCTTTGGGTTGTAGACTTGGGCTTTGGGCCGGTTCGGGCTTATTGGGCCGTACCTGGACTTTGGGCCAGAATTGGGCTTATTGGGCCGGTTCGGCTTATTGGGCCTTGTTTTGAGGAGTAATGGGCCGGATAGAGTGGCGGGCCGAACTTGGATTGGGCCGGGCTGAGTAGTGGACCGGGTCTGGATTTTGGGCCAGCTTTAGAAATGGGTTGGTCTAAGAAGTGGTCTTGATGGAATTTGGCCCAGATTTGGAGATTGGGATTTGAAAATGGATTTCTAAAATGGGCTAAAAAAAATTTGAAACTATTAGGAGCTAGTGGGCTTAAGTCATATATGAATAAAATTAACTGGATTTACAAGTGGATTAGACTTTTGTTGATTGTACATTTTATTCTGAAATTAGAGGATGATTTGGAAAGTTTTAAGGAAAATGGGTATTCCTCACATGGACCGTGTCTAGGACCCGTATGCATTGAGGATACCCCAAACCTAAAGCTTTTCTACACAGGAGTGACCTATGGGCTAACTAGGGCTTCCTAGGTATTCTATATTGGACTAGGTCCAACATTTGCCAAGCTATTCTATACATTAATACAAAGCATATAGTGGTAAATAATCATGAAACGAAATCAAAATAATTATCGGGGTAAACAGGATGCAAACACGGTTTGAGTATATACATCCGAAGCTTTTCTCATTTTAATCATCATAAAAAAACAAATTTGAACTTGCCAAGATTGTAAATGAAAGCAAGGAGACACAAACTGTACAAGCATGAGAACCTTGTCGGTTCTTTATTCACTCAGAAGCCAAACATAATCCGATTCTATATTAATTATCTCTTTTCTTAGATGAAGATGGAAATTGAACCAAACTGAATCTGCTAGACTACAAGGTTTTATTACTGAGATTAGACAGCTCAAATTTCATTCTCAAACTGCAGGAGTTAAAGCAAAACACTCATCAGCACACCCTATATCCCGCAGGTGTATTTTTTGTAAACAAATTTATCCACACTTGGGATCTGTATACAACAGTTGGCTTGAAACAAAAGACAAAATAGAAGGGAGTGTAATGAATTTAATTCTTGAACTACTACCTGATTTCATCCAATTCTCATTCTTCTCGGTATTAATCTGAACATAAAATTAAATCTGAACTGCCTATGTGGTCAAATTTTTAAGCTAGCCTCCCCTTCAGACAATCACTAACAGCTACGAAGATATTACAGGTTAACAAAACAAACATTTACGACTATTCATCTTTAAACATGAACCGGGTATTCAGAGAAACAGCAATGAGATGAACAGGCCATGAATAATGGTGTCCGGCAGCAGACTAAACATAATCTTAGGATAGAACAGAAGCAAACAGTCGGATCATGTCATGGACTTTCGCATACAATCATATCACCAGCCAGGGAAGACAAGAATTAACCAGAATAGAGGTAAATACCAGGCAGTGAGGAGATGAGATTTTCCTGCAAAACAGTGTTCATAGGAATGAAACAGAGAACAACAATGATCAGAAAGCTAGTTCACATGATTTGAACCAAATTCTGATAAGTACACCAGAGGACTTAGAGATACTACCTTCACTTATGTAGATCATAACTGCAGACATGAAATTGAAATTGAATCAAATACAGATACTCGCAGCAGTCCAAGTTCCTCATGCTAAAAAAAGGAAACATGCGAGTAAACTAAGAACAGAAGGAGTGTGGTCTATGATTTCCAGCTCACAACCACAAACAGTCGTGATTCATACAGAGAAGATTAAAAAAAAGACTACTGTGGTTGGAATGGAATACCGGACGAGAGGATGAATATCTCTGCAGAATATGAAACCAAAATAAGACACCAAATGTAAGGAATTACATCAGCTGATAAGCATAGTCCAATGAACTGAGAGGAAACGAGAGTAGACCCAGAGTGTTTTCGCTTAGAGGAGAACAAACCCAGAATCTCTTACCAAGGTAACCGTGAATGTAATAGCGAGATTAAAGAATCCTGCTATGATTCTCATGACAAAACGGACTGAAACAACTAACAAAAATTATTTCCAGAAAGGAACGTTAGCTTCGACAAGTAATAAAAACCAGGAGTTGATTCGCCTATTGATAGCAACTGGGCGAGGACTTGAGTGAGCATTTACTAAGTTCGAGTAATCGAATAGCGTGGGGTCAAAGCGATTTTCCACAACAAGATTGGCAAAATTTAATACCCGGTAAACACATCATATAATAATACGAGTCTGTTTGCAGAGAGATGGATTTCTTCTCGTAGCACAGAGCAACTTCCAGTGACAAAATAAGACCCAAAGTCGGGCAAATACAGAGCAAATGATCCTTCTAACTTGATTAAGTAAACAAACGAAAAAATGAAAGAAAACAGGAAAGAGAGGTTCATGACGGCACTAGCATTGGATTCGAACTCCAACGAAGCCGAAAATCGTACCCTACTATTTTAGAGATCATCGGGTGAATTTACTGGAACCAAATGCATGTCGATGTAGAGTGACGGGAGGAGGTTGGATGTTCGATTTCGGTTCTGAGGAAACTGACGCTTAGCTTACCTTCGTAGATGATCTAAGAAAAACTGGAGGAGGAAGAGGTGAACTCGTCGGCGGAAGTGCGGGTGTTGGTGGTGGTTCTTCCGGGCGTGGATTGGAGATTCGGAGGCGAAAGGAAATCTCGAAGGCGATGGAAAATGTTTTTGGGTGCCCAGCTTCAGGTTCAAGATCGAGGAGAAGAAAACCGAAGACCGTGGCAATTTTTTTTGGGTTTTCTCTTGAGATCTCCAGGCGTGGGTATATGAAATCGCAGGTAGTGGAGGACGGTTTCAGAGGGAAAATGAAAACGAGACTCCTCCAAGAATCAATGCGAGATGGAGGTTTTTGAAGGGGCTTTTTCGCAACCTTCAAGCTTCTTCAGGCTTGAAGTACCGAGGAATCGAGAGAAGGTGGGGGGGGGGGGGCAAACGGCTCTTTCAAAACGCAACCCATACCATTGTGTTTTCTTTTCTGTAAATTAGCTTATCGAGATGATAGGGGACCGGCACAAACATCAGAGAAGAAGAGGAACAACAAAAAAAAAATCTGCCCATGTGTGTAAATAAAAATGAGTTCTACCGCTACTGGGATTCGAACTCAGTATTCCCCACACCCCTCCTGTGCACTTAACCGGTTGAGCTGTAGCAAATTTTAGTAGATAGTAGCGGAGAAACAAAATAAGAGTCAGGTCGCGTGCTGAAAGAATAAAGAAAACACCTCCAGCCTACGCCAGGAATCAAACCTGGGATCTGCTGGTTGTATGATGGGTACTTTAACCGGTTACGCCAGGTCAAATTTCAGTATGTTCATGGGAGAAATAATATAAGAGCTCTAAATTTGACTGGATAACTTTGTTTTTCAAGAGCTACAAATCCAAAAGAAAGTATATGCAATAAAAAGAGATGACTAATCTAATGCATGAAATTATGGAATGTAATTAAAAATAAGACCCAAAATGTAATGAGATATAAAATAAAAGGAAAGTGTAAGTACATGAAATAATGAAAATTAATGCGTGTAATGAAGATAAAACATTTAAAATAAATGGAAAATAATAGTAATAAAAGGACACACGAAATAATAAAAATAGAGACGATAAAACAGAGAAAGCCAAAAGAAAGTAACAAATAATAATAAAAGTATGAATCGGTCGAGTACATAAAATAATACAAGGCAATAACAAAACCGTGAAATATTTCAAAACAACAACAATAAAATAAGTATACAAAATGAAGCCATTTAAAAAAAATAGATTACAATAAAATAAATATTTAAAAATAAAATAAAAATTAAAAATTAAAAAAATAATATATAAAAAAGGGCTCGTGCTCCTTTCCCATAGGAATGTGGGATCTTAAACGTTGGAGAAAAAGAAATCTGTTTAGTTGGAAACGGGGACGACCGCCTTGTTCCTAGAAGCATGTTTATTTTTGTATTTCGGTTTTAATACAAAACGGGTGAGAATTTTTGGTGCCTACAGATGGCTCCCCTTGATTCAATTCTGCAATAGAAGGCTTGCAGAATTGGATCAAGGTTGACGGGGCGCCAAAAATTCTCACTAGGGTTTTTACGGGGTATATCCAGATGCGATCATGGATAGCACGTCGTGTGAACGCGACGGGAGAGTAACACGATAACCGAGTGCACGAGGACTTAGGAGTGCCTCAACTAGACCTCTTGATATCCAGTCCTAGGGCTTATGATGGGCCTAGAATGCGATTGAAAGTACGAGGACTTAGGAGTGCCTCAACTAGACCTCTTGATATCTAGCTATAGGACTTATGACGAGCCTATAATACCAACAACCCGGTTCGGTCTGTGGTGCACGAGGGCTTAGGAGTGCCTCAACTGGACCTCTTGATATCCAGCCCTAGGGCTTATGACGGGCCTAGAATGCGATTGAAAGTACGAGGACTTAGGAGTGCCTCAACTAGACCTCTTGATATCTAGCTATAGGACTTATGCCGAGCCTATAATACCAACAACCCGATTTGATTTAAGGTGCACAAGGGCTTAGGAGTGCCTCAACTGGACCTCTTGATATCCAGTCCTAGGGATTATGACGAGTCTAGAATGCGATTGAAAGTACGAGGACTTAGGAGTGCCCCACCTAGACCTCTTGATATCTAGCTATAGGACTTATGCCGAGCCTATAATACCAACAACCCGATTTGATTTAAGGTGCACGAGGGCTTAGGAGTGCCTCAACTGGACCTCTTGATATCCAGTCCTAGGGCTTATGATGAGCCTAGAATGCGATTGAAAGTACGAGGTCTTAGGAGTGCCTCAACTAGACCTCTTGATATCTAGTTATAGGACTTATGCCGAGCCTATAATACCAACAACCCGATTTGATTTAAGGTGCACGAGGGCTTAGGAGTGCCTCAACTGGACCTCTTGATATCCAGTCCTAGGGCTTATGATGAGCCTAGAATGCGATTGAAAGTACGAGGACTTAGGAGTGCCTCAACTAGACCTCTTGATATCTAGCTATAGGACTTATGCCGAGCCTATAATACCAACAACCCGATTTGATTCAAGGTGCACGAGGGCTTAGGAGTGCCTCAACTGGACCTCTTGATATCCAGTCCTAGGGCTTATGATGGGCCTAGAATGAGAGTGAAAGTACGAGGACTTAGGAGTGCCTCAACTAGACCTCTTGATATCTAGTTATAGGACTTATGATGAGCCTATAATACTTTGATGGAGTTGTATGAAACTCGCTACGGCGCAAGGTTGATCTGAAGTCGAATTTAGCTGCATGTTGATTCGGGGTCGGACGCTCTCTGATGGGTCCTTCGATCCTTGACGAAGGATTTTGAGATTGGAAGTTTTCTCTGGTGTTGTCTCCCTTAACTGCATGAGTGTTCGGGACGATGGGATCGGGTGATTCCGATATATACGGTCGGATGGTTTGACATAGCTTTTGGGGACCGTAGTGGTCAAGTGCGATTTTCGTGATATTGGAGAGGGCTTTAGCCGATGACTCTGGTAGTTTGACGGCGGCCCTGGCGTTGCCCTAGGATGGCTCCGGTATGGCTCTGAGATGGCTCCGGTATGGCCCTAAGATGGCTCCGGTATCGCCTTGAGATGGCTCCGGTATGGCCCTGAGATGGCTCCGGTTTAGCCCCGAGATGATCCTCTCGATTGAGGCGGGTTTCTTCATAGAGTGATGGCAATGGCATCGTGGTTCGAGGGGAGGAGGGTTTTTATTTGGGACGGGGTCGCACCCTGAGAGGGTTGCCTACGTACTCAACTCCCTGTTGAGATCAGACCTTACATAGTTCATGAGTTTTGGCGAGTGAGGAGTTTGGTGGTGAGGAGGGATGTCTTGAGGGGCATCTCTTTAAATGGTGTCCGAAGACTTTTAGCCCTTTGTTTTGATGACTGCGCAGTCTTTCACATTACCCCGAGGATGGCTGTCGTGTCGGTCGACGAAGGAGACATGCACTATTCTGTGGCTTCCCCTACAAGGGGAGAGTATGCTCATCTTTCTCTTTCCATGTTGTAGGATATCATGTCTGAATCGATGGATGCAAATCTATTCTACATGCACTTTTTTTTGGAATTGGATATGATTGAATGCAAAGGAAATGTCGTGTCAAGGTGAGCTCAACCAAGAATTCTAGTTAAGTCAGATCAGTCATCTTTACGCCACTTCTTTCTTGAAAAATTCTCCCGAATGAGGCCTCTCGGGATCTTTTATACCTTTTTGTTTCCTTTCTTAAGGTCAGTTAGGCTTTCTTTAATCGGGGTGATGAACACTCGTTTTTTTTCTACCTTCCTGATTTTCTTTGGCACTCGTTTGTGTACGATTGTATTGACAAGATCGGACGCGTCGTGGCCTTTCATGTTTCAAATTTGGTACTTTTCGAATCGGGCAAATACCATCTCTACATCGAAGGTCTTTTAATGGGTTATAATGGGGCTGCAGGGCATGTCACATGGGACTGGAGGATTTGTTTGAGGATTATGGAGTTTTTGTGCAACGGAGGATATGCTTCACCTTTCCTACGGGTGGAGTGATTTTTGGCTCCTTTCGCATTTGTGCGGATTATTATGTGTTCTCATTTTGATTTGCTACTTTCTTCGAGTAATCTATTTGCATTTCTTTGTGTTTCGCATTCTCGTTCTTATCTATTCCTCAGGTGGGGATGTTTCACGCAATCTGGGGCTTTCATTTCCTCTATTTACTCTTTAGAGTATCTTGCGTTTCGTTTCTCTCATTTTCATCCTCTTTGGGTATCTCTTTCAAGCTTTCACCCGTGCTTTAGATGGTGGGAAGGAACCATGGCTCTGACTCTTTTCATCCTCTTTTTCAAGGGTGAATTGTTGTGTGATGTGGGCTGATATATTGTGGAGCTATTTCCGAAAAAGATTAGGGTTTCAATGAAAGGTTCAGCGGGGTTCACTAAGGGATCGTTTTCAGGGTCAATGAGGCTTTTTGGCCTTGTGGAGGTTTTCCTCGATCCTAGGTGCCTCGTCATCCCTATTTGACAGATATTTGTTTCCTCTACTATTCCCAAATTTTGACATGAATGGTAACGCGCTTTTCTCATCAATATTTGGTTCCGTGAAAGGAGATCCTTACATGGTGCTTCGAAATTTAAATGCGTCAATCGCTCTGGATTTTGCACGCTCTGTGTTTCTCTCATGCACTCGACTCTCACGGGAGGTTAGAGATCCTTTCAAGACCTCTTCGAGGGAACTGATACAAGAATTCGGTGGCCTTTGATGACTTATGTGATTTTTCTAGAATTAAAGATCAAGACACACTTCGAGACTGGGGATATGCAAATGCAAATGCAATTAAACTAACCCTAATGCAGACGGTAATGATAACTTTCGTGTGGATTTTTTTTTCATATGGATGCATTTTTTTGGATTTTTAAATGGATGCATTTTTTTTATATATATATGGATGCATTTTTTGGATTTTTGTGACGGTTCAGACATAATATCGTTTCAACCGGTCGAGATTGACAAGGCTTTGAAATTCTTCTCTGTCTAAATCTGTCAACAATGCTGCACCATGAGGGGTTATCTCTTTGACCAGATAAGGGCCCACCCAGTTTGACCTGAATTTCCCTCGTGGGTCTGGTAAATCTTTTCTCAGCTCTTTTAGGATGAGATCGCCCACTTGGATGTTTCGTTCTTTGACCCTTTTGCTGAACGCTCTGGCCATTCTCTTCTGGTAACCCTGGATGTGATATAATGCCAGTAAGCGTTTTTCATCGAGAAGAGCTAGGCTGTCATAGCGTTGTTGTAACCAGTCGCTTTCAGCAATTCTTAGCTCGTTAGTGACCCGAAGAGTTGGAATTTCAAGCTTGATCGGCAAGACACATTCTGACCCATACACCAAGGAATATGGGGTGGCTCCGGTTGCAGTACTAATAGTAGTTCGGTAACCCCAGAGAGCGTAGTGTAACTTTTCTGGCCAATCTCTATATGTTTCAACCATTTTTGAGAGTGCACTCTTTACAGCTTTGTTGGCGGCTTCGACTGCTCCGTTAGTCTGAGGCCTGTATGGAGATGATCTGTGGTAACAGATGTTGTATTTTTCCATGACCCGGATAGTGTCTCCGTTGAATTGAGGACCGTTGTCTGATACGAATTATGAGGGAACCCCGTATCGGCATATGATGTCTCTTTCGAAAAACTTGGCAACTTGTCTTGATCCGATATTCGCAAACGACCGTGCTTCGACCCATTTACTGAAATAATCTATTGCTACAAGGATGTAGCGATGCCCATTTGAAGCTTTAGGGTGAATTTCTTCAATGATGTCGATACCCCATATAGAGAACGGCCAAGGAGCTGCCATGGCTGTTAGGGGTAGGGGAGGCAGGTGCTGCAAGTTAGCATGCGTCTGACACTTGACACACTTTTTCACAAATGGGTGACAATCGGCTTCCACTGTTGTCCAGTAATACCCTAGTCTGAGGATTTTCCGGGATAGGGAATGTCCTTCAGCATGGGTCCCACATACTCCCTCATGGACATCCTCGACGATCTTATCAGCCTCTTTTCGGGTCACACATAAGTGTTGGACTCCACTCGGCATTCTCTTGTAGACCCTGGTTCCGCAGATCACATATTGATTCGACATTTTTCTCAGTGCGATGCGGTCCTGCTTAGTGGCTTATGGCGGGTATTCTCATTTTCTGAGGAAATTCTCAATATCCACGAACCACTCATCTTCTGTTTCCTCTGATTCGATGGCTCCAACTTCGAACGAGGGTATGTTAGTCATGGTTATCCACAAAGGGAAGTATAATGAGCTGGTCGATACTTGGACTACTGAAGCCAAGGATGCCAGGGAGTCGGCGAAGATATTCTGGCTACGGTTCACATGCTTGAAAGTCACATTTCGAAAGCAGGTGACTAGGTGTGAAAGGTAGTCATGGTAGGGGATCAATCGTTCTTCTCTGATCTCCCAAGTCTGGTTGACTTGTGAAATAACAAGATTGGAGTCACCGAAGACCTCTAACTCCTCCACTTGTAATTCTAACGCCATTTCAAGTCCCAAAATGCAGGCTTCGTATTCTGCCATGTTATTAGTGACCGGGTAATTGATTTTTACCGCAGATGGAAGCAAATCTCCTTCAGGGTGGATCAATAAGATCCCGGCCCCTTTACCCTTATGGTTGACAGCGCCATCAAAGTACAACCTCCAACTGGTTTTCCGTAATGTCATGATTTGCTCGTCCGGGAAGTCGTCGTTTCCGAAGAACTTGGATGCTAAGGGGCATTCTGTTAGGTGTTCGGCTATGGCACTCCCTTTGATTGTTTTTTGAATTTTGAAAGTGATATTGAATTCGGATAACAATAGGGACCATCTGGATAAGCGACCGTCAAGAATTGACTTTTCCAGAAGGTACTTTATAGGGTTCATGCATGCAATCAGATGAACCTCTTGCCCTAACAAGTAGTGCCTTAGTTTCTTCGTAGCCCAGACAAAAGCAGTGCAAAATTTGTGAATGTCGGAGTATCGCGTTTCCGTATCAAGCCATTTTTTACTGATATGGTAGATCGAATTTTCGCGCGGTGGGGATCCCAGTTCCTGGGCCAGCATGGCACCCATTGACGTTTCTCAGGCGGTGAGGTAAAGGATCATCGGCTTACCCTCCTGGGGCGGTACCAAGACTGGTGGGTTCTGCAGATAGGTTTTTATTTTCTCAAATGCTTCTTGGCACTGTTCATTCCAGACTTTAGACACATCTTTCTTCAATAGACGGAAGATAGGCTCACAGGTCTCGGTTAGCTGCATGATGAATCTTCTGATGTACTGAATTCTGCCTAAGAAACCCCTGATTTCTTTTTCGGTCTTTGGAGGAGACATTTCTTGAATGGCTTTTATCTTATCGGGGTCCACCTCGATCCCTCGGGTCGTAATCATGAATCCTAGAAGTTTTCCCCCGGTTACCCCGAATGTGCATTTTTCCGGGTTGAGCTTCATTTGATATTTTCGTATCTGATCAAAGAACTTTCTCAAGTTTGTCAAGTGGTCATCTCGTTGGGCAGCTTTGACGATCATGTCATCTACGTATACCTCCACTTCCTTGTGGATCATATCATGCAATAGTGTAGTGGCAGCCCTTTGATACGTGGCTCCGGCATTTTTCAAGCCAAAGGGCATGTTTACGTAACAAAAGGTTCCCCACTGTGTAATAAAAGACGTTTTTTCCTGATCTTCTACAGCCATTCGGATTTGGTTGTAACCTGAAAATCCATCCATGAATGAAAGTAGTGCATGTTGGGCAGTGTTATCAACAAGGATATCAATGTGGGGTAAGGGAAAGCTGTCTTTGGGGCTGGCCTCGTTTAAGTCCCAAAAATCGATGCACACTCGCACCTTTCCATTTTTCTTTAGGATGACTACAATATTGGCTAACCAGCCGGGGTAGTTGACAACCCGGATAAAGCCGACACGTAGCAATTTCTCAACTTCCTCGTTCACTTTCAATTGGTGCTCAGGTTTCATTCTTCTCAAACGTTGTTTCTTAGGTTTGGCATTGGGATACAACGGTATTCGGTGTTAGACAATGTCAGGGTCGATCCCAGGCATGTCTGCGTAACTCCAAGCAAAAACATCAACATATTCAGTTAGCATAGAAGTCAGGTCCTGTTTTTCTATTTCACTCAGACCCGAACCGACTTGCAAAGTTTTGGGGTTATCAGGTGTTCCGATATTTATTGCCACAATATCCTCTACAATCTGGGTGCGAGTGGAATATTGTTCTGTGGGAGGCATATTCTCCTCATCATATTCATCCTCTCCGGCCTCAAGAATTTGTAATGAATCAAACGTTTGAGAAGACATAATGGGCGAATAATCTGAGCAAACTAAATTTCCATTAATATCCGATGAGCTTGGGAGCTCTGAGATTGTCAGAAAATTGCCACCATTTTTACAAGTGAAAATAAATAGTGGCGATCCTTCCCCTAGTCTAATTCTATTTGCATTGTCGATGTTCTCATTACACTGATAACTGCATTCATCACTAGTAACACTGCCATCACTACTGCTACTATCATCGTCACTACCAACTAGACTAACTATGTAAGGCTCCTGGGAAATCAGCTCCTCTTTCTCATGATAGACGACAAGACACGCTCCATGGCCATCTACCGAGGGTGCGGGGTCCTTGATGACTGGTTTGATCGTGATACTGCTCTCCGCTGCATCCTCGGGCATTCCTTGGTCGCATCCCTTGTCGTCATGGTCTTCAGGGCATGAGCTGAGGGAGAATAAAGTGGTCCACCAGCTCCCCCACTCCATTGTCTCCTGATCCTCCTGGGCCCGAGCTACTCTCTACTTATCACAACTCACAAATACATGAGGTTCAAGGTTAACCGATAAGAAAGAATCTGTGGGAATTCTTACGTGTGAATCTGTCAACATCATACCTGGCGTTTCCGTAAATCCCAACTCAGCTCCTCGTCCTCCAATATGTGCAGTTAGTGGAAGAAGTTTGACTTACCTGTGAATGTGGTTTTGCCACTATGAAGCCCCCGAGCGTCAACCCTCGACCTCCCGGTGTATGAATCTCAAATAGTGGGGATTCAGCTCTGGCCTCTCCCAAAACCTCCACGATTCGTCCCCCGTGTTTGAATTTTAGCTTCTGATGGACGACTGAGGGGACTCCTTTAATCTGATTGATGAATTCCCGTCCTAGTAGAAGGTTGAAGGTGGAGGATATGTCTATGACCATCGCTTCGATGGTCAGGGAGACATCCTCAATCAGAATTAGTAGGGAGATGGTTCCCAGAACCTTCCTATGACTGTTGTCATAGGCACTCAACGTTATGTCTACGGGCTTGAAATCATTGAGTCCCATATGACGGGATACTCGGAGCTGACAGACATTCACTTCAGCCCCATCATCAATCAAAGTCTTGGGGACCTGGAATCCTCCAGCCTTCACAGTTATGTAGAGGGCCTTTCCCGCCTGACGAGGGATCTCATCATCGGTAAATGTTATGGAGAGATCAGGAGTCCGGGATAGGTGAGCTACGATGTTTTCAACTGAGGCCGGCCGCTTCTTGTCCATTCCTAAATGCCAAGCTACTGCATCTTTGTGCTCTTCTGAAATTGTCAGCAGGGACCAGATTGTGATGGGTATGCTGGTAGTCTTCAGCTTTTTCAACAGCTCTTCTTCTCCCACCAACTTGTTCTCTGACTCATTTAGAGTAAGGTCATGGACTCTCTGTTGCAGTGTTTCTGGCTCCTCTACGAGCTCAGTGGGTTTGAAATGCCTTCCTGAGCGGGTCAAGTGATTGATTCTTTCAAAGTCCTCACCGTGTTTTTCCTCATCTGCTATCCGGAATGGCATTTTTACAGTGGTTATAGCCGGTGGATTTTCATTTTTGTCAGTGATCATAATGACATTGCACTCAAAGATTCTCCTTCCTCGCCTTTCGGCAATCTTCTGCCGGCACCATGCCTCTACCACCTCCAATGCTTTCATAGTGTTATAGAGCTCTCGTGCTTCAAAATTCAGTCCCACAAGTAACTCAAGGTTCTTTTCCATATGTCGTCCTACTATCAGCAGAGTGATTATAGACACCTTTCCTTGTCCTACTAGACGCTCAACTGTGGTTCAAATTTCATGTGTCATGGCTAGATATTCACGCATCTACGGTTGGATATCATGCTGAATTTCTGGACGGCGAACTCGGAAGGCATCTAGCTCCGGGGGTAGCGCGATCGGAGGGGGTGTGCTCTGGTTGCCTGACTCAGAAGAGTTCTTAATGACATTGATACTTACGATTCTGCTAATGTCTGATTCTTCTTCTCCTTATCCCATCATACTCAACATATTCACATGTCTGGGGATAGAGTTGTTTAGAGTGTTTGGATTAGTTTTCGGGAATTCCACCTCTCCAGCATCGATCAGGTCTTGGATAGCGTGGCGCAAGGCTCTGCAATTATCTGTACTGTGTCCCTTGATCATGTGGAATTCACAAAAGCTGCGAGGTGGTTCCCATCTGGGTAACTCCGGGTTTGGGTTTCGGGTGTCCCAACAAAAACCCACTTTTCTTCAGCTTTTCATAGGCTTTGTCCATGGGCATTCCCAAGCTAGTGTAATTCCTTCTGGGTTGAGCTTGATAGCTGTTTGGCGGTGGGGTTGCAGAATAATCTGGTTTTAGCCCGCTGACCTGGGCCTGGTAAACTGGAGGTTGAGATTGATTGTTCGGAGGAGTAGAAACAAACTTGCTGCTTGTATCTATCTTAGGTTGCTTGTTTTGATAGTTTGACTGTCGGGGAAACGTGCCCTTGAAACTGGGACCTTTCAACTTTCCTGCCAATGCTAGTTCTTCTGCGGTTGTGGCAGCCGCTTTCAAATGCTTGAAATCACAAATCCCCAAGGATTTGAGGTGATCTGAGTAGGGATTTTCTAGGCAATCGATGATGATCCTTATTTTGCTCTTCTTCACTGGGGCGGTCTAACATCTGGCCCGCCTTCTCTCTCCACCTGGTAATGAATTCCATCACTGTCTCATGATTTCTTGGTCTCATAGTCTCCAAGTCTCTCCGGGTGACCCCTAAGTGAGTATTATAGCTATACTGCTCCACAAATGCTTGGTAGACTTCTTCTAGCTTTTTCCCCGAGAAGTCAAACCTTGACACCCAAGTTTGGGCAGACCCTTCGAGATAGCTGGGGAAGCAGATTATCTTCATTTCATCATCTAGCCCATGCATGGTCATAACCCGGTCAAATTGGGCAAGATGGTGCCGAGGGTCCCCTTTCCCAGAGTATTTAGAGACTTCCGGCAGTTTCAGATTCTCGGGCAACTTGGAGTTTGGCTTCAATTGGAAATGACGAAGACCCAGCATCTTGGTTCGCTCTCTGAGCTGCATTTCTGTAAGTAATTCTTCCTTTAGGGATTTCTTCATTTGACTGAAGTCAATTGGAAGGTGCTCAGCAGGTGGGGCTTGATTGTAACCGTGAATTAGATGGTTGGACGGATGGGGTAGCAGTTGAGTATGGGGAATTGCTTCCTCAAAACGGACAGCGTGTCCAGGGGTGGTGTACTGGTATGGATTGAGCTGAATGGGGTCTAGGTGTGGTAATTTGGGATGAATGGGCTCGGATTGCTTGACTTGATATGGGTTGGCCGTTTGGGCAGTGACTTCAACAGGCTGGAATGGTGGTAATTTCGGAAAAGTGGTTAGCTTGGTTGTGGTTGTGGTCAGAATTGGTGGTGGCAAGGGGCTCTAAAAAGTAGGTCATTGTTTGGAACGTCGTCGTTATGGGGGTGGACAGTGGTACATTCTTTTCCCGTGAGAGGTTATGGTGCGGTGGTGTTGAAAATAGGGTTTTGATTGAAAGTGATCCTTGGAGACTCGTCGATGTAATCATCGTCGCGATCGGTAAGGTATGGGTCATTTCCCTTGTTCATCCTCTCCTTTCCCAATTGTTCTTCCAGGCGCTCTATTGTCTATCTCATCAGAGATTCATTTCTTTGGGATTGTTCCCATAAATGATAGAGGGTGCCAGCATCAGGGTGTTGTATGCTGCCGCTAGCTCTGGGAGGGCTTGCCTCTATGGTAGTAGTGACAACTTGGGTAATTTCCAGGGCAGTCGGGTTGATCCGGCTCGGATCCATGGTTTCTGATGAAGTTTCGGATGTGGTCTCGCTAGCCAGCCTACCCCTGGAGTCTCTCTTCCAAAGGCGAGTAATGTTGGAAGATTGGAGGAGAGCTCTTTACTTTCTGTTTTCTGTGATGTGCGGGGAAGATAGAATATGAAAAGGTGTCAGTACGAAAGTAACTCAGAAAAAGGTGAAAGAGCGAAAGAGAAGGGAGGGGTCGTCCCCGGTTTTGTGTAAAGTCGTATGAAAGCGATTGAATTCTTTTATTAAAATGCTAAAAGGAAAGGCGCACGAGCCGATTTCCATTGTCAAGATAAACACCGTACTATTTCATTGCTCGCGTCGTAATTGCATATAACGGGGAAAATGAGAGGGTTCATCCAAGTTCATAGGGGGAGCATAATATTAGTCAACAAGAGTTATGTAACTTTACATAACCGTTGTCACATAATAGGGGAGGGGGATTATATCCATATCTAAGAAGAAAGAGGGGGATTACATCCATTTGTCATTACTGGCCGATATCATATAACTGGGGAAAAAGAGATTACATCCAAATTCAAAAGGGCAAACTTCTACTAGTG
This sequence comes from Limonium bicolor, assembly GCA_023374045.1. Lineage (NCBI taxonomy): Eukaryota > Viridiplantae > Streptophyta > Magnoliopsida > Caryophyllales > Plumbaginaceae > Limonium > Limonium bicolor. The sequence continues at coordinate 331,910,258 of CM041776.1, read as the reverse complement.
ACATAGGAGATCAACTAATAGTCTTTCGTCGCTTGCACTCTTCTTTCTCCCTCTTCTTCCTTTCCTGGCGGGTAGTGGGAATCGGTTGCAAGTCCACCACAATTGGCAGTCGGGATCCTGAGTGATTGCTGAGCGGCGCGCAGTGGCGGACGCAGGGGAGGGGCAGGGGGGGCACTTGCCCCCCCGAAAATTTTGAAAATTTGTCAAATGCTCTTATAAATTTTTGTAAAAATACAACATATTATAAAATTTTAAAGAATGAAAGTGTCAAAAAAAATTTTGCCCCCCCTAAACAAATTTCTGGGTCCGCTAATGGCGGCGCGGGTCATAAGCACTCTTTATCATCCGGTCGACACCCATAGCCAACCATGCTTGATACTCTTTGCTCAAACCAAAATACTTAGTATTGAAGATGGCCCACTTCATCCCAGAGTTATAAATCCCGGCAATGTAGTTGATGCTGCCATCTGTGTACCAACGATCCACCAAAGCGCCGCTCCTAGCTCCGGGTATGGTCTGCTCTCGGCCGAACTGACGCATCGCTCTAAAGGGAAAGATAGTGATAAACCTTTCTAAGCCTAGCAATGTCAACCCGTCCTCCTGATGATTTGATTGAACAATCCCTCCTTGGACATCCCAGTCAGGCAAAATCCAATTGATCTGCCAATCATAACAACGATCCATAAAGTAAGCTTTCTACCCCAGTTCCGGCTTCTGCGCTCGCTTTCAGGCAGTCGGGAAGGTGTCTATGTTCACTACTTTGTACACCTCCACCTTCTTCATCAGCCCCAAGTGATCAAACAACCACATTTGGAGAAGGAGTGGACTTCCCAAGAAGAAGGTTTCTAAGGCTCCGATCTCCTTCCAACGGTCTAGGGCTCTCACCATCTCAACCACAACCACCGTCCCGACACTTTTACCCTCTTCCAGGGCCTTCAACAGATAGATTACCCGTGGGTTGATCCTTAAATCCCTTTGTATGAACAAGTAAAGCCCCATGATGCAGAGATCAAGCACTTACCTTTTGGTGCTCTTGGGATAGTATGGTTGGTAGAATTGTTGTAGTAGATCCCGCAGGCGTATGCTCATGCTACTGAAACTCTCAACCTCCTCGATCCTTACCCCCAGGAAATCAGCTGCAAACTTCGGTGTATGCGATCGCTCGACGGGGATGGTGGGCATCTTTTGATGGGGCTTGATCTTAAGTAGTGCGTCCATCTCAGCGGGCAAGATAATCAACTCTTGGAGGTTGAAGCGGTACAGATGGTCTGTCGAATCCCATAAGTGTCTGACTCACGAACAAGGGCTTCATAGTCAATGGCCACTCTACATACTCATCTGGCAAGTCCTGCCAGCAACGGCTCGTTAGGGCCTTTCATCCGAGCTCAGTAATCCCTGAGTTCCTTGGCAAAGGTCGACTCCTGGTGACGCTCCACTTGGTAGGGGGTCATTAGAGCTTGTCCTTCACTGGGTCCTTCATCTGCTCTGCTTCTGTTTACTTTCCTAGGGTATTTCTTCTCTCCAGGCACTGGCACTAGTCTGTTCATCATTTTGTCCTGCAAAGAAGAAGAAATAAAATGGAAAAGAAAGGGGAGAGAATATGGTAAGTAAGAGTTGGGGAAACGATTAAGCAATTACTAGTACGACCCATTTATCCTTGGAAATGGAAATTAGTTTTGAAAACTAATTTTTAGAGAGGGTTTGAAAAAATCATTTTGAAAGGGGTTTTACTAAAATCGGTTTTTGAAAAGGTTTTGATTTTGAAGTAAAGGAGTTTAGGTTTCAAAACTCTTGAATGGAAGCAAGTAAAACGGTTTTAACACAAGTGAGAATTCCGAACGTTTTAAAACAGATTGGTTTGAGAAAAAGGTTTGCACACATGTATTGCGTATAGTAAATCGTGGCTATGTTTGATGTGGAGCTGAGTGCGAATGATTGGGATAATCACCTTCCAGACTAGCCACACGAGTCACGGCCGGTGATTATCACAACATGCTCACTTTTGGGAAACTTGGGGAAGCACTGCATGGGAACAGGTCTCCCATTGTCTGCATGGTCAGGTGTGTCTAAAGTCCAAATTATTCACTGACTACGTTGTGCCATGTATGGGTATCCGGTAAATACGGGATCCTCTATGGACGTATAGCGTGACATTGGGCTTTAGAGACACCCGTGGTGCGACGAAATCATGGAGAACTGAGCCCATGCAATCTTCAGGGTAAGGTAAAGGGTGGTCAGACAGATGGCATACAAGGGGGTGACTACCCATAAGCCCATCTTAGACACCGGATAAGGCAGCTGGACACTGAAGGCTCATGGCTCACTATATGCTGGTTTAGACTCGGGTAATGGAGGATATTTTGGATCATGAGCTTCAAGGCGTTGGTCTTGGACCGTATTACCTCGTGGGTTAACTCCTTCTAGGAAGGACCCAACTCAAGGGGAATCAGCCGTGGACCGGTTGGGGATCCCGTGACTCGTGGACAAATCGGGTGACACAGAGGAATGCATGTCCTATGCTACCTGATGCAACAATGGGTTGACTCCTTCTAGGAAGGCCCCATTTAGAACAGCATTAAATAAGCAATAAATATTATGTCATGCATGAAGAGCAGTAAATATAAGACAATAAACACACAACAATAAACACACAAAAGTGAAGCATGCAAATAGTAAAGCACACATATGGCACTCAAGGCCAATCTCAAACTCTGAACTCTCATCCTAACTATCCTTTTAAATACACTCTAAGTGTGGAGTATATTAGTCCTAACGGCTTTAGGATGAATCTCTTGAAGGTTTTGAAAGAAGTGGGGAAATCTCGACAATTTTGAATGAAGTTCAGTCTTCCTTGAGTTTGAGAAGAACTTACTCAAGTTGTCCCTGGCAGAGTCGCCATTCTGTGGAGGGTGATTTTTCGGTATGAGGGGGTCTATCTAAATATGGTCTGACTAAGAAGCCTAGATCCTAGAAAATTCCATTCTGTGGAGGGTGAAAACCCGTTAATCTGGCATCCTCAAATACCTACTAAATCATCCGTCTTTCCCAGAAAGCATAAGGGGAGTGCAAGTGAGCACTACACCCACTCTCAATGGGCCCCACACGGACTTATGCCTCTATAAGGCGGATTTGACTAGAGTCGCCACCTAGTTTGACCTAAAGAACTAGGAAAGGAGGAGAAAGGGGGGTTCTAAGAACCGTTAGTTGACTCTGAGGCTGTTCCCTATGGATAGGACTTATCTGGTCATTCTGTAGAGATTCTATGTTGGGTTCGCACTGGGTTACACCCCTCAGAAGTGGCAACGACCACGACTTTGGATTGGTGCCCGAGGAAATCTCGGTCTCCAATTGTCGGGATTGCCTTCTTTCAAAACCTTATTAGAGAGATTTAAGTTAAAGCCAAAGGATAGGATCGAGTGTGGACTGAAGAACAGATGATTTCGAAGAGTTTGGAGAAATAGGCTGGTCTTGATTGGTGAAGTTGGATTGAATATTGAGAGATTTGGATTGTTTCTGAGAGGCTTGAGGTCGTTTCGACTTTCACGAGATTAAAAGGATGCTGGGAGTTCTAGCAGAAAGGAGAAAGGTATTTGGTTATATTTTTGGAGTCGAGGGGTGTTTAGATCATTTGCCAGAGTTAAGGAGTTTTTGATCATTTTGTAGAGCTTAGGGGTATTTTGGTCATTTTGTGAAGTTGGGGGGTGCTCGGATTTTTTGGTGGAATTGAGGAGTTTTTCGTGTTTATAAAGTTTTAATTTTTGAATGGTCAAATTTTTGAGGTGTTTTAGGAAGTCGAAAGTGTTGATGGAGTGTGAAAGAGGATGTTTGGTTTACAGGTGTTCGGGTTTTGAAGATGTTTCAGGTTTCTGATGACTAAGGTTGTTCGGGAGTATTCAGGAGTTGGAGGTCCTATGTGACTTGGAGTTGTTTCAGAAGAGGATTGATAAATGTTTATGGTATCTGAGGTTCTATGGGAAGGGTTGGATTGGTTTATTTAGAATTGTCTCTCTTAAAGTTTTAAAACCAAGAATCGTTTTTGTTATAAAAAGGGCGGATAATCCCGAGGGATTACCCTATGTACCCCCTCGAACACGACACTTAATTAATGTAAGTGTTGAGGCTCGAAAGATGGGGCAATGAATTTATGTCGAAAAATAGGGTTCAGAGAGAAACACCATGAATGAGATGTTCTCGGTCGAACCCTAATAACGTCTCTAACTCCCGGGTTTTAAAACATTAAAAATCAAAACATTGAAATTGAGTGGAAGGGAGTTAGACGATTCTAAAATCCCGGCTGCAACTAGGAAGGTTGTACTTCCCTAGCGCCCCGCCTTGTAGAAATCTAGGTTGCAATTAGGGGAGGTTTGTCACCCTAATGCCCCGCCTAAAGAGATCCAGACTACGACAAGGGAGGTTATGACCCCAGTGCCCCGCCTCGGATTTTTATTTTGGGAAGGGAGCAAGTGATGTTCTAACCATGGAGGAAATGTTTTGAAGGGCTTAGACATTTCTTGCTCCCCGAAAATGGTTTATTCGAGTTGAAAACTGAGTTGGAAAACTATTGAAGTCGTTCGGAATTCTCTGTAAAGAAACGCTGATTTTGAGAAATGTTTTAGGAGAAAACTTTCTGTATATGTGAGAAGAACTTTCTGCAGTTGAGAAGAGTTTTCTGTGATGTGAGAAGAGTTTTTCCTTTAAAATTCCACAAAATGGTTTCTTTGAAGACATGATAGAATGATTGTTTGAGAAAGAAGATTTTTGTGATTAAAGCCAAATAATAAGGAATGTTTTTGGATTTATGAATGGGATTTACAAGTCGGATTTGAGTTTGGTTGAATTGGTCGAATTGAATCGGACTGAACTGGATTAAAGATGGGATGGTTTGGATTGAATGGAGTTGGATTGAATCGAGTTTAGGCCAATCTTGAATTGCACTTAGGCTGTATTTGAATTGAACTTGAGTCGGGTCAAAGATTTGGGGTCAAGGTTAACGTTTTGGTCAATGTCAACATTTTGGTCAATGTCAACATTTTGGTCAAGGTCAGTTTTTTTGGTCAAGGTCAACGTTTTTGGTCAAGGTCAACGTTTTCTGGGCAAGGTCAACGTTTTCTGGTCAAGGTCAACTTTTCTGGTCAAGGTCAACATTTTTGGTCAAGGTTTGACTTTTATGGACTTGGTTTGACTTTCGTGGACTTGGTTTGACTTTCGTGGACTTGGTTTGACTTTCGTGGACTTGGTTTGTCTTTTGTGGGTTTGGTTTGTTTTTTGTAGGCTTGGGCTGATTTGGGGTTGGATCGATTGTGGGCTTGGGTTGATTGTGGGCTTGGGCAGGATTGGACTCTGGGCCAGTTTGGGCTTTGGGCCGGTTTGGAATTTGGGCCGATTTGGGATTGGTAATGGGCCAATTTGGGATTGGTAATGGGCCGAGCTTGGGCTAGGTGATGGGCCGGGCTTGGGCAAGGTGATGGGCCGGGCTTGGGCTTGGTAAAGGGTCGTTTGGGCTTGGGCTTGGTAATGGGTCGATTGGGCTTGGGCTTGGTAATGGGCCGATTGGGCTTGGGCTTGGTAATGGGCCGATTGGGCTTGGTAATAGGCCGATTGGGGTTGGGCTTGGTAATGGGCCGATTGGGCTTAGTCTTGGTAACTGGCCGATTGGGGTTGGGCTTGGTAATGGGCCGATTGGGCTTAGTCTTGGTAACTGGCCGATTGGGGTTGGGCTTGGTAATGGGCCGATTGGGCTTGGGCTTGGTAATGGGCCGATTGGGCTTGGTGGAATTGGGATTTGGGTTGTAGACTTGGGCTTTGGGCCGGTTTGGGCTTATTGGGCCGTACCTGGACTTTGGGCCAGAATTGGGCTTATTGGGCCGGTTCGGCTTATTGGGCCTTGTTTTGAGGAGTAGTGGGCCGGATAGAGTGGCGGGCTGGACTTGGATTGGGCCGGCTGAGTAGTGGACCGGGTCTGGATTTTGGGCCAGCTTTAGAAGTGAGCTGGTCTAAGAAGTGGTCTTGATGGAATTGGGCCCAGATTTGGAGATTGGGCTTTGAAAATGGATTTCCAAAATGGGCTAAAAAATTTTGAAACTATTAGGAGCTAGTGGGCTTAAGTCATATATGAATAAAATTAATTGGATTTACAAGTGGATTAGACTTTTGTTGATTGTACATTTTATTCTGAAATTAGAGGATGATTTGGAAAGTTTTAAGGAAAATGGGTATTCCTCACATGGACCGTGTCTAGGACCCGTATGCATTGAGGATACGCCAAACCTAAAGCTTTTCTACACAGGAGTGACCTATGGGCTAACTAGGGCTTCCTAGGTATTCTATATTGGACTAGGTCCAACATTTGCCAAGCTATTCTATACATTAATACAAAGCATATAGTGGTAAATAATCATGAAACAAAATCAAAATAATTATCGGGGTAAACAGGATGCAAACACGGTTTGAGTATATACATCCGAAGCTTTTCTCATTTTAATCATCATAAAAAAACAAATTTGAACTTGCCAAGATTGTAAATGAAAGCAAGGAGACACAAACTGTACAAGCATGAGAACCTTGTCGGTTCTTTATTCACTCAGAAGCCAAACATAATCCGATTCTATATTAATTATCTCTTTTCTTAGATGAAGATGGAAATTGAACCAAACTGAATCTGCTAGACTACAGGGTTTTATTACTGAGATTAGACAGCTCAAATTTCATTCTCAAACTGCAGGAGTTAAAGCAAAACACTCATCAGCACACCCTATATCCCGCAGGTGTATTTTTGTAAACAAATTTATCCACACCTGGGATTTGTATACAATAGTTGGCTTGAAACAGAAGACAAAATAGAAGGGAGTGTAATGAATTTAATTCTTGAACTACTACCTGATTTCATCTAATTCTCTTTCTTCTAGGTATTAATCTGAACATAAAATTAAACCTGAACTGCCTATGTGGTCAAATTTTTAAGCTAGCTTCCCCTTCAGACAATCACTAACAGCTACAAAGATATTACAGGTTAACAAAACGAACATTTACGACTATTCATCTTTAAACATGAACCGGGTATTCAGAGAAACGACAATGAGATGAACAGGCCATGAATAATGGTGTCCGACAGCAGACTAAACATAATCTTAGGATAGAACAGAAACAAACAGTCGGATCATGTCATGGACTTTCGCATACAATCATATCACCAGCCAGGGAAGACAAGAATTAACCAGAATAGAGGTAAATACCAGGCAGTGAGGAGATGAGATTTTCCTGTAAAACAGTGTTCAGAGGAATGAAACAGAGATCAACAACGATCAGAAAGCTAGTTCACATGATTTGAACCAAATTCTGATAAGTACACCAGAGGACTTAGATATACTGCCTTCACTTATGTAGATCATAACTACAGACATGAAATTGAAATTGAAACTGAGAGGAAACGAGAGTAGACCCAGAGTGTTTTCGCTTAAAGGAGAACAAACCCAGAATCTCTTACCAAGGTAACCGTGAATGTAATAGCGAGATTAAAGAATCCTGCTATGATTCTCATGACAAAACGGACTGAAACAACTAACAGAAATTATTTCCAGAAAGGAACGTTAGCTTCGACAAGTAAGAAAAACCAGGAGTTGATTCGCCGATTGATAGCAACTGGGTGAGGACTTGAGTGAGCATTTACTAAGTTCGAGTAATCGAATAGCGAGGGGTCAAAGCGATTTTCCACAACAAGACTGGCAAAATTGAATACCCGGTAAACACATCATATAATAATACAAGTCTGTTCGCAGAGAGATGGATTTCTTCTCGCAACACAGAGCAACTTCCAGTGACGAAATAAGACCCAAAGTCGGGCAAATACAGAGCAAATGATCCTTCTAACTTGATTAAGTTAACAAACGAAAAAAAGAAAGAAAACATGAAAGAGAGGTTCATGACGGCACTAGCATTGGATTCGAACTCCAACGAAGCCGAAAATCGTACCCTACTATTTAGAGATCATCGGGTGAATTTACTGAACAGAGATCATCGGGTGAATTTACTGGAACCAAATGCATGTCGATGTAGAGTGATGGGAGGAGGTTGAATGTTCGATTTCGGTTCTTAGGAAACTGACGCTTAGCTTACCTTCGTAGATGATCAAAGAAAAACTGGAGGAGGAAGAGGTGAACTCGTCGGCGGAAGTGCGGGTGTTGGTGGTGGTTCTTCCGGGCGTGGATTGGAGATTCGGAGGCGAAAGGAAATCTCGAAGGCGATGGAAAATGTTTTTGGGTGCCCAGCTTCGGGTTCAAGATCGAGGAGAAGAAAACCGAAGACCGTGGCAATTTTTTTGGGGGTTTTCTCTTGAGATCTCCAGGCGTGGGTATATGAAATCGCAGGTAGTGGAGGACAGTTTCAGAGGGAAAATGAAAACGAGACTCCTCCAAGAATCAATGCGAGATGGAGGTTTTTGAAGGGGCTTTTTCGCAACCTTCAAGCTTCTTCAGGCTTGAAGTACCGAGGAATCGAGAGAAGGTGGGGGGGGGGGGCAAACGGCTCTTTCAAAACACAACCCATACCATTGTGTTTTCTTTTCTGTAAATTAGCTTACCGAGACGATAGTGGACCGGCACAAACATCAGAGAAGAAGAGGAACAAAAAAAAAACTGCCCATGCGTGTAAATAAAAATGAGTTCAACCACTACTGGGATTTGAACTTGGTATTCCCCACACCCCTCCTGTGCACTTAACCGGTTGAGTTGTAGAAAATTTCAATAGATAGTAGCGGAGAAACAAAATAAGAGTCAGGTCGCGTGCTGAAGAATAAAGAAAACACCTCCAACCTACGCCAAGAATTGAACCCGGGATCTGCGGGTTATATGATGAGTACTTTAACCGGTTACACCAAGTCAAATTTCAGTATGTTCATGGGAGAAATAATATAAGAGCTCTAAATTTGACTGGATAACTTTGTTTTTCAAGAGCTACAAATCCAAAAGAAAGTATATGCAATAAAAAGAGATGACTAATCTAATGCATGAAATTATGGAATGCAATTAAAAATAAGACCCAAAATGTAATGAGATATAAAATAAAAGGAAAGTGTAAGTACATTAAATAATGAAAATTAATGCGCGTAATGAAGATAAAACATTTAAAATAAATGGAAAATAATAGTAATAAAAGGACACACGAAATAATAAAAATAGAGACGATAAAACAGAGAAAGCCAAAAGAAAGTAACAAATAATAATAAAAGTATGAATCGGTCGAGTACATAAAATAATACAAGGTAATAACAAAACCGTGAAATATTTCAAAACAACAACAATAAAATAAGTATACAAAATGAAGCCATTTAAAAAAAAACAGATTACAATAAAATAAATAATTAAAAAATAAAATAAAAATAAATAATAAAAAAAATAATATATATAAAAAAAGGGCTCGTGCTCCTTTCCCATAGGAATGTGGGATCTTAAACGTTGGAGAAAAAGAAATCCCTTTAGTTGGAAATGGGGACGACCGCCTTGTTCCTAGAAGCATGTTTATTTTTATATTTTGGTTTTAATACAAAACGGGTGAGAATTTTTGGTGTCTACAAGGTACTGGACAACATATGATATATCTGGCCTGGTATTTGTAAGAAAATTCAATTTTCCCACTAAACATCTATAATCAGTGGGGTTTTCAAGTTTTGTTCCTGAATCCTTGTACAGTTTTAGGTTCATTGGTTAAAGAGAAACAGAGGTTCTGTTTCTTCCCATTCCAAATTCCTTTACTATTTGTTTTGAATATTTCTGTTGAGACATAATCATCCCTTCTTTGGTTCTGAAAAATTCCATACCAAGGAAATAGTTGAGTTTTCCCAAATCTTTGATTCTAAATTCTTTATCCAGCTGTTTTTTCAGAAGAGTTATTTCCTTGCTGTTGTTTCCAACAACAAGGATGTCATCCACATATATACCAAGAAGAGTGATGCAGTTTTTGTTTGTTTTTATAAATAGAGAGTAATCATTTTTCGGGTGATTAAATCCTAAAGTCTTTAAAAATCTGGTAAGCCTTTCATACCATTGTCGAGAAGCCTGTTTTAAACCATAGATAGACTTGTGAAGTTTGCATACTTTGTTTTCACCATTGACTCTAAGACCTTCGGGTATTTTCATGTAGACATCCTCATGGAGGTCTCCATGAAGAAAAGCATTGTTAACATCTAATTGGTCTAAAATCCACCCCTTTTGACAGCTACTACAATTAATGCACGAATGGTTGTATGTTTAACAACTGGAGAAAAGGTTTCTTCATAATCTAAACCTTATTTTTGTGTGAAGCCTCTAGCCACTAATCTTGCCTTAAATCTCTCAAGACTTCCATCAGCTTTCAGCTTTGTTTTGTAGACCCACTTACAGCTGATAGCTCGTTTTCCTTTAAGAAGATCCACTACTGACCATGTATTATTTGTTTTTAAAGATTCAAACTCTTCTCTTATGGCTTTTACCCATCTAGGATCTTTACTAGCCATCTCAAAATTTTGAGGTTCATCTAGACTGTTCAACTGATCAAGGAAAATGCTAGCATTTTTGTTTAAGGTGCAGGAAAGGACAGTTTGTTGTGGTATGTGGTCTGTTAGAGTGTTGATGGTAGACAGAAGAGAATTGTTTGGATTTCCTTTGTTGAGTCTAGCTGCTAAAATAGTAGAGAATAAGTCTTCTTTATTCTGGATAGATGAGCATATGTAATCACTGTATTTCTGAGGGAAAATATGTGTTCTAGTGGATCTTCTAAGGTTAGTGGTTTCGGTCTGTGGATTTTCAGATTCAAGTTTAGGTTCTCTCTCATCTGTTTGAGATTTTTCTGTATCTGTTTCAGATTTTTCAGCATCTGTTTCATCATTGATATCTGTATTGGATTCTCTAACCCGAGAGTCATGGATTTCATCTTCTACATGTTGATCATGTATCAAAAAAATTTCTTCATTCTCATTTTTGTTAAGGATATCTCTCCATTCCTTCTCCTTAGGTGGGTAAATATTTTCAAAAAATGTAATGTCCCGGCTGATTCTTATTTGGTTTTCTTCTAAGGACAAAACCTTAGCTCCTTTTGTGTTTTTACATGGGCCGAGAGGGGAAAGCTCTAGAATCAAGTTTGTTCCTATTAGGATTAATGTTTGTAATGTAGCATAAGCACCCAAAACTTCTCAAATCATTGTAATCTGGTCTGGTGTTATAAAGTCTTTCAAAAGGAATTTGGTCACTAATAGCTTTACTAGGGATTCTGTTGATTATGTAAGCAGAGTGTTCAACGCAATGGCCCCAATATTTATCCTCCAGACCAGACTGGAAGAGCAGGGCTCTAGCCACTTCCATGACATGTCCCTGCTTTCTCTCAACAACCCCATTTTGTTGGGGAGTATGAGGACAGCTGGTTTCATGAATAATTCCTTTCCTTTCGGAAAAATCTACCCCTTCTAATGATTTCCCTAGTTCCTTTGCATTGTCACTTCTGACAATTTTGATTTTTCTGTTCATTTGTGTTTCAATAAGAGTTATGAAATTCTTGATTTCTTGTAAAGCTTCTGATTTATACATAAGGAGTCTAATCCAGGTTCCTCTTGTATAATCGTCTACAAGCGTAAGAAAATATTTGTAGCCCTCTGTTGTTTGAGTTCTCATTGGGCCACAAATGTCAAGGTGTATCATTTCAAACGGTTGAACAGTTTTGATAGAGGAAGTAGGAAATTTTCTCCTTTTACTTCTAGCCTTAAAGCATATGCTATAGGGAACAATCTCTGATTTGGATTTAGCCTGTTTGTTTATTTTGAGTTCAGGTATCTTACATAGTTTTTGTAATGGCATGTGCCCTAACCTACGGTGCCATAGAGATAAACTTCTATCTTTATCAATGTCAACAAAACTACTGTAAGTACCAGTATAAGCAGAAGAACAATTTTTGTATCTCAAAATGAAATCACTTAAGGCATGTATATCAAAAAAATATAGGCCTGATGCTTGTCTGCCTATCTTTACACAGATCCCATTCTCAGAATCCTGCAGTTCACAGTGATTTGGAAAGAAAACAACAGGAACAGTCACAGTTTCAATTAACTTACTCAAAGAAACTAAATTAAACTTGAAAGATAGTACTATCATAACATTTCTCAAACACTCAACATTCTCAACAATTAAATTTCCAGCACTGTAAACCACATTTCTATGCCCATCAGGAAGAGTAACATCTCAACTATGTTCAAGCAATTTGCAATCAGATAGCAAAGATGTATTTCGAGTTATATGTTCAGTTGCCCCAGAGTCAATAATCCACGATTGTTCAAGCATTTTCAGAACAAAATCATAATTCGTAGCAAAACAAGGTAAGAAATTTATTTGGAGTTGGGTGTTACCTGAAAAATCTCCAAAAAAATTGTGATTGTTGCCTTTGTTCGAACCTTTCTGTTGTTGAAGGTAATTCACCAATTGGTTTAACTGTTCAGTGCTCAGACCTTGAACTGGTGAGTTGTTTGTTTCTTCTTCCTTTAGTCAACCTCCTTTCTGTTCATCTTCAACTACAGAGCTCACGCGGACTTCTCTTGACCTTCTTGTCTCATCGCCTGGGAATCCATGTAGCCACCAACAAGCTTCTCAAAGATGCCCAACCTTTCCTTAATTTGAACATTTAGGCGGCTCCTTCTTGTTTGAGTTGGTGAATTTTGATACCGGTTTCTTGTTCCCAAACTTAGGGTTTATTGACCCAAAATTGCCTTTTTGTTTCTGATTCGAGAAGCTGCTATTCCCGGTTTTTGTAGATAGGGCAACCGATTGTGTTTCTTCATCCTTTCCTTCGGTAGTAGTTCTTTGCTGCTCTTCTTGAAGGACCAGGGAGAAGACCTCTTCCAATGTCGGAATTTCCTTCATAGCGAGTATTTGGCCCCGTAACTGGAGGTACGATTTATTTAAACCCATGAGAAAGTGTATCACCTCTTCTTCTTCTCTCATTTTTCTCTGGATTTCTTTCGATTTGCATACCGAACAACATGTACGTACTTCATTTGGCAAGGCCAGTTCATACTCACCCCAAACCTCTTTCAATCGCATAAAGTAATCTGTCACATTCTCATCTCCTTGCTTCAACCCAGCGATTTGCATCTTTACATTATGAAGAGTAGTGAGGTTTTTGGATTCGTACCTTCGAATTAACCACGCCCAGACTTCTTTCGGGTCATCGATAAAGCCCACGCTTCTGGCAATATTCGGTGCCAAAGCTGTGATTAGCCAAGAACAAACCAAATAATTGACACGACCCCATGCTGCGACTCGAATTGGATCATCTTCATCTGGTTCCTTGATAGTTCCATCAACAAAACCGATTTTATTTTTAGCCCTAAGTGCTCTACGCATTCCCCACTTCCAAGAAAGGAAACCTTCACCATTGAATCTGGTTGTGAGGAGTTGTCCCGGTTGTTCTGTAGCGTGGACATAAAGGGGGTCATTTACATCGATTAATGAAGTCGGATTCGCACCTTTCTTCGTCTGATTCTTCGAATCGCCTTTGTCTATTTCTTTGATTTCTTCCCCGCTAATTTCGTTGAAATTGGATTAGTAATGCTCTGATACCATATTAAAATGCGGTTTAGGAAAGATTCAAGAACAATGAAGAATACTTGATTGAAATGTGAAAGAACAGAGACCCAAAGAGGATGCTCTTTGTATGTGTGTTCGTACAGAAAAGTAGAAGAGTATTGAAATGAAAACCTAGATTTCTATCTATACGCGCGGTCTGTGGTTTACATCTGATAGAACCAACTAAACCGGTTATACCGGTTTACTAGATACAAAACAACTGAACCACAAATTACAAATAAGAAGAGAGTCCTAGTTACAGACTAGAAGAGTACAGAACAATATTTGACTAAGGCTCCGTTCGGACGCTTTATGATAAAGCTTGGCTTACAAGCTTTATCATAAATCTCCCTCTAGTTAGCTATAGTTAACTAATAGTAGTTAAACAAGTGTACAAGTGGTGGGACCAATTAATAAGTTAGACAAATAAAAAAATGACATGTGGACAGACATTTATAAAAAAGCTATTTAAAGTAGATTAATGTTGTTATAGAACACCCCCTAACATTATTCCTAATATTTTGTGGACAAATAGTGAGAAACTAACGGTCCAATAGCTAGAAGAAAAACCAAGCGCGCAAGCCCGATCCAGATAACCTGTTAGCTCAAATATTTGTTTCGGTCTAAAGAAGCATAGAAACAATGAAATAAACTAGGCTCTTACTAGCCCTAATCCGTCAATTCTTAAAAAAAACACAGTGATTCTCTCGATCCAGGTCAAAACAAACTCCAAAAAGTGATGGAGGTTTGACAAGAATCTAATAGAATGAAATAACGAGAGTGAAAGTGCAAATTTGGGAAAGAGCATCCTCGATAAGATCAAAGTCGACACCAATGTCTCAATTGCTCATAGAATAGCAAGGGAAACTGTAGAGTGAAGATATGCAAGTGTCTCCCAGCACCAAACAAATAGCAAAATTCTAAGAGATCGACACCAGCAAAGAATCAAATTATGTTCCAAATGAACTCTACTCAGCCGAGACTCGACAAATAACGGTAAAAGCAAGGGCAGACCTGATATACCTCATCAAAATCCAGGCCAAAGAATGGCTGATCGCTAATTAGAAATCTCCAATCATCTCCAACGAAGAAAACGATACCTCGATTCAGCATGGATTTGCTATAATAATCCCCGATATGGAAAAAGGAAATGGGAGAATCGTCGAGAACATTGATCACAGATCTTAAGTCCGGCAAGGTTGGAGGCTTGAGAGAGTGAAGGTGACACCATCTATAGAGAATGATCAAAGTGACGGTACTTCTGGATTTTTTGAAGAAGAGTGTGAAAAGAGATGGCCAGATAAAGAAGAGTGTTATGGTGAGGCGATTGTGTGTTGATGAAGGAAGAGTGGTGTCGGCTACCATGTTAGGGTTAATCGATGATTGAAAGAGTGGTGGTTGTTCTTTTTGAAGTATTTGCAATCAGTCGACTTAACAAAGGTTTATGTTGGTTTTTCTTTTGTGTTGAAGATCGGGGATGGTGAATTGAGAGAGGTAAGTCCGGGTGATGGCTGCAGTGGTCTTTGTTTTATAAGAAAGGGTTGGGAGTTTGTTTTTAGCGTGGGAACAAGAATAGAATAAGGAAATGAAAAAAATCTCGATTTTTCTGATTGTTTGTTTGTACGGAAGAAAATGAAATAAATAACCAGTCAACGGCCATCGCGGTCAAATGGATGGCGGTTGCCGGTCAGTGGCCATCAATTTTCAGTTAGCGACATGTTCTTATTACCGGTCAACATTCATCGATCACCGGTCAATGGTAATATGTCGTCGGTCAAAGTATACAGTAGGGGATGGGGAATCAAGTTAAGGTGTATAGGGGTAATCTCATTTACTTTTCCTTTTATGAAAATAGAATAAATTGGCTAAACAAATAACGTGAAATAGAATCCTTCTCATTCCTTTCCTAATTACCCCAAAACAAACACCCCTTTGGGTTTTGTTTGGTCTCGGGCAAAGCAAGCAAAGGAAAGGGAAAGGAAAAAAATGCCTCAGATGCTTGCAATCAAACTTGAACCTAAGACACATGTGGTCCCCTCCATACTCATACCAACCAACTACACTATTAACAGAACTTGATATGAAAATGTGGGAATAAAGAAAAAGTCGTTGCTCGACCTGTATGAAATCCCCAAAAAGGGCCAACGATTTAAAGCGAAAACAAGGAGTAAGATTAAAGTGCTTTATTAGTGACAAGAAATGTATTTCAAAATAAACAAGATAATACAAGTGAAATAAAATAAAATAGGGAAAATTCACAAAATACCACGATTTGAGTTTGAAATTCACAAAATGCCATGTCCGCTAACAGACGTTAGTTTCACCGTTAAGTCCCTCTGCACAATATGCCACTATATGGGTTTATATGTTCACAATATGCCACTATATGGGTTTTTATGTTCACAATATGCCACTATTTGAGTTTTGATGTTCACAAAATACCCTCTGTTTTTGCTGTAACGGCTAGCTTGAGCCCAATAGCTCTTTTTTTACCTTATCACAAAGGACTTTTATACCATGTAAATAAAGCACAAACACCATACTAAAGCCATGACCTTGTTTACAACTACAATCAATGAAACATTTCAAACAATTCATTGCAAATGTGGAGCCCCAACAAACCTTACCCTCTTCCGCAAAGAAACTTTGGTTGGAAGAGCGTAGTATAACTACTGGCTTTAGTATGGTGTTTGTGCTTTGTTTACATGGTAAGAAGGTCCTTATAAATACAAAAAGAACATATTTCATCATGTTCAGTTTGTTATCCAACTTTAACTTCTTTTTTTGATGAGGTAATTCGGTTTGGTTATGCTGGTTAGTTTTTGGTGCATTGTCGTGCCACAGTTGTTTCTTTAATAAAGCAGCCTAAAAAAAGGTCTGTGACAAGCTAGCATTCATCCGCTCACACACAGACGCACAAACAGTGACAAAACCTGAAAAATAAAAAAGAGAAACCATATTTGGGAGACAAGATGTTACGTTGATCATCTAAATCAGGTCATTTTTTGCTATGATTGATCATATCAATTGCATGTATATATTACTGATCCAGATAAACTGGAGACGAATGGATGCATAATTTTATATTCAGTGCTTGCAAACTAGAGTAATTAATTTGCTTTACGCTCTATTGGAGCTATTTTGTTGCTGTTTTGGCTGGCTACTAAACAGTGGCAATATATTGTTGGAGCATAACATGAGATTCATATGGGACCCACTCATTTAAGTTGCAATGAATTATTTGAAAATTTTCATTGGTTGTAGTTGTAAACAAGGCCACGGCTTTAGTATGGTGTTTGTGCTTTGTTTATATGGTCAGGAGGTCCTTATAAAGGTAAAAAAAGGCTATTGGGCTCAAACTAGCCGTTACAGCAAAAACTGGGGCATTTTGTGAACATCGAAACTCAAATAGTGGCATATTGTGAACATAAAATCCCATAGAGTGGCATATTGTGAACTATAAAACAAAAAAAGGTATTTTGTGAACTTCTAAAAAAAATTCAAAAAAATAGCCGTTGCACAGTCGACTCAGCACATTCAATTTTTTTAAAGAAAAATTCACAAAAATGCCACGATTTGAGTTTATAATTCATGATATACCCCTTTTTGCGTCAGGGGTATTTTGGTCATTTACCATAGGGACTTAACGGCGAAACTAACGTCTGTTAGCGAACAATGATATTTTGTGAATTTCAAACTCAAATTGTGGCATTTTGTGAACAACTTTCCAAAAAGAAGTATATCGTGAATTATATACTCAAATGGTGGCATTTTGTGAATTAATATACAAACAATGAGAATATACGAGAAAATGAATAAAATAACTAAGAATAAAAATAAATAGAAGAGTGAAAGGAAATGAATAAAAGTTGAAGAGAAATATAGACAGGTGAAAGGGAATAAAATAAATAAGAGTACCCGCTATAAGGGTGATTTGAAACCGATTTATTTTTTTGAAATTCATTTGCGAAAGATAGAGTTTTCCCTTAAATGCTCGAAAAATGACTTGAAAATATTTTAGTAAAATGGTGACTTCATCTTGGCAAGCACATTAAGACTTTTAAGACAAAGAAGTGACAACCCTTCTTGTTTTATTTATTTTTTGGAATTTTGCTTCTTATGAAGAGAATTTTTGGTGTATACAATTATAACCAGGCCCTTCACAGTTGTAGGTCTTGTGAGCGCCTCCACATATATCACAATAAGGAGTTAAATATGACGAGGTAGTAGTGGCTGCCTTCACTGTCTGCTGTTGTAATTGATTAACTGTAAGCTTCTCAACAGCCTTGGTGAGAGCAGTCATTTGAGCTGATAAACGATTTTGTGGGGAAAGACTATAAATACCAGTTTCTCTCTTTGCTTTAGCCCTGCCCTTGTTCATGCACCCCTGTTTGACGCTGGAAGCCATCCAATCCAGAAGCTCAATTACCTCTTCACTTGTCTTTGACATAAAATTTCCTCTAGATAAGGAACTTCACTACAACTTGTTTGAATCACTCAGATTTCTAAATAACGACAAGACTAGATCTCTATCACTCACCCCATGATAAGGACATTGCATTAGTAACTCTTTAAACCTATTCTAAGATTCGTATAAAGATTCACCTGGCTCTTGGAAAAAGTTTGTGATCTCACCGATCTTTTCCCTTGTCTTAGATGGTGGATAGTACTTCATCAGGAATCGTCTTGCCAACTCACCCACATAGTAATTCTCCGTGGTTGTAAACTTCTCATCCATATGGATGCTCCAACTTTTAATGAGTAGGGGACACTAGTACATAATAGGCTTTTTTTGGCAGGTTTTTTCGTTAATTTTTTGTGGTTTAGAACCGTAAAAAAAGCCTTAGAACTTATTTTCGACGGTTTTTAAAATCTCCTAAAAAGAGCAGTATTTTCGGTGGTTTCTATGACCAAATCCACATAAAATAAAGCAAGAGGAAGCCGATTTGACTGACTATTTTTGGCGGTTTATATTGTACAACCACCAATCTTTTTGTTTCTCTTCCCACATTTCTACAAACCTGTTAATATGCATCCATGTATAATAGAACACATCTTCACAACACATTTCATAGGACTTCATTCCTCTCCATTCCAAAATTAGCAACAAAATGTACAAAATGAATTCATTATACATGGCCACTAACATACCAACACTTCAAATGGTCACATGACCATACACAACATTTAAGAAAACTTTCGATGACACAATATATTCAATTTTTTTCAAACAAATACATGCACCTAATTGCCGACACATGTGACAAAGTTCTAAAAAAAGATTGAATTATGGTGATTGAATCAAACCAAATTCATGTAGGCCTACTCTGCCGAATCCTCTAGCATGTAGGTGATGGTTTCTACGGTGTAGCTTTTAACACTGGGGAATACCTAGCTTCCTATCTTGGGATTAGACAGAGTGACTTTATCTAATCCAAAACTCAAACCTCTAGAGATTGATTAATACAACGTGAGGAGAATTTGGGTGCAAGATGCTCTATAAGCAATATGTATCTTACTAAGCATAAAACTGAAATCTACGAAATAATCT
This sequence comes from Limonium bicolor, assembly GCA_023374045.1. Classification (NCBI taxonomy): domain Eukaryota; kingdom Viridiplantae; phylum Streptophyta; class Magnoliopsida; order Caryophyllales; family Plumbaginaceae; genus Limonium; species Limonium bicolor. The sequence continues at coordinate 331,891,127 of CM041776.1, read as the reverse complement.
CTTAAGGGTCTAACGACGCTAAACCCTAAACCACAAACCCTAAAAACCTGTCAAGTCAGTAACAATGATATAAAGTGTAGAACCAATGTCAAAAAGATTACCCTACCCCATAAACACCCTAAAAACCACTCTAGGAATGCTAAAAATGACGAAGGCATTTTTAGGGTTTGTAGTGCAGGGTTAAGGTTCACTATTAAAAAACACAAAAGATTCACATTGTTTTATATGAAATGCCCGCTTTTCTTAAACATAAGATTCACTTTTTAAAAAAAAGAATGATTCACTTTCAATAAATGAAAGGTTCATACTGTTGTCGCATAAGTTTGCGGTAGGATTAACTTTTACTAGTATTAAACAAAATATTCGCTTTTCTTAAACCTTTGATTCACCTTTAAAAAACCTTTGATTCACTTTTCTTAAACCTCTTTTCACTTTAGTTAAACAATCTCTAATTTTGAGAATCACTTTTCTTAAACCCATGATTCACTTTATAAAAACCTCTGATTCACATTTTTTAAACCTCTTAATCTGTTTAGTTAAACAATCTATGCTTACGAGATTCACTTTTCTTATTACTCTGATTCACTTTGTAACAACTTGTGATTCACTTTTTAACAATCTTTGATTCACTTCTTTAAAACCTTTGGTTCACACTAACCAAACAATTAGAATCACTTTAGTTAAATAATCTTTATTTATGAGATTCACTTTTTTAAACCTCTTATTCACTTTTTAACAATCTCTTATTCACTTTTTAACAATATTTGATTCACTTTTCGTAAACTTAAGAAACATATGTACATACAAAAAAAATAAAAAATAAAAAAATAATCAAAACATACTCATGTTGGGTCTTATTTTGAAGAGCTCGAATTATGATGAACAATGTATAAATTCACCAAACACAACAACAAAACAATTGTACTAGAAGGGCAATGATACTCCAAAAATGCATTTGTTGCTACAGTAGCATGTGCCGAGCTAAACACATACTCCCTCTATCCCAGTCAAAGTGTCCGTTTTACTATTTGGATGTGTCGTTTGACTTCAATATTTAACTTGTAAGATATTATAATTTTATAAATCTATGTTTTACAATGAAATCCTTATGTGAAAAACTATATATTATACAAATTAATTTTTAAAAAATATTTATCTTATATGTATAATATTGAAGTGGAAAAATATGTCAAAAAACAAACATGACACTTATGACGGGATAAAGGTAGTAGTTTTTTTTTTATAAAAATACCAGATACATGTCGAGTACTTTTATAACATCTGTTAATCGCTAGATACCAGTTGTTATAATACTCCCTCCGTCCTCAATTGACCGTCATATTTATTTTATGACATATTTTCCCACTTTAATATTAAGTATATAAGATAAAATACCAGATATAAAACTAAATTTTATAACAGATAGTTTATTAGGTAATGAATCATGTGCAAAACTTCAATTTTTAAAATCATTTTATCTTATATATTTAATATTCAAATCAAACGATATGTTAAATAATAAACAAGACGGTCAATTCAGGAGAAAGTGAGTAATATGGAGAAAAAAAATAAAATTATTAAAAATAAATGTTATAAAAACAACCGCTAAACGTACACGGGGTATGCCATCGACCGCGACCGACCCCACTTTGATTAGTAGTAGGATATATCCACACTAAAATAACAATAAATACCTGGCCATCTTGTTCGCATTTTTCGATACTCATGGTTGGTATTATCCTCGTTTTATGAAATTTTATTATGGAAAGCAAAGAAGTACCCTTGGGTTTTGACAGAAATATATAGCTGGTTGTGAGTTAAAATTAGAAAAAATATAGTGAAATTTTTTCTGTTCTAATTAAAGTGTCCAATTTATTATTTAGATCTGTTATTTAATTTCAATATTTAACATAATATATTTTTATAATTTTATGTTTTATAATAGAATTTTTATGTGAAAAATTAAATATTATATAAATTATTTTTAAAAAATTATTTTATCTTATATATTTAATATTAAATTGAAAAATATGTCAAAAATCAAACAAGACACTTATAATAATACATATATAGTATGTCGGTTGATATATCGAAGCTTTTCTTAAGGGGGAGTGAATGAAATACCGAGAGTTTCTAAAGGTTGATTTACTTTGCTAATTAATTAGGTCCTAAAGAAGGTTTTCTTCATCAATTCTTAAGGTAACTTCAAGGTTACTATCTTTTCACAAATCTATATGTTTTCAAAGACTAGTACCTCTTAATGGATTATGTAAATTCGTTGGTATTTTGGGGTACAAAACCATTGAGTTGGAAATAAGCTTTAAGGAAGAAAAAGGTGCCTTAAAGACCTAACCTATATAACCGAATACATGGGAGTTGATTTGTGATGTTTAAGCATGGTTTTAAGCTTAATTGATCTTGAAACTTATCTGGTTATATGTGTGTTATTGATGCTGGAATTGTTATGGTTTGTTTGGTGTAACTTCATGGTTACCATCCCTTAATAAATCTGAATGTTGTACAGGAGTATTACCCCTATATTATCTAATTAAAATTTGTAGGTATTTATTAGCCTAAAGCTAGAAAAGTGTTTTAAGGAAGAAAAGGATGTGTTTACAACCTACCTTTGATTACTGATTGCTTAAGAGCTTGTTTATGGTGTTTTGCTACTGTTTAGTAAGTGGGAATAACCTAGAGGTAATTATGATTGTTCTGGATAATCTTTAGTCAAATCTGGTGTTGTTATAATCTAGGATAAATGATGTCTTAAAGAGTTTTGTTTAATCACCAGATTTGTGGGTGGAATTCTAAAACATTAAGTGTTTTAGGTGCTTAACTAACCTAGAACCTATCTGATTATTATGGCCGAGTAACATAGGTGAAAGTATAGAATTTGTTAAAGATGTTAAGTGTGATTACTAGAAGAGCTAATCTGGTGAATTAGATGTCTAGTATAACCGGTTTCAGTTGGAAGTTAATTAGTGTAAACTAGATGTGTCCTAGGGCTAAAAACATGATTGTTGATTATTCTGGTAATTAGTAACCTATTATGGCAGAATTGGCTATGAACTATTAAAGAGATACATAGCATGATTTTTAGGGTGAAGATGATAGTTTAAACTAAGGTCTTAAAGTCTTAAAGTCTAATATGTTAGGAACTTATATGTACTGTTTTAGAAAGTTGTTTATGGTTGGATTAACTCCTAAGCTAATCTGGTTAATATTGTGTTGTTATGACCGAAAATGTTAGGAACCAATTATGGTTTGATTCAGGTTGTAATCTGTAGTTAAATTATGTCTTAAGCTAATCTAGATGAGATAGTTAATAATAGAACTAAAATGGATATGATTTGTTTATTTGATCAAAACTTGGTCTTAAGGTATGATTTATGGTTGTTTGAATTGTTAAGCTGAGATATTTGATGCTGTGTGACCTGGCCGAAGGCGCCATGTAAAATTATGTGATCATAGCCTTTCCTTAAGTGTTGTTTGATTATTGTTATGTTCCTTATGTTTGAAATTATGAAATGGGCTTTGTTAAGTGACTTGACTGTTGATTCTTGTTATACTTTAAATTGTTATATTCTGATTAATGAGGATTCAATGAGTAACTCATTGGAATGGGTTGTTGAGATACTTGGCCATATGTGGAACTTGAGCAGTAACTGCCTTCTTATGCATTATTGGACTCATGGTATGCCTTGGGCTCCATGAGATGCTTCATGGTTTCCTACACTATAGTTTAAAGATACTATAGGGGGTGTGCACATCTTTTAGGGCCTGGAGTGCGTTTGGGAAAGGTTGGATCGCCTCAATGATTGGGATTCATCCCTTGAACTGATTTGTGTGGAATAGAGAAATTGATGACTAAGGAAAATATGTTAATTGATTAACATGTACTTGTGCAGGTTTGGATGCCTTATTGTTAATGCTTGAACTCTTGGTTGAGCAAAGTTTGTGTATATACCATCAAGTACTTTACTAAGTTATTTTCTGATGGTAGCTTTGATTTTACTCAGCTTTGCTGACTTTTTGGCTTTATGCCCTGTGGTCTTCTCTCTGTGATTGTATGAATGACCACAAATGCAGGAAATGAAGAAGCTTCTCCTTAGTTGTGGAGACATCCGAGAGTGTGGGCTTTTGGGGCTAGAAGACCATCACTTTAGTCTCTTTTGGTTTCTAGATTAATGTATTAGGTTGTTCTATAACTTATGTAACACAAAGTCAGTTTGGTTGTAAATTAAGCCTAAGCATTCACATGGTTGTGAATGTGGCGGTAACGCCCTACAAGACTTATGCTTTCGCTTTATTAATCTGAGCAAGTTTATTATCATATGGTTAGTAATTTAGGGGCGCTACAAAGTGGTCAGTTTCGGTTTGGCATTGCTGCGGTTGCATCTCGGCATGGTTCCATCATTGGAGCAGCAGTTTTGGGTGGTATAACTTCTCATGATCCGTCGCATATGGAAGCTGCTGCTATACACTTAGGTCTTGACCTTGCCAAGCGGTTTGCCTACGCTCAAGTTAGAGTTTTGTCAGACTGTAAGAGTGTGGTTGATTACATTTCGGCCTTCGGAGTTTCAAGCCTCACCGATACCACAAAACACTTGCTCAACAGGACGCTGGCAACTTTAGCTCCGCTTTCGGATGTTCAATGCTTTCATGTTAGTCGATTACATAATTTTGTTGCCCACAACCTAGCATTTATTGCTAGAAAATCTAGCTCCAAGCGAGTTGCTGCAAGTGCCCATCCTATGTACACTCTATTTGTTCTTAATATAAAATGTATTTGTTGGATTAAAAAAAAATGATGCAGTACATAGAAAAAAAAAACTTAATCAAACCCGTCAGACACAAAAGAATGGGCCCTAGACGAGGGGAGCGCGGGTGAATGAAGGGCAGCCCGTGACGTAGCTATAGGGCGAAGCCGTGACGTACCTAAAGGGCGTAGGCGAGAAATGAATGTATACCATAGATGCTTCTTTTATCTGGCCACGAAAGATATTATTGTATGCGATATTTTTGAGTTACATATTGGCCACTTAAATTATTATAAAAGGCTATTTTGTCACCGAAAAAAAGTTTATAAAAGGTGCCATTGTAATAACATCTAATTCACACACCTTAAATTATCTTTGTTTCTTAAATTATCATTGGTTCTACACTTTATATCGTCGTTACACACTCGATAGGTTTTTAGGATTTATGGTTTAGGGTAACCCTGCACTACACTCTAAAAATACCTTCGACGTTTTAGCTTTCTTAGGGTGGGTTTTTGGGTGTTTGGGGGTAGGGTAATCTTTTTGGTATTAGTTCTACACTTTATATTGTCGTTACTGACTCGACAGGTTTTGAGGGTTTGTGGTTTAGGGTAGACCCTAAACCCTGCACTACAAACCATAAAAATGTCTTTGATGTTTTTAACTTTCCTTGGATGGTTTTTAAAGTGTTTGGGGTACGATTCATTTAGTTAATGAATAAGGTTAATTTTATTATTAAAGAAGATTCATTTTGTTAATGCATAAGATTCACTTTTAAAATATGTAATATATACTCCTTCTGAAAACATAAAATTTTAAGTTTACCAAAATATATCCATGATGCATCTTGTTTTAAAGAGCACGAAAAATGATGAACAATGATATAATTTTTTATTTTATTTTTGCACTTATATTTTATGAGTTATAACATTATGAAAAAAAATTTATTTATTTCTCCTACTAATAAAGCACATTCAGTCCCCTACAAAACTTCTATACGCGCATGAGTCTACTATTTTTTCCTTCATTTTTTTCTTATTTATTCCCTATAACCCCAGCATGACAAGTGACTATCTCTATATTATACCTAAGCGCCAGAGTCTGATGTGAAATAGATGAAGGAAAACTAACTTTAAAAAAACCAGTTTTATCTCAATAATTTTTTTCCAATACTCGATAAAAAGATCTTAACCTAATCTGAAAAGATAATGTTCAACCAGCAATGCACAAACTTAGGAGATCGTTGGATTATTAATTAAAGGAGGTCCTAGAATACGAATCAGCTAGTCCGTTATATACCATTGATGGCAAAAGAAAAATAACCACAAAACAATTGTACTACAAGGGCAATGATACTCCAAAAATGATACTCCAAAAATGCATTTGTTTCGAAAGTAGCATGTGTCGAGTTATATGCTAAAAAACAAACAGGGACCGCGGTACTATAAAAATAGCCGCTACAACTTCGACCATTTGTTTGTCAGGGATTTACACGTGGTATGCCATCGACCGACCCCTGATTGATTTTCCTCATTAGCAGGCCGTTAATTCATTGTTCGCATTTTCGTGGAATCGTCAAACTGAACCGGAACTAGTGAGATCAAAACCGGAAATTCGGTTAATTGTTTTCTGGTTCAGTTAATCGAACCATTTAGTTTCCCAGTTTCGTTTATGGTTATTGATTTTGATGAATCCGGTTAACTGAAAAAACTATTTAAACATTTAATTTATTAATTTTTAAATTTTTTTGAGTATAAGTATAAAACTATATGATTAATTATTTGATTTACAAAAAATAAATATACAATTATATAGTAAATGGTTAGAATTATACCAAAACCAATAAAATCTTATCAAAATCGACGGTTAACCTGTTTAATATCGCACTAAAACCGGAAAAACCGCATATTGTTCACTAATTATAAGAAAAAACACATAAATCTACATCATTTCGGTTAACCGTTAAACCGGTAAAACCACACCAAAACCAATAATTGTCCCGATTAACCGCTTCTAAATGAACTGATTACGATTATCAAATTTGACTAACCATACAATCCGGTTATGAACACCCCTAGTCATGTGGTTCGTATTATCCTCGTTTTATGAAATTTTATCGTGGAAAGCAAAGAAGTCCCATCTGTGTCTGTCTTATCCGTTGATGTGATATGATCCCGAGTTACATGAATATTGGCCACTTATATTATTATCAAAGGCTTTTGTTCAAAAAAAAAAAATTATTATCAAAGGCTATTTTATCAACGAAATAAAAAGTTATAAAAGGCACCATTTTATAATTAGCATCTTATTCACACACCTTAAATTATCTTTGCTTCTTAATATATTATACTTTCTTTCAATCAGTGGGCTGCGACCACTCTAGTTATCAATAAACACACATCATAGATGCATACCATACCCTTTTCAGGGAAGTATGCTAATGCGACATTGCAGAGAGCAAATGAAAATTTGAAACGTCGAGATGCATGCTACAAACCAAACATTTGGAGTAATGATTTCATTGACTTGTTATGCATTAAGCATTATAAGGTGGGTAGTAGATGAATAATCTCATCTCGATTGTATATTTTAAATTATGAGTATTGCGTACCACATAATTCTGTCTATCACCATTGTGTGTTGAATACAATAGATGATGCAGGGTCAGGCATTTGAATGGGAAGTTAATAAGCTAAAGACTGATTTGATGAAATTCTTCAATCAAACGGATAATGTTGAATCAAAGCGACGGCTTATAGAAAAGATCGTAAGATTAGGCCTCTCAGATCTCTTTGAGGAGCAAATAAAAAATGTCAATATCAAGGGAGGCATCCAGCTCACTGAGGCAGCTGGCAATACATATTTGAAAGAGGAAGGATCAGTGTTAACATTCACTAATGAAACTAGATCCGATAATAGTCAACTAAAAAAACAACGAGTCATCCTTCCACTACAAAGGGAAGTTCCATGGTTTGAGGTAAGAGAAGAGATCCACAGATATTATAAGACAGAAGATCAAGATGATGAAGGAGTAAATTTCACTTTGATGAACTTAGCTGCTTTGAACTTTAACACGGTTCAAGCCATTCACCAGGAGGAACTCAAAGATTTAGCCAGGTACTTAATTAATTAATGTGGCTACTGGCTAGATTCTATATATGTTTATATATAGCGCAGTTTTTTTTTTGATAATTATATACAGCGCAGTTGATTTCAAATGAAATTATACATAGATGGTGGAGAAATCTTGGTTTAACTCGAGATATGAGCTTTGCAAGGGATCGATTGGTCGAAAGCTTCCTGTTTGCAGTTGGAGTTGCACATCAGCCACGATACTCGACTCTTAGGAAATGTCTTGCCAAAGTCATCAACTTCATCTTGTTGATTGATGATATTTATGATATCTATGGGTTTCTAGATGAACTTGAGTGCTTCACAAGGGCTGTTGAAAGGTTTGATACTAATTGTTTACTCCTGTATATTTCTTTTTAAACAGAAATTGTTTCAAATTTTTATCTTTTTCTTACTCAAACTGAACGAATAATTAAAAAGTATTAAATTAATATTATAATCTCTCCATGCACTGTGCAGGTGGGATTTAGAGGAAATCCACATTCTTCCAGAGAGTATGAAGGCGTGTTTCAGGGCATTATATCGTACTACAAATGATATAGCTACAGTTATCAGTAAGGAAACTGGTAGATCGAACACACTTCCCCTTATAACAAAAGCGGTAAATAAATATACTAATCAACATTAAATTTATCACAATTTAATTAGTGATATACTAATAGTTTGATGACATCTAACAATGTCTGTCGCATATGTATGTGTCAATTAATTCAATGAATCAGTGGGCGGATTTCTGCAATTCTTTGCTGGTTGAGGCTCGTTGGTACTACACAGGCTACACTCCATCTCTTGACGGATATCTAAGTTCAGCTTGGATCTCATCGTCTGGTCCCTTGCTATCTACAATCGTCTCTCTTCTATCTACAAATGACCAATATTCAAGTATGGATCATAAGAAGCTAACGAAAAAGAAGGAAATTGTACAAGATCATGATCTAGTTTACCATTTGTCCTTTATTATTCGACTTTGCAACGATCTCGGAACTACGGAGGTACATTCAGTTTGGATATTTTGGATTTATCCAGAAACTGAATTAATGATTTTATTTTTTGGATTTTTAACCGAATTGATAATTTCAGTTAACCTATTTATCCTAATTATAATTTGTTTTGGATTTGGTTTTTGGTTAACCGAATTATCTAAATTTTCTTTACAAAAGAATATCCTATTTTCTAATTCTAGTCATTAGTGACAAATAGTCAAACATAAACCCTAAATTTTGGTAAGTTGAATTCCAAACTAGCTAAAACTTGGATTTCAGTTTGGATTTCGGATTTCACTTTTTTTTAAAATTGGATTTCGGATAATTTGGATAATGGTTAATTCGGTTTTGGTCTTAATTTGGATAATTCGGTTTATAATCGAAATAACCGAAATCCAAATTATTTTTTACAATTTAGATTTCGGTTAACCGAATTATCCAAATAATCTCCCTAAGTACGTACGACAAAGAATTGATCAACCCATCATCCAACTGGAAAAATTGACATGTTCACCTCCTTAATTTGTTTATTCTAGACAAATTAAATCTCATTGACAAATAAAAACTTGAAATGAATAGGCTGAGCTTCAACGAGGTGATTCGCCCTCGTCGATACTATGCTACATGAGAGAAGAAGGCGTTGCAGAGGATGTTGCACGGCGGAAGGTGAAAGAAATAATTGAGAGTTCATGGGAGCAGATGGGTGAGTTCTTGGTTAAGCAATCTCCTCATGAGTTATCACCTTCCTCCAACCATCTTGTTAATGTTGCCCGAGTGGCGCGCTTCATTTACTCAAACGGAGATGGGATTGGAATACAAGATGGAACTATGCAACACCAAATCAAGCGCACCCTCATAGATCCAATTGTGTGTTAGACTTAGATCAGGTTATTATGAGACAAGGGTTAAGACTTGAACATCTGAATATACATATATTCTATGCAATAAACAGATATTGTAGATGTTAATTCATCTTTTACCTCTAAAGTTGTAATTATTAGGAATATACTATCTTTTAAGTAATAAAAATACAAACAATGAATTTAGAAAGAAAATGGATAGTTCATCATTATTAATAGTGGGCGCCACAAACAATTAAGATCAATATGTTATAATTTTTTACACCATTTTCATCTAAATTTCAAGCTAACAATTTCCCCAACATAATAACAGTTAAAACCGATATGTTATAAAAAAATCAAAAATTAATCAGCAAGGTTTGCCTATTTATTTTCGCAAAGAACTAAGTGGGATATGTTCATTCTTGTCAAAAAAAAATCTGCCCGTTAGAGTAGAACGGGCTTTACGCGCTTCTCCTCCAGCCCCGTTTTTCTCTTCCCCATCCATGTCCTTGCGTTCTTCTTCTAGCACCCTCTGGTCCGTCGCTCCGCCTTCAGAAGTTCACCTTGGTGGTCCCGCCGCCGCCTGGTGGCTCAGGCGTCCCCTAAGATGTGCTTCTCCTCCATTGGCTCTGTGGGTGTGGCTCTCTCAGTCGTCGTCGTGTGGTTCCTTCAGTCGATGCCATGGCCCATCGCCACCCCGCTACGCGTTCCACCCCCAGCGCTGCCCCCTCCCCTTTCCCTCCCTCCCCAGGCGCCCCTGCTCCTCCCTTGTCACCCTCTCTGGCTGCCGGTTACGCCTCGACATCCCTAGTTCCTGGCGAACAGGTCTTCAGTTGCTGGCGTGGCTCCAGGTAGTCCGCCTCTAGATCCACTATCGGCGGTTTCCAAATCAGCTACTGCGACGTCTCTCTCGTCTTTGCTGGTTCGGGCCTCAACCGACCCCTGCTTGCTGGTGCTTCGAGCGACTCCGCTGTCGGGCCCCAAGCCATCATCCGCCCCCTCTCGCTTATTCTTCCAGCAATGATGGTGGAGCTGCCAATCCCGCGCCCCTAGTCGTGGCGGGCTTAGTGGCCCCAACAAAGCCTTCTGGTGCCTCCGCGGCCCAAACTCTGGTGATTCTAGTGGTGGACGACAAATCAGTTGTTGACGGTGGTAATGTGGACCCGCTTCCTACGGGTGGCGATATAATCAATTCCCTCGGCCTTGTTTCTGGAATCGAGATTTTAGTCTCGAGTGCTGAAGGTCCTATTCTGGGTGAACCTAAAGTTATGTTTCATAATAATGGGTGTGTTCCAGGCAGTTCCAGCAGAGCTTCCCTCCTCTGCCCACGCCCTCGACTTATTTGTTGAGCTCTCGGGCCCTCCAGTGGGTGTAGCCTTGTAGAAGTATCTAAATCAGCCTTCCTCTTCCCCCACGGACGATGTGGCCAAGGAATTTCCGCCTCTCTCTAAGGCATTAGGGGCCACCGTTCAAGCTGGTAAAAAGATTGTTGTGGCCGAAAGAACCCATCAACCTAACCACTTGAGCAAAGTAACGCCAGGTACGAATTATAATCCCTCATTCCTAGACATGCTTCTTGTTAAACAGAAATTGAATTGCGGCATGTCGTTACACTAAGAGAATAACGAAATTGTAGACATTAATAGTCCTTGTGTTACTATTGAGGAGCACGATCTATTGCCTAAAACTGATTATTGGAGAAACGCTCTTGTTGGTTATATTTGGGGGGAAAATTTGGTTATAATATTGTTAAAGAATTTGTGACAAGGGCCTGAGCTTTGTAGCTACCCCCCAAATTCTGCTCCATGACAAGAGATGGTTCTTATTTCGATTCAATAGCGAGGAAGACCTCCAACAAGTGTTAGATAAGGGCCCCTAGCTTCTCTTCTAGTCCCCTTTGGTTATGAAGAAATGGTCTCCTGATTTTTCTTTCAATCTGATGGACCTTAACCGCATTCCTGTCTAGATTCAGCTCCCAGGCCTCCATACTAGTCTGTGGTCTCAATCTGCCTTACTAAGATTTGCTCCAAACTTGGCTCTCCTCTTCATACCGACCAAGCTACGACCTTCAAAACTAGAATCTCTTATGCTAGAGTCCTTGTCGAAGTTAACTTCAATCTCGATCTAGTTAGAGAAATCAAGATCCACGCCCAAGTGGCTCTTGATTCCAGCATGTGGTCTATGAATGGGAGCCTATTTCCTGCTCCTCCTACAGCCTTCTAGGGCATTCCTCTGTCCGCTGTTCGAGCTCTGTCCACTCTAGATCCTCCCGATCAGGGAGTGCGTAGGAGTCGTTGGTAGGTCTCCTAAACCAAGTGGAGAAACCCTCCTCTCCTCCCTCTTTAGCCCAGGTCTCCCAAGTTGTGAGAGAGCCTCCTTAGCAAGTCTTTGCTCTTCCTCCTGGTGCCCAACCCCCGTCTAGTCCCGTGGCTAATCCTGTTGCCCAAGTCCAGCATTCTACCCAGCCACCCACCCTCGTCTACTGAGTCTTTTGAGTATGCTCTTCCTGGTGCTTCCCTAGCCCCTGGCTCCCCCTCTGCCCCTGGCTCCCTCTCCTCCTAATGCCCCCTATTCCTCTTCCCCTGCTTCCCCCTCTAATCCCCCAGTGTGATGATGTCACCATCCCTCCAGCTTGTTCTCGCTCCTAACCTTGAAGCAGCTTGGCAAGTGGTGCCCCTTAATGGTAGGAGCCCTACCGTTAAGTCCTTGAATCCTATTCTCGAGGACCTCACGCTCAAGCTCACTAATACTTTTGATGTTCTAGATGAGGGTATTGCTCTCCCTGTCCCTTCTTCTCTCAATACCCCCTCCCTATGAATTTTGCAATATGGAATGTAAGGGGTTGTAATGACTGCCCAAAACTCCTTGAGATCCAAAAGCTTGTGACCAACAACAATCTTTGTGCGTTTGGCTTCCTTGAAACCCATGTCTCTTTTAATAACTACCCTTCCATTCTAGCACGTTTCTTCCCCACCTAGAGTATTGTCCACAGTTATGGGGCTCACCATAGTGGTCGCATTTGGCTTCTTTTCGAACCATCTGTCGTCTCTCTCACCCATACCCATTTCTCCGACCAAATCCTATCTTGCAAGATGTCTATCAGAGGCACCTCGGACTTTACCTTATCTGTAGTCTATGGGAGCAACAACCCAACTCCGAGATCACACCTATGGGAGGATATTATTAATCTCAGCCAAAGTACCATTGGCCCCTGGGTGGTGGCTGGGGATTTTAATAATATCCTCTATGCACATGATAGACTTAGTAGTCGCAACCCTCACCATAGGGACTATCGACACTTTGCTAACTGTGTCTCCAGGGCAGAGTTATAAGACCTACACATTCTTCACTTGGTGGAATAATCAATACGATCATGGTTGCATCTTAGGGAAAATTGACTATGTTCTAGTTAACAAAGAATGGATCCTGGCGTTCCCCACCAGTTATGCCTCCTTTCTCCCTCCCCTAGTTTCAGATCATCGCCACATGGTCATTTCCCTTACAGCTCCTGCCCCTCGCAAGAGAAGCTTTAAGTTCCTCAACCTTTGGACCAAAGACTCATCCTTTCTCCCCCTTGTTTGTGACGCATGGGATCTTCCTCCAAGGGGGAGTCGTCTTTTCACTATTGTTCAAAGGCTTCGTCATCTAAGATCAGGTCTCACCATCTTCATAAGACTGAATTTGGTTCCCTTGGGGACAAAAAGAGTATAAGAAACGAGCTTAGTGACGTTCAGAGACGAATGAACATAGACCCTTGGAATCCGGCTCTTATCTCTCAAAAAAAATCTCTAAGGCACAACCTTCTTGTTAGGGACTCCCAAGAGCTTCTATTCCTTCGCCAGCTCTCAAAAACCCGTTGGCTTAAGTTGGCGGACTCTAATACTTCCTTTTTTTCATAGAGCCATAAAGGCGAGAAGGAATAAAAACTCTATTGTGTCCATTTATGAACGACCTTGGGAAGTCCTCAAACCCCCTGTTGACTATGAGAACTGTCTGGTTGCCCACTTCCGACAATCTCTTGGCTAGGACTCTCCCATAGTGCTCCCTTGCTAAACTCAACACTAGTAGAAAAAAGATTTTATAACACTGAGCTTATAACACGGTTATCATGTTGCAGTGTTATAAAATATTTTACAACACGGTAACAAACATCAGCCGCGTTAAACAATGTTAGGAAGATAATATAAGACTAAAAAAATTGTTTTATAACTCGGTTCTTATTTACCCGTGTTATAAAAATTGTTTTATAACACAGTTCTTATTTACCCGTGTTATAATGTTTCTTTATATAACACGGTTTTCTTCTACCCGTGTTATAAGGTTTGTTTTTTTAACGTGCTCAATCTGTATATGTTATACAACGCGATTGTTTTTCAAACCGTGTTACAGTTATGTTATATGTCAATGTTATATGTCGACAAAACTCACTTTTTCCCCCAAACCCGCCTGCATTATTGAACAACCTCAATTTGCTCTTCCTTCTCCTGAAGCTCACAAATCACCGCCACATCCACCACCGTCGTTGCTGCCTTGACCGCCCCATTTGCCTCCGACGTCGCTTCCCCCGCCAACGCCACTTGCCGTCCAGACAACCTCTACGATTACAACCCTTCCATTCCGATCTGGAGACTGGTTCGGCTTCGGCAACAAACCCCAATACCTGCAGCTTATCACCGCCAGCAAACGCCGCCCACCACCAGCAACTGCTTCACCACGCCTGAGATAGGTCGAAGGCACCCAAGATGATACCTAGCTAGGTATCTTCATCTTCTCAAATTACCGGTTGCCTCTTACTTTGTCTTCTCCATGTCTGTTTCAGATTATGATAATTACTTAAGTTTGTTCGAAGTATTAGATGAATCTTGGAGATGCTTGGTTGTTAGTGGCTAGTTATGGGGCGATCGTTCATTGTTGTCAAAGTAAGAAATTAACTAGATACTCTGCTCTTGAATTCCCCCCCCCCCTTTTGTAATCTGTCAAAGTTAGAAATTAACCTACTACTGATTCATCTTGTTTGTGTTGTATCTTAGAATAAAATAAATTCATCAGTGAAGTGTGTAGACTGTAACATTGAGTTGCAATTAGTGAGAGTCAGATAGGTTTGAAATAAAATGCTTTAAGCTACAGTTTCAACCAAGTTTAGGAGTTGTCATTGAACCCAACAATTTAACTTACACCATTAGCAGCAGGAATACTCTCGAACAAGTCTCCCCATACCATAAATGAGTAAAATCAAACAGAGACATGGAAGTGGGCAGATCCAGCAAATTTCTCTCGTAGATATAGCACTTGAGTCACCATTTTCAGTAAGCCAAACTCAAATGTAGCTAACAGTAAATTATAACCAGAACCGATTGCAATGCGGAGGACTCCCACCAATACCAGAAAACTGAAGAACAAGGCTAGTACAACAAAATTCAGGCAATCGATAATGAAGTGTTACGGTGTGTGATTTCTACGAATTTGTAAACTGTAACAATGGACTCCAAGTAGAAGTGGCAATGGCACATTACAAGACTTGGAATGATGGGGTGGGGTGGTGAGAAAGATTAGTATTTTTTTTCCTTATGTGACTATGGCTAGTTTATAATGTATTTCATCGACATGATGATGTTTTCTATTGATATGGTTTTTGAAACCAGATGTGTGTTGGCAGTACATTGTTAGTGTATAAGTTAGCCTATTCCCACAAGTTTCCATCTCATCAAAACCTATCGATTCCGGCAACAGTTTATGATTAAGGAACACTTCTTAGATATCAATCTTATTCTAATATCTCTATTGTTTCATATATTAGGTATATGAATTCTTTCACAATTATGGCAATACTTACACTACAAAGGAACTTGACTTCGTGAGAGAAGAATTGGCACAATGTTTAAATATACAGTTTTTTGTTACACAGCTCTAGCGGGCAGGTATGTAAAATACAGTATTATGTTCGTTTCTTTTTCAACACTTATTAACTATATATACTTGTTCTAATATTTCTATTGTTTAAATATACAGTTTTTTGTTACACAACTCTAGAAGGAAGTGAACACTTTTAGATTGCTCTTAGAAGGAAGTGAACACTTTTGGATTGCTCTTAGAAGCAAGTGAACACTTTTGGATTTCTTTTTGTGGTACTTTGTACAAGAGATTGAGATTGTTGAATTTTGTGAATGTTATAGTGTATATGGGAAATGAATTCAGTGGCTCTTTTGCAAGCTGGTGTGGCTGCGTATTGAATGTGTCATGTGTAATAGACATGATTGACTGTTTATTATAGGTTGTAAAGAAGTATAAAGAAACAGAAAAAAAATATAAAAAAAAATATAACACGGTTATATATCAAACCGAGTTATAAAATAAGTTTGTATTTTAGCGGGGAAAAAGTTTATAACACGGTTGTTAATAACAGGGGTGTTGTAAAATATGACTTTATAACACGGTTGCTTAAAAAAAACCATGTTATAAAACTACTTTAATTTTTGCGGGAAAAGGCTTTATAACACGGTTTCTGAAATAACCGTGTTGTAAAAGTCGCTTTTATAACACGGTTTGCAGTAGGAACCGTGTTATAAAACTAATTTGGCGCATAAAAAAGAAGTGCAGTAAGCACTTTATAACACGGTTTTGGCCTACTTAACCGTGATAAAATGTTTTTTAACATGGTTGCTAACCGTGTGTAAAATGAAAAAGAATATACGACTGCACATACAACACGCTTCATAACCGTGTTATATTGATGTAAACAACCGTGTTATAAAACGTTTTTTCCACTAGTGCAACTTGGACAGTGTTAGAACTCTGGACCACTCATCTTGGACTCTCTTAATCCAGCCCGTTGAGAACAATGAGATTAAATCAGCTCTTTTTTTCCTTGGGTGACGATAAAGCCCTGGGCCTAGATGGCTACACTGCTAAATTCTTCAAAGCAGCCTGGGATATCATTGGTGAGGACATTTGTAGTGCTATTAAAAGCTTTTTCCATAATGGAGGCCCCTCAAGGAAATTAATGCCACTCTCATCACCCTTATTCCCAAAACTGACAATGCTTCATCCCCAGGTGACTATATGCCTATCTCTTGCTTCAACGCGCTGTACAAAATTATTAGCAAAATCTTGGCAAAGAGGCTTAAGAATGTCCTCCACTCCCTTGTGAATTCTAGCCAAAGAGCCTTCAACAAAGGCCGCCTTATCTTAGATAACATCCAACTTTGCTCGTGCCTTATGAAAAATTACCAAAGGGCACATATTTCCCCTAGGTGCACTATGAAAATGGATATTAGAAAGGCCTTTGACACTATTGACTGGAATTTCCTCCATGACAGTCTCTCCTTCCTAAACTCCCCCTGCATTTAGTAACTGGATTATTCAATGTGTCACCACTACCTCCTTCTTGATCAACATAAATGGCTCCCCTTTGGCTTCTTTCAAAGGGGAGCGAGGGCTGCGCCAAGGTGACCCCCTCTCTCCCTATCTCTTCTCTCTTGTTATGGACATGCTTTCCAGGTTGCTCGACCAGCTCCTCTCCTCCCAGGCTCCACTACCACCCTTCATGCAAATCTCTCCATATCTCCCACCTTTTTTTTGCTGATGACCTCCTTTTCTGTAGAGGTGGACAAAGCTCCATCATCCTCACTCTTAAAAAAGTTAGCCCCTTCTCTAAAGCCTCAGGCAGTCATGCTCAACCCTTCTAAATCTGATATATTCCTTGGAGGGGTTAACCCCACCCTCGTTGAGACACTCGTCCAACTTATAGGGTTTAATCAAGGGTCCTTCCCATTCTGTTATCTTGGCATCCCAAATCCCAATCACTGCTAGGAAGCCTAGAGGTTCAGATTTTAATCCTTTTATAGATAGTATCCGTAAAGCCATTACATCTTGGGGAAGCAAATCCCTCTCTTTTGTAGGCAGACTCTCCCTCATCTAAAGCACTCTGATTAACATTGTTGGCTACTGGGCCTCATGCATCACTATTCCTAAGAATGTAATCAAAAGAGTCACCAAATGCCTTCGTTCGTTTCTTTGGTCAAGTGAGGCTGATAGTAATGCCACTCCTCCAATGGCCTGGAGTGCAATCACGAACACCAAGAAAAATTGTGGCCTTGGGCTTAAGAACATCCATAAATGGAATATGTTTTTCATGCTCATGAACATCTCAGCCATCTCCCATGACTCGGAGCGCCTTTGGATCCAATGGATCCACGAACTTTTCTTACCCGATCATAGTAGTATCTGGACAACTACTGTGAAAGGCAATGATCCTTGAACCTGGAAAGAAATCCTTCATGTCAGGGACTGGTGGATGAAACAATGTGGGTCTTCCAATGACGTCATCTCTCTTTTCAGCTCCTACCCTGCCCGTCACAGGGTCAGCTCTTTCTATAATGATATCTCCATCCCTCCCCAAACCTTCCATTGGTATAATGTTTGCTGGAAAATTTGGTCCATCCCCAAAGCCAAATTTATATTGTGGATTACCCTGAAAGGTAGACTTAAAATATGTGATAAGCTCCAATCATGGGGCATATATCTTGCTAACATATGCTGGCTCTGTGAGCGTGAAATACCCCAAACCTAAGTATGCTAAGTAAACATCAAAATATTATGTAGTAAGGCTAGAATATGCCTTAGAAGGATTGGTAGACAATTTTAACCAAGGAAAACACAAGAAAGTGCCTTAAAGGCAATCAGGGCAAAAACGTGCTCTAAGCTTGGAGAGACTTGGGTGAGTACCCAAATATCATGAAAAGACCTTAGTAATATCCTAATGGTCATTTTAAATCAATTAGCAAAGAAAACCAAGCTTGAAAACAAGTTAAAACACAAAATGTGCTTTAAGAAGTCTTAAAGCACATTTTTGAGAAATTGTCTTAGAATTGAGTTTTGAGTGGCTAAATGTCCATAATTACTCTTTAATCAACATGTGTACTAATTAGTATCACATTAGGAGGTCTAAATCAATGGGAAATCAAAAATTTTAGAAATATGTGCACTGATTAGTGAATAGTGCCAAATAGTGACTAGTTTAAGTTTTAATCAACTTAAGCTAATTAGTTGGTCAACAAAGACCATGACTAGCCTCATTTAAGGTAGGGGGCCGGTTTTTCTAAGAGAGGTGAGTCACTACATGAGTCATCAAATAAGAAAGGAAAAGAAGAGTAAGTAAGAAAGTTACTATTTGCTTTAATAAAAAATCTTTATATTAGCTCACTTCTCTCCTTTATTCTCCATTTCTCTCTTTCACCCACGGTTTCTTCTTCTTCTCTCTGTTCCAAAACCGAGAGTGCTGCCCTCCATGGTTCTCCATCTTCAATCACTTGCCAAATACAACTCCAAGCTCCAAATCCAAAAAAATTGCATATTTGTCTTAGTTAGGTCAAGACCTATCTTTCTATCTTTTCAAATCTTTCAAAACTCCATTTTGGTGCCATGAGAAAACTCCATTGATGGGGGAAAATCAAGTTTGAAGAGCTCATTAGCTTCTCCATTCTCTTAAGGTAAAGAAAATGTAAGAAAAACCATGTTTCCATCATTTCTTGTACATGGCCGAAAATTCCTTCTCATGGGGCTATGTTTTTATGCCTTGTTCTAGCTTGATTTATTCACCAAGGACTAGTGGAGGTCCTATTTCATTCAATGCCAAAGTCTACCTTGAGACTTCAAAGGTAATCATCCACTTTTATGCCTTAGAACACATTTCTAACCTAGGTTTTCATTCCTTGAGGTTAGTGCATTGTTTACTACTCATATGGGTCCTTAAATATTGATTAGAACATTGGCAAAAGGAGTTTAAGTGGTGGCCGAGATCTATGCAAGAAGAAGGTCTAAGGAGGAGATTAAGATAAGCTTGAGAAAACAAGGTAAAATGCTTACCTAATGGTGGTTTAAGATTAAGGAATGAGTTTTAGATAAATACCAATGTGGCTTAAAGCTTACATTGTGTATTGGGTTATATAACCTAAGAAAAAGAACTTAAACAAGCTTATGAACTTGTGATTAAGGAGCTAATGAGAATGAGTTAGTAATATAAGTTTAAGGTGGATTTTAAGAGCATTATAACTACTATGAGATTGATGAGTATTTGCAGGTTGAAAGCTTATATATGTGGGAAATTCAGTGTTTAAGTTTAAGTCATTTAAGGGCCTAAGAGCCATGTCATTTAAGAGCCTTAGTGCTATGCAATTTAAGATTATTGCAATATATTGAGTGTGTTATGAATGAGTTGGTTTGGGTGATGAGATATGATGAGAAAGAACTTGAGGTGTGTGAGATGGTCAAATGAGGAAAATAATGTGTTTGGGCATGCTATGATGCTAGAGGTGCTATGGCAAAATTTGAGTAGAAAATAAGTGTTTAGGTGATGGTGGAGAACTAATATGACCTAGGATTTACTAGGAGTCATACAAAGGAACTTGAGTGGAAATGAGTTAACTAAGGAGTTCTTGAGGTTTAGAATGACCTAGAATGGTCTATGAGGAAATTAGAGTTTAGATGGGTGCATTGAACACACCAAAGACACGGTATGAGGAATGATAAGACTTGTGCAAATTTGGAGGAAAGGTGTATAATGCTTTAAGGTGATTTAGGTATGAACTAAGAGAAGAACAATGAGAGTTCGAGAAGTTTGTGTAAGAGGTGGTGATGTTAGTGGTGGACTAGTAAGGTTTAGTTGAATGGTAATGTGTGGACTTGGGTGATGGAAGTGAAAATGGTAGGAGGATATTGTAAGTCGTCAAGGAAAATGACTAGAAACGTATAAGAGGGTATGATCATGAGAATGGTGAGTAAGTTGCATAAGAGAAGTGGAAATGTCTAAGGAGGATGTTACATGGTCAGGGCAAATGAAGAACCATGTTTAGTGTTAAGGTGATGGAAAGAAATGTATAAGCAAGCTTAAGAGTTTAAGAGTGATGAGTAACAAGTGAAAAGAAGAGAAATTGTGCATGGACATGCAAGATGACCTTGGAAGGTTTAACAAGCAATGATGTTAAGGAGGAGTTATATGGGTAGAAAAGAAACACTTTGGTTAGTTGAAGTTTTAGACAAAATGTACAAGTTGGAAATGTAAGGAAGCATATGGCAAGTGTTAGGAATGTTTGTAAGAATTTAGGAAATGTTTGAGAAGATCTTGGGAAGTTGTTTGGAGAGTTTGGTGGAAGTTATAAGGTGAGTTTAAGTGCCTAAATGATGTTAGATGACATTATGAGGGTTTAGGAGAAGTTTGGTAAATATTGGTTAAGTGTTTGAAGGCTTAGAAAATGAGTGTTTTGCCTTGTCCGAACATCCGTCCGGACATGGACGTTCGGACAGGCCCTGTTGCGTGAAAATTTTCAGAGTCTCGACTTGTGTCCGACCTTGGGAAGTCCGGACACAAGTTCGGATGTGCCTGCTTCTACTTAGGATTTTCCTCGACCCATGTCCGAACTTCCGAAGTCCGGACACATGTTCGGACATGCGTCTGTTTTCAGTTTTGAGTCTCGACTTGTGTCCGAACTTGGGAAGTCCGGACACAAGTTCGGACATGCCACTGTTTTGGCCAAAAACCTTGTTTAAGGATGGGAAATGATGAGGATAATTAGGTATTGATGTTATAAGGTTGTTTAAGACATGTTTGGTGGGTAACAATGATAATTAAGTGGATGTAAGTATAAGTGATGAGGAGAGCGATTCACTTAAGATTAAGTTGTAAGGCTTAAGAAGTGTTAGGTTGGAATCATTAAGAGTTAAGTAAGGTAAGTGAGTTAAGTAAGTTAGCTTTATGGAAAGGTAATTAACAACCTAAAATTGAATGAATGTTTTAGGGTTTGAGAATTTGGACTCCAGAGGAGAGTAAGCAACGAACGACCAACGGTGAACGGTACAGTTCTCTTGTGACCTGCTTGCTAACGAGGTGTCCCTCGGCTTGTGTGCTATTTGTTTTGTGTGCTCACTAAACAAGATAAAGCATGCAACCGGAATATATTATACTTATTGTATTGTTGTGTGATGTTTGAAAACTAACACATACCGTGAGAACTTACTAACCAATGTTTAGTAAGGAATTGAGTGAGACTAAGGAACGCCCCTAAGAAGGGACGATATGAACCGAAAGAGGTTAACCAACAAACAGGGTCTTAGATTAATACTAACTGGAACTTGAGTGAGGAAACCCGGGACCGATCTCCGGTCATGCATGCTAAGGAAAGGGGGTCGTTATCTATAGCAGATTCGACCTCCGATTAAGGACTTGTCTTCGGACTTGTAGCCTAGGGCCAGTTGCCGGCTCAGCTGCGCTGGACTCCCGTCCAGAGTAGGTGGCATTAAGATGGTGCGGTGGGATCACCTAAATCCCAGGTTCGAATTAAGCTACAACCATTCCCCTCCAGGAACGGTTTGTATACTGAGATTAAGTTAAGATTGAGATTAAGGTAAGGTTAAGATGAGTTGCAACCATTCCTCTTTAAAGGATGGTTTGTATAATTAAGATTAAGATAAGGACATCCACTCCTTATTAAAGGATGGTTGTTTCTAAGATTAAGATAAGACTAAGATTGAGGTGAGATAAGGTTGGACTAAGATTAAGAGGGAACATTACTTAAGGAGTTAAATAGTTAACTCTCTAATTAAGGGAACGCATTTAAGTCGTTCATTGTGTGTGAACTTTGATTGTTCATGTCTGAGTTGTTGTTTACTGCACTTTCTATTACGTTGTGCATCTAATCAACCTCCATGCTATCGACAATTAGTCGTCGTAGCCACGTTAGCTTGGGGGCCATGAGGGGATCGTACCAGCATTCGTGCTGACCCCCTTTGGGGGCTGTTTTTACTACACAGGTACATCAGGAAGCGGCCGTCGCGAGAGTAAGAAGAGGATACAAGTGTTAAGGGTTAAGAGTGGCCTACGAGTTGTGCATGTACACTCGTATGGCAATTTGAGTTAGTAAGATGTATAGGATGTGAGGGGTGAGTTAAGAAGGATATGTAAATGGTTAAGATTGTTGTACTAATGTTCGGTATATCCTGTAGTCAGACCGTGGCAAGGTCCTGGATTGTAAAGAATTCCGCTGTGACATGTATATATATATGCTGTTAAGTTGCGAGACCACAATTGGATTGAGTTGGGGTGTTACAAAAAGTGGTATCAGAGCGTAGTTACGCTCTGAAGACAAGAAATACCGAACTTAGGAGAATACAGAGGTTGAGTTTGAGTTATGGGTTAAGGGTTGAGAGATAGAGTGAGAGGTGCGTTAGTCGGGACTTCCCGGTGCTTACCGGACATCCATAGTACCTAGACCCGCCCTCCACATCCCTAACCCTAAATATGTGGAACAAACGCCAGAGAGAAGAAAGCCTTCTCTTACTCGGGGGAACCCGATCTGGCAGTTAGCTAACAGTAAGCAATACGAGAAACATCTTGTTGCATAACAGTTAAGGAGAACTGGGAGATTTTAATGGAGCGCATCGGTGAAACAGGCGCTACCTATGGGATACTATCAGTAAGGGAACGGAAATTACCGGCAACATGGGTCGACATGCTACGCAGTCGAAATAACCCGCCATACCCATGGTAAGGAAAGCACTACGCGTGCAATAGATAAGGAAATGATAAGAGGCATGAGTACCGGACAGCGGTCCGAGTGAGCATAACAGTGGGATAATACAAAGCATGAGGATTGAGATTACTGGAAGGTCCAGTTAAGAAACGGGAACTCATACAAATTGTATACCAAAATAGGACTACGATGTAGTGCCTAAAGGAGAATCATTACTTAGTAACCACAACAAGATGTGTGGAGACAGGAGCGAGGATTAAGACATAAGAAAAGGTTAATGGATTCCCTCAGAAAGAGGAATGCCCTAATAGATGACAGTACTGTCAAACAACAAGGAAACTTCCGGATGGTCGGTTATCCAAAATTGGAGATTATCGAAGGAGTCCCGAGGACTACCAAGTACATGGAAATTAGAAGGAAGTGTTACTACCGATGTACCTCGTACCAATAACCCATCCTGCATGGCGCACTTGCCATAGCAAGTGCTACCACGGTTAAGCTACACGAAAAGCCATCAAGGCGAGATAGGAGAACGCTACAGTTGTAACACATATTAATACCGGATTGTAAATCCACGAGAACAGAAAAATAAGACCTTGGAAAGGCCCGACGGCCTGACCATGATGAGATAAGATGACACACCAGCCAGCCGGGAGCGGAACTTGGACAAATGTTAAACCGTATAAATATTAGCAACGGTATAACCCACTACAACAACAACCGACAGTACGATAAGAACACAATCCCGAACTCCAAGGGGAAAACTTAAGAGATCGCTCGGAAATGCGAGCAAAAACACTATATCAGCAATGATATACAAGGGATGTATTATAAGATACCATTGAGACCGTTGACATAACGTTTTCTAAAAAGAGCGGGATAAAGCTCCCGAGATGACCGTTAAAACTTGCAGATAACAACATTCTTCAATGAAGATGTTGGAAAACCCAGAAAACAAGAATAAAAGAAATAAACGTAAGCTATAACCTACTAAGGATTAAAGTCGTTCAACCCTGAAAAAGGAAAGCTCAGAGGACTACCCCCACAGAGCGGGCATAGTCGAGCCGAACAACTGATGAATGACAGTTAACACTGTTTGTTTAACTCATTAACACCCAAGTATGATTGATCATCAAAGGGTGGCGTAATCAACAGAAGTTGAACGAAGCGTTGAGATGGAAGAATAAGACGACAGGATGATATCCAACTTGGACACCGTAAGGCAAACGCCTAATACGAACTTATCCTTAATTGCCAAAAGACATAAGTCTAGTAAAATGACAGTATTGTCAAAGACATTAAGTAACCTCAGATCACCTGAACAACTTCCATAGCAGGAAGCAGGATGTAACAATTTACCATGAAACCCGATACTACCTTTGGTATGTAACCTAATGATTGATGGTGTTCCAAGGGACCAGAAGTTTATGAGGATAACCTACAGATGAGTAAGAGTACAAATAATGAACTGAGACATTAAGCACTAAGAGCCTACGAGCCAAGGATGTTAACCACATCAGAGCCCGAGGCGCAATAAGTTATAAGAGAGCTTGTATAAGCCAAAAAAAAAGGGTACCAATGAGAATATTGAGATAATGCTAAGGACAGGAGCGGAGAACGAACCATGCCTTTTTAGGGTGGGGATACCCCTCCTTGTTGTGAGGCCATGAGTGGGAATGAACCCCTCAAAAGGGTTTTACATATTAGAGATAAAATACACTTTATTTAGAAGATGGGAACTATGAACCTTAAGATTACCTTAGAACATACCAGATACACTTGAGTAATAAGGTAGGTTGCAGAGATAGACCCCATATCCGACACCAGGATGTAAGAATTAGTGATCGTCAGAGATAAACACCGTGACTGCACATTATGGCACGTCAATTAATCAATGCTCAGAGGAGCTTGTGAATCAGCGGATGACTTCTTCAGTAACCAGTCAAACTACATGGTAGATAACATCGTTAAGGATGAAAGAAAGCGAGAGAAATTAGCCTACTTACGAATCTGAGATTGGAATAGAACACCTTCATATCAAGAGTCAACTATCTTACAACACGGTACGACAACCGCCAATATCGGAATGAGAGAACTCCCAGTGTATTTACACCAAGAAGGGATTGAGTATAAGGTAAGACATTAGAATAAGTGAGTAAGAGGTTGCACCATTAATGGGTAACATGGTAAAGGCCAACTACCACGGTAGAAATGGTCGTGAGTATAATAGTTAGATAAGTGGATTAAGTCATGGTGCGCGGGTAAGGCGACCATTATATATGAGCCGTCAAATATTGACACTGAGGCAATTAGATTTATGAGTTAAGACCAGCACAAGTAAGAAAATAAGATGGTAGACGAACTGAGCATTGATGCTAGTAGCCTGGACCTGGTTAGGTAAGATTTCACAGGAAGCACACCATCCATTCCTTAAGGAACTGGAAGTGCATTCCTAGTAGCATAAATATGAGAAACAAGATAAGAGGCTCTACGGAAAGAGACCTCAGATATTAAGTGACCGAATCAATACGGAATACAGGAAGGAGCTAGCAGCATACCATACCCAAGAACACAATAAATGGACTTCCCTTGATTGACTTCAAGAAGAACAATAAATGTTATTTTGGAACGATGATGAAAGAGGAGATCGACAACAGAATACTTCATAATTAGCGATAGCTAAACGTGTGACGGACACTATGAGTTTACTAAAACGAGACGTGGGACGACTGCACCCACGGGGGCTTGCAGGCCTGACACGCTCATTTATGAGTTAGTTGGGTAAGTAGTAATGTACCAGTAAGGTACCCCATGCATGTGAACGAGTGGTGTAAGGAACACGGGAAGTAGTCGACTCCGTACCACCGACAACGACGCAAGACCAGACAAGAGCAGCTACTACCACAAACAGTCGAAGAGAAGAGCTCAGTTGAACCAGCAACACAGAGGAACCAGAGAACAAATAATTAAGGACTATGAAGTGCGAAGAGCACGGATTGTTAAGTACAGACATTGAACATGCCTTAAGATGTAAGGGATTAAGACTGTAAAGCGCATTATGCACTAAACAGTAGTTTCAGACTAAGAATCATCCTCAGACCAAAGGTCAGTTGGGGAGAACAATTTAGACATTCGAGGAAACACTAAGAGTATGAACATAAGATCTTCCAGGAGAATGGATAGACGAGCTACAACTCATCAAGGCCGTGTATATATAAAGATAACACGTGTCCATTGAGAGACCAATATTCCTAAACTGTAAGGACGCAGAAGGATATACAATACTATAAAAAGATAAGTGAGGCAGTTAAGCCTAAGAACATCAGAGTGGTGCAGCGGAAGCTAGCAGATCACTACCTTTGAGATTAGACCAAACTAAGTTAAGGAAACGGTATAAATACCGTTAAGAATCCTCGATACAGAGACTAAGTCGTTTCTGATCGAATTATAAGTAAGAAAGATGACGTGGAAGCTAGAATGCTTGGTGAGAATTAGACATCTTGAACTTATGTTCAAGAATGTGATGGTGTTGATTACGTGGGCGTAATCCATTTTAAGGGGGGTAGAGCGAAAACCGCTTATCGTTTGTTTGAGTACTTAGTACATAAACTACGGTGTGCATAGCACAAAATAATTTGAGAATATGTTTTACATAAACATTTTGATATGTTTTACATAAACATTTTGAGATAAATCGTGGTTATTGCACACAGAAGATGTGAATACCATACATATTAAGTACCTGTCTTGTTAACTCCGGTGAGAGTACAAGTTAAAAGAATTAAGGAAGAGGATTAAGGAGACTTAAGAAATAAGGAATATATGAGGTATGAGTCGATATGAGACTAGGTGTGGGATAAGAATAAGATAAACTATGAGATATCATTTGATATGAGTATGAGGAAGAAGATAGTAATGCTATGTGGTATGAGACAGTGGAAGTTGGGATGAGACTGATATAGAATTTAGTAGGAATTTAAGTCTGAGGTAATTACTAAGAGATGAATTGGGAATGTTAGATGTAATGAGTCCACACTTTGGAGATGAATTGATTATGATTAGAAGAACTAAAAAGATAAAATTGGACATGAGTGAATTATTTGGATGTTGAAATGACGTGGGAGGTGGAACTTGATTTTCTAGGGATCAAGGGAAACCGAACACAAATTGGAGTGGAAGGATGGTTCTACACTGATGCTGATCACATCAGGGTAGGATGATTCCTGAAACTCCCTACCAGTGGTCACAATTAAATCACATAAGGATAGAGGCCTTAAGATAAAATGAAATTGGAGTTGATTGTATTTTTAACTAGAGGAATTATTCCTCACATGACCTCGTAAAAAGGATTACCTTTTTACTGAGTCTCGCCCATGAAGTCGAGGACGCATGAGCCTTTGTCTTCGGACCGGTGACATGGGGAGAGCAGCGTGTTTGTATTCTGGCCCATGGTGACGAGGACGAATGAGCCATTGTCTACGGACCGGTGACATGGGAGAATACGTTGGAAGTTATGTGAATGTTTTAATCATAAAAAAGGAACAAAAGGAATTTTGAGTGCTACACATGCTTAAGCATGTTGTGTGATATTTAAGTATGAGAATATGGCGGATCCAATGATCCAATGAACTAAGTATACATAAGTATGCTATTGATCTAAGGAATGAGGTAAGACATGTATTCTAATAAGATAAGATGCATGGGAACTTTGGGGACAAAGTTCTTTTAAGGGGGGTAGATTGAAATACCCCAAACCTAAGTATGCTAAGTAAACATCAAAATATGTAGTAAGGCTAGAATATGCCTTAGAAGGATTGGTAGACAATTTTAACCAAGGAAAACACAAGAAAGTGCCTTAAAGGCAATCAGGGCAAAAACGTGCTCTAAGCTTGGAGAGACTTGGGTGAGTACCCAAATATCATGACCTTAGTAATATCCTAATGGTCATTTTAAATCAATTAGCAAAGAAAACCAAGCTTGAAAACAAGTTAAAACACAAAATGTGCTTTAAGAAGTTTAAAGCACATTTTTGAGAAATTGTCTTAGAATTGAGTTTTGAGTGGCTAAATGTCCATCATTACTCTTTAATCAACATGTGTACTAATTAGTATCACATTAGGAGGTCTAAATCAATGGGAAATCAAAAATTTCAGAAATATGTGCACTGATTAGTGAATAGTGCCAAATAGTGACTAGTTTAAGTTTTAATCAACTTAAGCTAATTAGTTGGTCAACAAAGACCATGACTAGCCTCATTTAAGGTAGGGGGCCGGTTTTTCTAAGAGAGGTGAGTCACTACAATGAGTCATCAAATAAGAAAGGAAAAGAAGAGAAGTAAGAAAGTTACTATTTGCTTTAAAAGCAAATATCTTATATTAGCTCACTTCTCTCCTTTATTCTCCATTCTTCTCTTTCACCACGGTTTCTTCTTCTTCTCTCTGTTCCAAAACCGAGAGTGCTGCCCTCCATGGTTCTCCATCTTATCACTTGCCAAATACAACTCCAAGCTCCAAATCCAAAACAAATTGCATATTGTCTTAGTTAGGTCAAGACCTATCTTTCTATCTTTTCAAATCTTTCAAAACTCCATTTTGGTGCCATGAGAAAACTCCATTGATGGGGAAAATCAAGTTTGAAGAGCTCATTAGCTTCTCCATTCTCTTAAGGTAAAGAAAATGTATGAAAAACCATGTTTCCATCATTTCTTGTACATGGCCGAAAATTCCTTCTCATGGGGCTATGTTTTTATGCCTTGTTCTAGCTTGATTTATTCACCAAGGACTAGTGGAGGTCCTATTTCATTCAATGCCAAAGTCTACCTTGAGACTTCAAAGGTATCATCCACTTTTATGCCTTAGAACACATTTCTAACCTAGGTTTTTCATTCCTCTGAGGTTAGTGCATTGTTTAGTCATATGGGTCCTTAAATATTGATTAGAACATTGGCAAAAGGAGTTTAAGTGGTGGCCGAGATCTATGCAAGAAGAAGGTCTAAGGAGGAGAGAAGAAGCTTGAGAAAACAAGGTAAATGCTTACCTAATGGTGGTTTAAGATTAAGGAATGAGTTTTAGATAAATACAATGTGGCTTAAAGCTACATTGTGTATTGGGTTATTACCTAGAAAAAGAACTTAACAAGCTTATGAACTTGTGATTAAGGAGCTAATGAGAATGAGTTAGTATAAGTTTAAGGTGGTTTAGAGCATTATAACTACTATGAGTGATGGTTATGCAGGGTGAAATGTGAAGGTTATATATGTGGGAAAATTCAGTGTTAAGTTTAAGTCATTTAAGGGCCTAAGAGCCTGCATTAAGAGCCTTAGTGCTATGCAATTTAAGATTATTGCAATATAGAGTGTGTTATGAATGAGTGGGTTGGGTGATGAGATATGATGAGAAAGAACTTGAGGGGTGTGAGATGGTCAATGAGGAAAATAATGTGTTTGGGGCTATGATGCTAGAGGTCTATGGCAAAATTTGAGTAGAAAAATAAGTGTTTAGGTGATGGTGGAGAACTAAGATGACCTAGATTTATAGGAGTCATACAAAGGAACTTGAGTGGAAATGAGTTAACTAAGGAGTTCTTGAGGTTTAGAATGACCTAGAATGGTCTATGAGGAAATTAGAGTTTAGATGGGTGCATTGAACACACCAAAGACACGGTATGAGGAATGATAAGACTTGTGCAAATTTGGAGGAAAGGTGTATAATGCTTTAAGGTGATTTAGGTATGAACTAAGAGAAGAACAATGAGAGTTCGAGAAGTTTGTGTAAGAGGTGGTGATGTTAGTGGTGGACTAGTAAGGTTTAGTTGAATGGTAATGTGTGGACTTGGGTGATGGAAGTGAAAATGGTAGGAGGATATTGTAAGTCGTCAAGGAAAATGACTAGAAACGTATAAGAGGGTATGATCATGAGAATGGTGAGTAAGTTGCATAAGAGAAGTGGAAATGTCTAAGGAGGATGTTACATGGTCAGGGCAAATGAAGAACCATGTTTAGGTGTTAAGGTGATGGAAAGAAATGTATAAGCAAGCTTAAGAGTTTAAGAGTGATGAGTAACAAGTGAAAAGAAGAGAAATTGTGCATGGACATGCAAGATGACCTTGGAAGGTTTAACAAGCAATGATGTTAAGGAGGAGTTATATGGGTAGAAAAGAAACACTTTGGTTAGTTGAAGTTTTAGACAAAATGTACAAGTTGGAAATGTAAGGAAGCATATGGCAAGTGTTAGGAATGTTTGTAAGAATTTAGGAAATGTTTGAGAAGATCTTGGAAGTTGTTTTGGAGAGTTTGGTGGAAGTTATAAGGTGAGTTTAAGTGCCTAAATGATGTTAGATGACATTATGAGGGTTTAGGAGAAGTTTGGTAAATATTGGTTAAGTGTTTGAAGGCTTAGAAAATGAGTGTTTTGCCTTGTCCGAACATCCGTCCGGACATGGACGTTCGGACAGGCCCTGTTGCGTGAAAATTTTCAGAGTCTCGACTTGTGTCCGACCTTGGGAAGTCCGGACACAAGTTCGGACGTGCCTGCTTCTACTTAGGATTTTCCTCGACCCATGTCCGAACTTCCGAAGTCCGGACACATGTTCGGACATGCGTCTGTTTTCAGTTTTGAGTCTCGACTTGTGTCCGAACTTGGGAAGTCCGGACACAGTTCGGACATGCCACTGTTTTGGCCAAAAACCTTGTTTAAGGATGGGAAATGATGAGGATAATTAGGTATTGATGTTATAAGGTTGTTTAAGACATGTTTGGTGGGTAACAATGATAATTAAGTGGATGAATAAGTATAAGTGATGAGGAGAAGCGATTCACTTAAGATTAAGTTGTAAGGCTTAAGAAGTGTTAGGTTGGATCATTAAGAGTTAAGTAAGGTAAGTGAGTTAAGTAAGTTAGCTTTATTGGAAAGGTAATTAACAACCTAAAATTGAATGAATGTTTTAGGGTTTGAGAATTTGGACTCCAGAGGAGAGAGAGTAAGCAACCGAACGACCAACGGTGAACGGTACAGTTCTCTTGTGACCTGCTTGCTAACGAGGTGTCCCTCGGCTTGTGTGCTATTTGTTTTGTGTGCTCACTAAACAAGATAAAGCATGCAACCGGAATATATTATATTATTGTATTGTTGTGTGATGTTTGAAAACTAACACAACATACCGTGAGAACTTACTAACCAATGTTTAGTAAGGAATTGAGTGAGACTAAGGAACGCCCCTAAGAAGGGACGATATGAACCGAAAGAGGTTAACCAACAAACAGGGTCTTGAGATTAATACTAACTGGAACTTGAGTGAGGAAACCCGGGACCGATCTCCGGTCATGCATGCTAAGGAAAGGGGGTCGTTATCTATAGCAGATTCGACCTCCGATTAAGGACTTGTCTTCGGACTTGTAGCCTAGGGCCGGTTGCCGGCTCAGCTGCGCTGGACTCCCGTCCAGAGTAGGTGGCATTAAGATGGTGCGGTGGGATCACCTAAATCCCAGGTTCGAATTAAGCTACAACCATTCCCTCCAGGAACGGTTTGTATACTGAGATTAAGTTAAGATTGAGATTAAGGTAAGGTTAAGATGAGTTGCAACCATTCCTCTTTAAAGGATGGTTTGTATAATTAAGATTAAGATAAGGACATCCACTCCTTATTAAAGGATGGTTGTTTCTAAGATTAAGATAAGACTAAGATTGAGGTGAGATAAGGTTGGACTAAGATTAAGAGGGAACATTACTTAAGGAGTTAAATAGTTAACTCTCTAATTAAGGGAACGCATTTAAGTCGTTCATTGTGTGTGAACTTTGATTGTTCATGTCTGAGTTGTTGTTTACTGCACTTTCTATTACGTTGTGCATCTAATCAACCTCCATGCTATCGACAATTAGTCGTCGTAGCCACGTTAGCTTGGGGGCCATGAGGGGATCGTACCAGCATTCGGGTGAGGATACAAGTGTTAAGGGTTAAGAGTGGCCTACGAGTTGTGCATGTACACTCGTATGGCAATTTGAGTTAGTAAGATGTATAGGATGTGA
Source organism: Limonium bicolor (assembly GCA_023374045.1). Lineage (NCBI taxonomy): Eukaryota > Viridiplantae > Streptophyta > Magnoliopsida > Caryophyllales > Plumbaginaceae > Limonium > Limonium bicolor. The sequence goes on along the minus strand of CM041776.1, from coordinate 331,858,864 downwards.
GGGGGTTGTAAGAAGGATATGTAAATGGTTAAGATTGTTGTACTAATGTTCGGTATATCCTGTAGTCAGACCGTGGCAAGGTCCTGGATTGTAAAGAATTCCGCTGTGACATGTATATATATATGCTGTTAAGTTGCGAGACCACAATTGGATTGAGTTGGGGTGTTACAGAGCGTGCTCAGGAGACAATCAACCATTTTTTTTAATTGTAGGTACTCTTGCAGGTTATAGTGGATTATCTGTGATTGGCTGAGAATTCCTACTAATCAGAGAAGTCTTTGTACACGCAACTTGAATCCTCCGCTACTGCAAGAGACAGCGCCTGATCGACTTTGTGAAAAGAGCGGTTGTAGCCAACATTATCTATCACTTATGGATAGAAAGATGCAAGCGAGCCATGGCCAACCAAACCAGAGACCCCTCTCTCATTATTTCAGACATCAAAGCTACGATTAAAGTATCATTTGGACTAAGATGAATCGACCCAACGCAGATTTTGATTGGCTTGATAGGGAACTCTGCTCCTAGGAGTGTGGTGATTGGGTAGATCGTTTATACACCATGGAGTTTGAATATTATTTTTGACCGGGGTTCCTTTGACAGCTCCAGGCTATTTTTGTTCATTACTAGGGGGGCTTTTGTATATCCACTATCCCCTTACGCGTGATATCCCCCTTTTAGTTATTTGATATATAAGGTTTATATGTATCTAACGCTACCTCATCTCTTTTCTTTGATTAATATATATATTCATGATAATGACTCCAAAAAGAGGGATATGAGTAAGGAGTTCCCTTTTCCTTATTATTTACCTACCAAAATAAAAGAGGGGGAAAGGAACTCCCTGTCCCCCGCTTCATCTTTAATGCCACAAACGTCCTAAATGACATAAATAACATAACATAAGGTGTTACACACAATCCGACAAAAGAGAACAAAAAGTAAAAAGGGGTTATTATATCATTCCCCCCTTAAAAGGAATTTCATCCTCGAAATTCGACATACCTCACTGATTGAAGAGGGAAGGGAACTTAGCACGCAATTCCTCCTCGAGTTCCCAAGTCGTCTCATGCTCGGATTGATCAAACCACTGAACCTTCACCATAGGTAGTGTCTTACTACGTAGTCGGTGAACATCTCGAGCTAAAATGCACACGGGTTCTGCTTCTTAGCTAAAGTCCTCACGAAGTTGAAGCTGACCATAATCAATCACATGGCTAGGGTCATGTAGATACTTCCTAAGCATTAACACATGAAATACATCATGGACACCCGCCAGAGCTGGTGGCAAAGCCAACCTATAGGCCACAGGGCCAACCCTCTCAAGCACCTCAAACGGACCTGTTATACCCAAAATTTTAACCCCTGGAAGAGAGTCTCTTGAGGCGCAGGTACTAAAAAGGGTAGTTCAGTCAAGTGGTAAGCATTTTCAGTTTGATCGGCATATTCCGAAGTGCTAGAGACAGCTTACTCATCTTCAGGGGCGTTTTCGTAAATTTTCAAGGCTTCTAAACCCCTATAAGCTTTCTCTCTCCTTAGAAAATGGCATAAATCAACTGAAAATGCTTTGAAATTTTAACCCACGTAAGAGGATGACATTGTGAACATAATGGCTTTGGAATTTTGATTTTTCAAATTTCCAATAATTTTCTAGTAATTTCTGATTGAATCTGACGAGAAATTGAATTTAAAAATATTCCAATATCCAAAAAATCGATTTCACCTTATAAAAATCAGAAATATCATCCTTTACACATGGTTAAAATTTCATAGTCAAATTCATTTTGGAAGCCTTCAAGCTAAAACATCGGTAAATCTCGGTTTTTACCTGATTTTTTTTCTGTCTTTAGTGAGGCCCACTTAAGGAACCTTATCTCTTGATCAAAGAAGAGCTCCAAGAACCCCTAGGCAGTCAGAACTTTCCTCCATAGCCAGCCTCTCACGTTTTGCACTTCCAAACACTAGAACTATACCGAAATTCTTCCAAAATCCACACTTCCACACGTTTTTCAATTTCTAACACCGTTCTAGCCATCAAACACCTGCCAAATCACCACCACAACACAGAGAATACCTTCCCCCATCAGTGATCAGAAGCCCGGGATGAACTCAATCCATAGCCGGTTCCAACGAAGCACCGAAAGATTCTCGACGTGAAGAGTCTCATCATTCCAGAAGGTAAAACAGGTTGGAACCTCGTTCTCTTGACTCCCCACAACTTCATCATTCTTCTGTAAAATTTTGAGTGCAAACTAACCTTTTACAGCATCCGAATTGACATTTGTTTCAGTTTCTGCTCTTTAACTTGTTTGTTAAGTTTCATGTTTAATTCGACTTCAAATTGCAAATCTTTAATTACGAACATCTTTGAAATATTTTAGGCTACACGTGCATAATATTTAAGCCGAAAACACAGTCGAAGACCACCAAAAACCCGCCATCCGTGGGTGGTCTGTAGCACCGGAAGCTGTGTCCGGGCCCACAAACGGGTTGTCCGTGGTCACGGACACCCTCGGACGGTGGCGGGAATTTTTATCTTTTGAAATTTAGGGTTTCACAAAGCTTGTCCGGGCCCACGGACATTCTGTTCGTGGCCCCGGACTTTTACAAAATTATGTTTTCCTTTAATTTGACTTTTCTGTAAAACTAGGTTAATTAGGGTCTGTGGGTTCGGACAGTAGGTCCATGGCCACAGACGGAAACAAAATTTGACCTTATTCTGCCTCTGAAACCCTAGATTAGGTAATCTCACTTTTCACTTTAAATTTCTGTCAAAAAAATTATAAAAATATAAAAAACCAGAATTTTACGCACTTAGGTTAAAACGACTTGTAATAGGCTGTAGTTAAGCTAAGTAGAGGAAAAACAACTTTGAGGGGTAATAAAAGTAATTGAACCCTAAATAAGTCAAATACCAAGCCCCTGAACCCAAACTCTCATTTCCTAATTTAATCTAGGTTAAAATTAGGTGGCGACTCTAATTAGGTTCCAATGAGCTAACTTAGGACTTAGTAATTAATATTTTATGGCATAGTTATTAAGCTTAGGTTATAAGTGGACCTAGAACCCGACCAGATCCTAATCAACTTGAATCAACATAGGGTAGGGTTCAAAAATTGAGGCTCACAGGACCCACAAACGAGGACTGAGCTTGCCTCTCTTACCAAACCAGACAACACCACGACTGGAGAAATCTTCAGGCAAACATGATCCCCAACCTGAAACTCAAGCAGACGACTTCTCTGATCTACATAGCTCTTATGTCAGCTCTGGGCAACCAATAAACGCTCATTGATAGTCTTGATCTTGTCCACAGCTTCCTGCACTAACTCTGGATCCATAAGAACCCTCTCCTCCAGATCATTCTAACAGATGGGAGATCTACAACGCCTACCATAGAGTGCCTCAAATGGGGCCATCCCGATACTCGACTGAAAGCTATTACTATAAGCAAATTCAATCAAAGTAACATGATGATCCCAGCTACCACCAAAATCCAACACACACGCCCTCAACATATCCTCCCGGATCTGATTAGTCCTCTCCTTCTGACCGTTGGTCTGAGGATGATAAGTAGAGCTGAACACTAAATTCATCCCCAAAGCCTTATGCAGGCTACGCCAGAAGCGGGACATGAACCTTGGATCCCTATCAGATAATATAAACGTCGGCACCCCGTGCAGTCTCACAATCTCATCCAAATAAAGCTGAGAAAGGTGCTCAAGGCTAAAGGTCTTCTTCACCTACAGGAACTGAGCTGATTTCGTCAATCGATCCACAATAACTAACAGTGCATATAAACCAGAAGACGTCTTAGGAAGTCCTACAATTAATTCCATCCCTACGCTCTCCCACTTCCACTCAGGAACGGGAAGGGGCTGCAGAAGGCCAGCAAGCCGCTGGTGCTCATCTTTCACCTGCTGACAGGTCTGGTAGTGAGCTACAAAATCTGAAATCTCACGCTTCATATTCACTCACCAGAAGAACTCTTTGAGGTCCCGGTGCATCTTCACACCCCCTGGATGTACCGAGTAAGAAGCTCCATGAGCCTCCTGCATAATCTCCCAACGAAGAACCTCATCACTGGGCACACAAACACTGGCTCTGTAGCGCAACATCCATCACCAGGTACTGAGAAGTCTGACTCCTGGACTATACTTTAGCATACCCCCTCGATCTGTGTGGGTGTGAGACCAAGCATAGTGGAGTTGTTAAGGGCTTAGTAAGGAGATCACCGGTTGATTATCTCCAGGCAGATGAGTAACAACCAGAGCTTTTGCTACAACACACTCTCAAACAAAGTGAACGTCTAACCCAACATGTTTCGTTTTGTAATGTAGAACTGGATTTGCTGCTAAATAGGTAGCTTCTAAATTGTCACAGAAGATGACAAGAGCAGTAGGAAGAGCAGTATGAAGCTCCTGAAGAAGCTGTTGTATCCAAACCAGTTCTGCAGCAGCAGTAGCGACAGCCCTGTATTCGGCCTCTGTAGATGATCTAGCAACGGTTGTTTGCTTCTTGGAGAGCCAAGAAATCAAGGAAGAGCCCAGATAGATGGCATAGGCAGATGTAGAACGACGATCTTGTATATCAGTAGCCTAATTTGCATCTGTGTAACCAGTCAATCGAATAGCAGATTTAGCATAGAGGAAAGAGATAGATGTTGGGTGCCTTTTAAGTACTGCATAATCCTTTTGAGAGCAGTCCAATGAGACTGGGTGGGATGATGCATACACTAGTAGAAAAAAAGTTTTAAACCACGGCCTATATACCACGGTTTTATGTGGAACCGTGTATGTAGAGCCGTCATTTATTCTAATTGAGCCACATTATAAATGACGGTTATCCCATGAACCGTCATTTATTGTATTAGCGGGAAAACAGCGTGCCACTCAAAATTGTCTATAAATGACGGTTTTATGCAGAACCATCATTTATTCTCTTCGTGCTACATTATAAATGACGGTTACCCCGTGAACCGTCATTTATTTTCCTAGCGGGAAAATGGCGCGCCACTCTTAATTCAAGAAAAATTGACTATAAACCACGGTTGTATATTGAACCGTTATTTATTCTATTCATGCTACATTATAAATGACAGTTATCTACTGAACCGTCATATATTGTCTTAGAGGGAAATTTTTTGCTGAAAATTAAACAACGCGCCACTCTTCACTGACTATAAACCACGGTTCCCAACCGTGGTTTATTCTCTTTGTGCCATATTATAAATGATGGTTACACCGTGAACCGTCATTTATTGTCTTAGCGGGAATATTTTTCACTGAAAATTGAATGACGCACCACTATTCATTCTCTTTTTTATATCTCTCCTCTTCCACTGCCTTCATGACTCACGATCATTTTTACAACCCCCTAACCGTCGAACAAGGAACATGCTCTGCACCTTCTCTTCAACCTCACGGTAATTTTTGCAACCCACCCTGGCGAATAAGGACCGAACTCTACGCCTCTTCCTCATCACCACTCACTATAATTTTTGCAACCCTAACCGGAGAACAAGGACATGCTCGGCCTCTCTCATTCTCTTGCTTCACGGTAATTTTTACAACCTACACTAATTTTTGAACATGGTCTACGCCTCTTACATTCTCTTTCACGGTAATTTTTCATCCTACCAACGAACAAGGAACATAATGCGACTTCACTCATTATTTTGCAACCCTAATTCGAAAACAAGGAACATACATGTTCTGGCCTCTTCATTCTCTTCTGTCTGCGCTTTGTTGAGATTACCATTGAAGGCGGCGCCGCTAAATCGCCGGCTAGAAAAAAAATTCATAGACTATAAACCACGGTTTTATGTATAACCGTGGTTTATTGTTGATTTTATACATTATATACCACGGTTTTAAGAATAACCGTCATTTATAACACACTTTATACCACAGTTTTAAGAATAACCGTAATTTATAACACACTTTATACCACGGTTTCAAGAATAACCGTCATATATAACACACTTTATACCACGGTTCAGACTCCCAACCGTCATATAAAGTCAATGAATATTCACGGGAGAAGGGGTCTTAAACGAAGGTTTCAACCAACCATGGTTTTTCGCTTACTTTAAACGACAGTCATGAACCGTCGTTTTTAGCTATTTGACAATATACGATGCAAGCATAAACCATGGTTATTAACCGTGGTTTTTAAGCAAAATAACCATGGTATTAAACATTTTCTGCACAAATGATAAACTGGCATAGTTTATTAACAGGATAGGTGACATCTGGCCTGGTCAAGCTAAGGTATTAAAGGTGTCCAAGAAGACTGTGAAAAGTAGTGGTATCAGTATAGGGAGGGCTGTCTGTGGGAACAAGGGAAGAGGAGGTGGCGAAAGGGGTAGAAACTGGTTTGCTGGTGAACATATTTGCATCAGAAAGGAGATCACGAATGTATTTAGATTGTGAGAGAAACATGCCAGTGGACCTTCTGCTAACTTGAACTCCTAGAAAGTATGAGAGACTTCCAAGGTTGTGAACAGGAAAAAGAGAAGAGAGGCGAGTGATGAATTGTTGAAGTAGATGAGAGGAGGAACCAGTAAGGATGATATCATCCACATAAACCAGCAGATAAAGAAGATCATATCCTGAAGAGAAAATGAATAAAAGAAAATCTAATTTAGAGGAGTAGAAACCATGAGAAATAAGTGTGGAAATGAACTTATCAAACCATGCCCGAGGAGCCTATTTAAGGCCATAAATCGACTTTTTAAGTTTGCAAACAAAGTGAGGATTAGTAGCATTAATAAAACCAGGCGACTGTTTCACATAGATATCTTCAGAGATGTCACCATGTAAAAACACATTGGAAATATCCAGCTGCTGCACAGGCCAGTTTCTGATAGTGGTAAGAGTAACAATTAATCGGACTGTTACAGGTTTAATGACGGGACTAAAAGTCTCCAGATAGTCCAAGCCATACGATTGAGTATAGCCTTGAGCAACCAATCGGGCTTTTTGTCGCTCAACTGTGCCATCAGCAAGGTATTTAGTCTAGAGAATCCATTTGCAGCCTAAAATGTTTCTTTCAACGGGAGGTGGAACAAGTTCCCAGGTCCCGGTTGTAATGAGAGCATTATATTCTTTCTCGATTGCCTGACACCGGCTGGGGTATTTTAAGGCCTGGGTAAAAGTAGGTGAAGAGGGAATTGGATCAGTGGTTGAGTTTGTTGTGGTAAGCCAAGCTACCGTGCCATCTGTGCGAGTAAGTGGTTGTGAATATTTGTTTTTGCCCGGGTAATCATAGGAGAGATAATAGGAGGTGAAGTAGAATTGGGATCAATGGAGGGAGATGTAGGATCTGTAGGATTTGTGGATGAAGGTTCAGGGTTAGTGGATGGTGAGAATCTGTAGGAGATGAAGATTGCGATGTATGATGGATAGATGATGTGGTGGTAAATATGGTTACTGGTATATCTGGAGACATGGTAGGATAAGGCAGTAATGGTGTAGAAACAGAGGCAGATCGAGACATAAAAGGGAAGACCGATTCAGTGAAACAAACATCTCTGGTTGAGAAAGCACGTCCTGAATCAATATCAAGACAGTGATATCCCTTGGGGTGAGTACCATAACCTAGAAACACACATTGTTTGCTATGTAAATAGAGCTTATGTTGCTGATAGGGGCGCAAGTTTGGCCAAGCAGCACACCCAAAAACATTAAGAGATGTATAGTCCACAGGTTTTAGAAACAGCAACTCATATGGAGACTTCAAATGAGTAGCATTGGAAGGTGTCCGATTCAGTAGATACACAACAATAAAGAATGCAAAATCCTAGTATTTAAAAGGCACACCAGAATGATGCATAAGAGACTGTCCTTTATCAACGATAAATCTATGCCGATTTTTAATACTCCCGTTCTGTGCATGTGCATATGGGCATGTAAAACGATGAATAATGCCCAAACTCTGAAAAAGGGGTGTGAGGGGTTTAAATTCCCCTCCCCCATCAATTTGCACTTGTTTAACTGAAACATTGAATTGATTATGCACATAAACTAAAAACTGTTTGATAGCAGCATAAACTCCATATTTGGCAAGCAAAGTGAAAAGCCAAACATATTTGAAGAAATCGTCCATTATAAAAAGATAATACTGACATCCATTTGATCCAAGCAAAGGCGCAGGGCCCCAAACATCCATAAACAGCTACATAAAGGGTTTAGGGGAACAAGTAGATGAAGGAAAATAAGCTACAGAAATGTGTTTTTCCTGCTCTACAACCAGAGCAAGAAGTGGAAATGGATGTTTTATATGTACAAGGTAGTAAAAACTTATTAATGGTATAAGTAGCAATTCTATCAGCAGTATGACCGAGCCTCAAGTGCCATGTATTGAAAGAAGCTTTGGCAGTATAGTAAGCTGTGGGAGAGGACAAAACTGAAGAGAGAGCGCCTGGGTTGGAATCAAAATTGTAAATGCCATTCTTAACTCCCCCTCTCATGAGGATTGCCATAGTAGCTTGATCCTTCACAAGAAAATAATCCGAGTGAAATTCAAAAAACACCTTATTGTCATCACAAAACTATTTAATAGAGAGAAGGGTTTTGGTAAGGGAGGGAACATGAAGAATATTTGACAGAAGAAAATTATGATCGGAGAAGGTAAGTTGTCCTTTGCCTTGATTTTTAATATTCAGATAAGAACTGTCACCCATCATAACAGCATCTGTACCACAGTAAGGCTGATTGCCGAGATTCAGATTAGCCATATCATGAGAGAAGTGATCAGAAGCCGCAGTATCGGGATACCAGGTGATGCACTGATTATTGATCTATCTTTTGAGTGCTTTGAACCCTTGTTTTCCATATTCTTTTACTTAGATTTATGCATTTACCTTCTTTTTCATGTTATTTTGGCTTAGGACATGATTAGGAAGGAGTTAAGAGCTTTTGGAACAAAAAGAGAAAAATTTACACATGTCCGGATGGGAAGACACGGACACAGAAGCGGACAGCTCCAGATCGAATTCGCCTTTAACCCTGTCCTAATACGGGGACAGAAACGCGGACAATCCCTTTTGTTCCATGTCCGCAACACGGACGCCCATGCGGACGTGTACACAGATCCCGTCAGGACAGTCATGTCCGTAACATGGACACCAACGCGGACAGGAGTAAATCTCGCCAGGACAGTCATGTCCACAACACGGACACCAACGCGGACAGGAGTAAATCTCGCTAGGACAGTCATGTCCGCACGCGGACAGAAATGCGGACGCGTGTAGATCTCGTCAGGACACCCCTGTCCGTATGCGGACTCAAACGCGGACGTCACACAGAGATGAAAAATAAATATCATGCGTGCTGATAATTAGGCTTTCGGCACAATTATCAACCAATTACGCCCATACTCTGTGTAAATTAAACCAATGTCCATGCTCAATCAATCTCCTACCCAACTCACCACTAACCTATGTTTACTCCTAAGCCTATTTAAACCCTTCCCCAGCCTTCATTTCAATTCGCACCAGACACTCGTCTACACCTCTCTTCATCCTCCTCCATCTCTCATTCCATTCATCCTCTGGTCATTCACATAATAACTCCTCCGTACTCCATCTCCATACATACACTCAAACACAAACACACATCATATCAAACACGTTTTCATCCCAATTTCTTCACACAAAAATCACATACCAGACTTCGCACACACGCCACATAAAATCTCACGTCCGGATTTGTGTCCGACCCACCCCATCCGGACGTCTCACAAACTCACCCAAAATTTCCACTTTCACCCCATTTCACCAAGTTCACTCCATTGTCACCAAATCCAACCTCTCAGCCAGCATAGCGCAAGGACAAAGGGCGGAGCGAGCAAGAAGATCTTCGTAACAGATGATTTCTCTCAACTCTCTCTCATTTATGATTTCAATTGCTATGTCTAGCTAAGAGGATATACTCTAGGGGAAGGGATGTTATAATTAGTTAAACTCTGCATTATTTTACTGCTTTATTGAGACTATTTGGATTGTTCAGGTTAATGCATTTAAGTGCTTTTAATAAACGTCATGAATTTATTATAAGCCCTCGAATCATGTTATGATCAGATAAGGTGATTAGCATTGACGGTCCTATTAATCTGTTATCTATGATAATTGCAATCGGATAGATTACATTAGCAATTAGGTGCTTTAGTTCGGACCAAACCAGACTAGTAATTATGTGCAATAAAACCATCTAGATATACTTGCTAAGTCTAGACTAGAACTACGTGTCCTGTCTAGATGAGCTATCTGGAATTAGGACTTAATACAGAATAGATAATTGAGAATTACAAGCCGATCCAAGTCTCCGTTTAAGTAGTAGAATATGCAGAACCTAGCTAGTGAAACAACTCCCTGAACCTAGAGTACCGTTCATACTCCCAATCTATCACTTTAATTTATCTGCTATTTATTTTCTTGTTATCTATCTAAACCCAAAACCAAAACAAACCCCTTTTGAATTACCCATTGTCTTAGGCTAGACTTATTTACCTCAAGTCTTGTGGATTGACACCTGGTCGCTTCTAAATTGCTATACTACTGCGACCGGGATTTTTTGCAACCCGACGTCTATTGATTTGTTGATTTCTAGGATTAATTCTTAGCATTTAATATATCAAATAAATCGTTTGCACCAGGATGTATCACTAGACAATGGTCCAGATCTAGAGGAGGAGGTGAAATTAACCTGATAGGCATGGTTATACCGATGGTAGCATGCATTTGCTTTATGGCCAGGTCTCTCACATATTTGACAGATCGGGCGAGAATCAGGTTTTCCATTGAAGTAATAGGAGGAGGAATTAGATCTACCTCCATTATTAAACCACGTCCCTGATTATTGTGTCCTCCTCTTCGGCCACCACGATAGCTGTTGCGTCCTCCGCGGGAGTTCGAATATGACTTTTCTTTGTTGGTGTTGTTGACCGTAGGGGAAGCATCAGTGGACGACTGAGTGACGGTCGCATTTATAGTGAGATTCGAGGTAGGACTGAGAAGCTGTTGGGAATGATGATTCAGTCGATTTTTGACTGACAAGAGCTGGCTCATTACCAAAGTAGTACTGAGAGGACTGGTTTGGCTCAAGAGAAGTGTCGAAATAGACTCATATTCATCAGGAAGGCCATGGATGATGCAGTAGCACAAATCAGATTCAGGAATGGCAGATCCAGCTGCCGAAAGAGCAGAGGCAAGTCTCTAGGCTTTGTTAAAGTATGTGGTGATAGAATCTGAATCCTTCTTTAAGGAATAGAGCTGAAAACAAAGTTGTTGTAGCCTAGCAGTAGCTTGTGAAGCATAGATCGTATGAAGATAGCTCCAGATCTGAGACGATGTCTCACAATCCACCACTTGACCTTGCACATCTTCAGTCAAGGATGTCATCAGGATTGAGTAAATTAGCTGATCTTGTTGCTTCCATTTGTTGTAATCTGGATCTGTAGTACCGGTGACTGGAGCAGGAGGCTCGGAAAGAGAACCATCGACATGACCAAATAGATTATAACCCCTGAGATAGGATTCAAGCTGTTTCTTCTAGAGGGGATAATTGTCTCCATTTAGTTTGTGAAAAGAGGCTGCAGGGCCAATTAAATTTAGGATAGAGTCGGTAGAAGTGGTAGTCGAGGTAACGGTAGATTGATCAGAGGTGGGGGTGTGTGTTTCTGGTGAAGGAGGAGCCATGGGAGCTCGATGGAGCTTTTAAAACTCTGATACCATGCTAGGGCATAATGTAAAAGAGTAATACTTTGCATGATGATTTACAGAGATATAGCTATGTATATATAGGCTTGTACAAGAGTAATATCTGCTAGAAATATCTAGATTGATGTAAGCAAATGGGCCTAAAACATGTGGGCCAATCTATACAATTTACAATCTGGGCTATACTTTACCAGTTTGTATAGAACTAACCGAATAAGTAGCTGCCATACTTTGCACGTAGATTATTGGGTAGATTATTCCGGAGAAGCTAGTGGGACCAACGTGTTTAATATAAGAGAGGTTTGCAAATAAATCAAGAGTCAAATCAAGTTTCATCTAGTTGAACAAGCTGGTGTGAGGATTCATCTAGTTGAACAAGCTGGTGTGAGGACGGGGTATTTCCAGGTTTCACCCGCTCCGCGGTGCTTTCTCTTTACTACTTGCTCATCGTCCGAGTGGGAAAGATCGCGCTGGCGAAGGGGAGTGCGTGCTTGACAGAATGGCGAAGGCTATCTCACCTGCGCTATTGGCTGTCTCTGAGTTACGAAACAATAGAAGCAGTTCAGCCTCCTTTTTCTGCCTGCGATCCCCTGCGCGATTTGATCCTCTCCCGTCCCGATGCTCCGTTGGTTCTTCTAGTCGATCAATTTACTGGTGAATTTCTTACCTTTTGTCCTTATCAACGTGGGATTGTTCTCCTGACCTAATTTTCTGCCTTTGATTATACTCGTAAGGCCTTGATTGTAAGTAATAAAATGAGTGGCTGAAATCGTGTACTGAAGTTTTCGGTGCATCAATTTGATAGAAATCGGTGTCAATATTTGCATTATATCCTCGAAATTTTTGTTGTATGAGTCTAATTTTGTATTTCCATTTGTCACTTTATTTTGCTTTTAATACCAACTCTACAGTAAACCATTCAAAGTCCAGGCAGCGCTTTTGCAAGATGAAACGGAGAAATTACAGGTTGAAGACTCGTTGAAGAATTTAGCGGGACAAGATGGGAAACGAAGCATTGAAGAGATGCCGTTGGACAATCCCAGCTCGAGTAGGTTCGAAAGAAGGATCATCAAATTGGAACAGTCCATAAATATCTTCCTCACAGTATAACCTCAACTCACTTTTATCATGAGATTAGTCATGAGTTTGTGAATAAGGACATATGAGATTTATGATTTTCTTAAAAAATAAGAAAACTATGATTTAAATATGTGGTCTATTCTTTCTCTCTTTCTCTCTTTCTTTCTCTCTTTCAATATCCACGATCAGATCCCCGAAGTTGATAATTTATGTACTTTCTTTTGGTTATCAGGATTCAGTGATTAAGATACTAGATACACTGTACCAAGACCGTAACTATGCTAGGTTCTTCGTTTTGGAGACAATTGCACGGGTTCCATATTTTGGTTAGTTATGTGCATATATTTGATTTAGTGGTTAAGATGCTTTGGTATCTTCAAAGTTGAGTCATTATTCAGGTGATAGATCTTGCTCAAGTACAAAATATATTGGTCTTGTTTATCTTCACAGCTTTTATTTCCATTTTGCACTTGTATGAGAGCTGTGGCTGGTGGAGACGGGCTGATTATCTGAAAGTCCATTTTGCTGAGAGCTGGAATGAGATGCACCATCTCCTTATAATGGAAGTAAGTTTACTTATTTCAGTTAGCAAGTTTGCTTCCTCTTTGTGTTTGCATCCATTGAGAATTTACCATGTACCTGCCTCATAAACAGATCTCCAGCTCTCTACCATAAGAAGTTTAAACTTCTTCCGTATCAATCGGCTGAAAGTTTGTGCTGGCTTACCCCGTTTAAACTGGTATCTCCTAACAAGTTATTGGCATGATTTTGCAGGAATTAGGTGGAAATTCTTTGTGGTTTGATCGATTCCTTGCTCAGCATGTGGCTATCATCTATTACTTTGTGACAGTCTTGATGTACGCTATCAGCCCGAGAATGGCATGTAAATATCAATCTTTTTTCTCATATCATGGCACAACTCATTTTTGTTACTCTGTTTTAGCATGTGCTGTTAAGCTAAACAAGTTAGGCATGAGAGTGGTAGGAAGCTTACACAATTATCCTTATGAAGAACTAGTCAAATCTAAATTGTTGAGAATTACTGCTTGCTTACATGGTTTTTGTTAGTTTTTAGGGGAAAAGGGTAGAGCTCTTATTGGGAGACACGTAATTTAACTTATAGCACGGAGGCCGGTCATCGAAATGGAAGATAGCCTATTTTTCCTTTTGCAAGCGTATTCTGCTGGCAAGAAGTCATGTTGTTTTGACATTTCCAAATTTTATTGAAATCATTTAGATTATATGAAAACATCTTAGTTTCTATATTATATTTAGGGTACATACTGATATACTAGTATTGTTGCTTGTGCAGATCATTTTTCTGAGTGTGTGGAGAGCCATGCTTTTGAGACATATGACAAGTATATAAAGGCCTATGGAGGTAAGGCTTAGAAAACCTTACCCTTGGAACCTCCCTGCGTGATATTCTACCACTTTTTTGGCTCTGTAAAATTGTAAGGATCTGGTCTGTAGGTAGTTAGTGATTCAGCTATTGCTTGGTCGAAGTCATCTAACCCTCTATCTCTCCTGCAGAGGAATTGAAGAATCTGCCTGCTCCTGGAATTGCTGTAAGATACTACACTGGTGGCGACCTTTATCTGTTTGGTTAGTAAGCATTCTCTTCCAATCAATGTGTGTGTGCGGTGGGGTAGTTTTTCTTTACCATACTGAATAAAAAGTGCATATGAACCTGGTTTCTTCCGCCCTTCAATTTCAGATGAATTTCAAACATCAAGAGAGCCCAATACTAGAAGGCCAAAGATAGGTAAATGTTTGCATGTTTCCCAATTTTTTTTGAGATCAACTTTCCCACTTGGTACTTTTGGTTGTGCATGCCTATGGCGTAATTTGATGAGATGAACCTTCGGCTCCGACACATTTCATGATACTGTGATGAGAATTTTGCTAATTAGGACCGTTTCAAATATATAATATATGTGCAGAGAATTTGTACGATGTGTTCATCAATATTAGAGATGACGAAGCTGAGCACTGCAAGACGATGAAGGCTTGCCAGACTCATGGCAACCTCAAATCTCCTCATTCATCTTCCGTAGGCGAAGGCGATGATGATCATGACGATCTCTCTGCTTGTCTCCTTTCTCGGGATTGTGAAGGTATCGTAGATTGTATAAAGAAGTCTGTTATAGTGCCTCAAACAAGAGAGAGATAGGTCTACGCTATTAGGAGCTAAACGGGTTAGGGAGGAGGGCGTTGGAACTTTATATAATATATAGATCCCACGTAATTTTTTTATAAGCTTTATGAAACTGTATATATATTATATAATTCCCACGTAATGTCATGTGTCACTCTGTCATCTGACTAATCTTAAAATCAGGTCCAAATTCCAATAACTACTCGTCAATCCACGATTAGTTAATCATCTAATCATATCTCACAATTTTTTAATGCTGGTTATGGTTTGGTGGGATGGATTGTAGTTTAATGGAAAGATACATGTGACTTTTTTTAAAAAAACAAACTGAAATCTTCGGTCAAATTTAGGGAATAAAACGATCAAAATAGCTGATAGTCCAAAGAAACCAATAGGTCCTAATCAGATAGTTGGCCAACTTGTTACATAACAGTAGTAGGTATACCTGTAACTACGACTATAAATCCTACTACTATCCATCATCATAGACCTTAATTTGTGTGTAGCACCACGAAAACAAGGCCACACACCAGGAAGACAAACTCTAAAAGCACTACCAACCAAAGGGCATCATGCACATAAGATAAAAGGATCCAAATTCGGAGTAGCACTCCTTCCAAAAAGCTTGGACCATACATATATATATCAAGACTTGTGGAGTGTTGAACCAAAGACCCAACAGAAGTACATCTTCCGCATCATGATAAAGACAAGTAGACTACACTCACGCTCTTGCTGACACTTAGCGATCTTGATACCTAACATTCTTATCAACCTTTTTATCCTTGTTACCTCTAGAACCATGGGTCTCACTAGGAGAGACAACCGCTTGAATAAACTTATACATAAAGTTCTAATCCCGATACACTGCAGGGGGGAGACCCATCCCAGCGGTAAGAACACAGTGCGACATTAAATATTTATGTCTTGGGGGTGCAAGTTATTTGTTGCATGAGGCCCCATTCGTTCAGGAGTGTTGCTAAAAGTTTGTTAGTAGTGTGATTAACTAATATTTTAATTGATACTTGATTAGCAAATTGTTAAGAATTAATTTCAAGTGGCTAGTGATATGACTTTAATCATTAATAGCAAGTTTAAAACTCCATAAAACATGGCATCAATTAATTTGCGAAGTAAAGAAGAGTTTGGGAATAATTAAGAAATACTAAATAATGTTTGCTATATTTGTCGTAGTTAATAAAATATCCTTTTAGTTGCTGATTAACATAACAAATAAGATGCTTTTATTTATTACTCTATCATGTTTTCAATAAATCATTTTTTGGGCCTCTCACTTACTCCAAAATATAAGATGGTCCAGCCTTTTTTGTTATCAATTTTTCAATTCTATTATCAACTTTTATCTTCACAACTCTTCTTTTCAAATTAGCAAAAATAAGGGTAAAATGGTTTATTTTTTCTTCTTAATTCTTGTGTCCACAACTAGAAAATCATCTATTTAGTACAGGAGGGAGTAGACTTTTGAGTGGACAATATGTACCAGCAACTTGAAAGTCGGTTGTTACTTTTGGTGATAAGTACCACGTACAAACAAATTTGTCTTACTAACCATAGCCTCACCCCATCATGTACATCCCCTAATGTTATTGTTATTTCTCCAAAAGACAGCTTAAATGTATGAGTGTTTGGGTGTCCATCTAACCATCAAAACATTTATGACAAAATTATCTCCTTTATCCTTAAAATAAGTTGGGTCATTTTAACCATCAACCTTAATAAATGATTCCAAGGCATGATGAGAAGGTGCAACATTAATAATATCAGATATTAAAATTTCTTTACTATATTTATTCCGCATATCCTAGTACAAAAGATGTATATACAAAATATTTTACAAATGAGAAAACAACTCAATGGATTTATAGCACTTTTATGAAGAGATTTTTCAAAAGAAAAGATAATGAAGAAGAAAAAAAAATCTAAATCATTAGTCATTCTGGAGATAATTTTTATGTAAACCCAAAAATCAAAAACTAAGATGAATAAATGTAAACTTGATACCCGGATCCGATTCAGCCATAAAATGAAACTATAAGAATACTCAGTAATATAATCAAATGCAATTAGGTCAAACATTAAACTGAACGAACACAAAAAACCTGTCATGAACCTGATTTGACATAACTTGAGCAACCCTAAAAATGTATCTACTCAACTTCACCTAACCTGGCGTAAAAGTGATGTGAAGCTGAAAACATTTAACAATTAGAGTTCCCACTCATCTATCCATACCAATGACAACTAAGGCAGCCTCAATAGCATATGTCATTAATTAATTGTCTTTGGTCAAATTTGTAGTAGTGGAAACTAAATATCATTTTATTTAGCTCCTCTATGGAAAATTATCCGAGAGTTGTAGTTGACCAGTTGATAGCTGAAGTTGAGTTTATTTACGTAAATAATTTAACGTTTTACCAAAAAAATGTTTCTTTCTACACTTATATGATGTAGATACTCCTGTTTGAAAAACTAGTTGATATCTAATACTTACATTAACAGCTTAAGTAAACAAAAAATAGGAGTAAAATGGTGTTACTAAAAATGCACACAAAGCGAATACCTCATATCTAGTAAACCCAAACCTTTATCTAATAAAAAAAGAATTGACCTTAATGTGATTTTATCGTAACTCAAAACAATCAAAACCTTAAACTACCAAAAAAAAAAAAAGATCTGACCCCAATTTTACTTATACACAAAATACCCGAACCTAAAATGATTTCACTTGATTGTCAGGTGTGTTAATTGGTACTCAGGTTGTATGCTAGTCTAGATTAACATGGTTATAACATATGCCTTATAAAAGTTTTTTAGTACTTTTATCTTCTGTGTAATAAAAGGATGAATGTCTCTTTAGCATTATTTCCATAAAGAGGGCATAGGTTTTGGGTAGAGATAACAAATGGATCAGGTAAAAATAGAGAGCAACAAACAAGAATTCTCCTGTTTGTTTGTGTTCGGGAAAAGAAAATAAATAATTGGTTAATAGTCAACAACCTCCGCCGGTCGGTGACTAACATTTGTCAGTTAACATTCACTAGTCACCGGTCATCTGTAATGGCCACCGGTCAAATAGTACAGGGAAAGTGAATCGTATTTGCTAGTGGGAGATGGAGAATCAAATTAGAGGTATTTGGATAATTCCATTTGTTCCCTTTCAAGAAAATAAGAAAAACTATCTAAACAAAAATGAATCCGTTTCCCAATCCTAAATATCCCGAAGTGAGCAGCCTCTAGATCCCTTGTCGAAGAACTCAAGGTTTATACCTAGAGTTTCTTGGGTCAGCAACACTGAGCCTACACATATTCGCGAGGGTGTATCAGGTTCAGATGGAAATAACAAAATCTCTTCTAAATTTACCAGAAAATCGGTTTCTAGTACTGATTCCTTTGCCAAATCTAAGGTGGGGTAGGTTATATCATTTTAACAGATACTGATAACCAATCAGTTTCTACATATTCAGATTCCATATGTAGTTTTCCGGTACTTATGTACAAGGTAAAGAGTTTATAATGATAAAAATTAAGCTAACCTGGAGAGTTCAAATATGCACAGCTCTTCAAATCTGTAGGTAAGGCGTGGAATCAAATGTAGACAATCGGTGTTTCTTGTTGTTTCACTCAAGGTTGCAAACATGCTGTGCAGTCTGGCAAAAAAGTTATGTTCAGGTCTTTAATCATGAGCACATGCTGTAGTCTTAGATATAACGTGGGTGTTTCTGAATGATAATCCACAGCCATCTCACAGAAGTGATTTGGAAGGTAGTAGGCCACAAATTTGTAACTCGCAGACTCACATTCTGCAAAAACGAATCACTATTGCGCTTACCGCATAAGCAGATCCTTTTTACTCGTGGCGTAGTGGCTACATTTGAGTTTTGACAGCACTATATTAGTACCGAAATTGTGTTCAAATTCATGGAGATAGCAGTATCAGATTAGAAGAAAAGAATATTAGTTTAAAAAATAACTTAGAAAGGAGTTGCTGAAGATCAAACACAACAGAGACACAGAATTACCATATTGATACCTTATTCTATTCAGAAGATACAATTACGATTAGCCTGGCAAATCAAGCTTGTGAAACTACCTTAGGTTGGTTGCAACCCAAGCAGATATAGATGAGGCACTTATTTTCTAACTGATCCAAACCATGCTTCCCTGACCATAACCACTAAAGTAAGAGAAGAAAAAAAAGGGCACTGAACCGAAAACATAAAAATTCCAATAACACACAAGTGTTCAGTTATCAGCATTAAATCAATGAATTGTATATTCACTTCCTCGATGACTGTTAGTAGTCTTTTGCTTGCAATAAGCAAATCCAAAAAACATGTTTTAATAAGACAAAATATGTTTTAAATGAAACAGGAACATCTTTTCTGATGTGCATCAAGCAAACAATCACAGAAGCAAATCAAGAAATTCTAATAACCATCTTATTCTTCTTGCCAGCAGACAACAAGACAACCTTTCCATCTACAATATCTTTAGCCTCAATACTCCTTCCTTCATTGTCTACCCTAGAGTTATTAAGATACAAGCCACCTTGCCTCAACATGCGCCGAGCAGCGGACTTAGTCTCGAGCAACCCTGTTGAAACTGAAAGATCAACAAGCGAAAGATTCAAGACATCATTGTGACTCAGGGTGCAGGATGGAACATCTTCAGCTATAGCCTCAATTGTTTTCGAATCCAACACAGTATCAGCCCCAGGTTTCAATGCTTCAGTTGCCTTGAGAGCCTCTTCTAATCCTTCTTTTCCATGAACAAAACAGGTCACTTCCTCAGCTAGCCTTTGTTGAGCATAGTTGGGAACATAGCCAGGTGATTTCATTTGCTTTTCAACCTTCTCTATCTCTTCAAGACTTAAGAAAGTTAGCATCTTCAGAAACCTCACTACATCAGCATCAGGAACGGAAAAGAAATATTGATAGAACTTGTAAGGGGATAACATGGCGGGAGACAGCCAAATTGCCCCATCCTCTGATTTACCAAACTTAGTCCCATCACTCTTCAAAAGGAGCGGGAATGTTAAGCCATAAGCACCTTCAGCTTGTAAAATTTTTCGAATCAACTCTGTTCCAACAGTTATGTTTCCCCATTGGTCACTGCCCCCAATTTGAACATTTACGCCCTCCTTTTGGAACAGGTAGAGAAAATCATAGCCTTGTAACAATTGGTAAGTAAATTCAGTATAGCTCATTCCTTGTTCAGATTCCAACCTTTTTTTCACGCTTTCTTTTGCAATCATTGACCCAACTCGAGCAAACTTACCCACATTTTTGAGAAAATCTAGCAAGCTGATATCTTTCCACCAGTCGTGATTATTTAAAATCACAAACGAATCATTCCCACCAAATTTACCCATGATTCTGTTCAATGTACTGGCTATACCTTTAATATTCTTCTCCAGTGTGTCAACGTCAAGCTCTGGCCGCTCGGAGGATTTACCCGAAGGATCCCCAATTCGCCCGGTGGCCCCGCCAATCAGAGCAATGGGCTTGTGGCCGCACCTCTGGAACCATGACAAGACAATAATTCCAAGGAGATTACCCAAGTGCAAGCTCTCAGCCGTTGGATCAAACCCGCAATAGACCTTCAATGGAGGATGATTACTCGCGGTGAACGAGCGTAGACTTTCATTGGTGATGGATTCAAGAAGCCCTCTTTTCTCGAGTATTTCGACGACGTTTTGAGCAACTAGGAGCTGGGGATGCGAGGACTCGTTGTGCAGTTTAGTGGCTAGAGTCTTATTTGTGCGGAGTCTTATCGTGGTGAAGGAGTTGTGGCTGAAGCCGAAATGGGTGCTATTGCAGGCATCACTGTGGAGAAGAAAAGAGGTTACGGCAGTTGGGTATATGGCAAGAGAGGGAAATTTAAGGTTTTGGCAGAGAAGAGTTCTTGCAGCCAGATGAATCATGGAGGATGCCAATGGAGGTCTGCCTGTGCCCTACTGAGCGGATGGATAGAGGGAATGAGCGATGGAGCACCCGGTCTTTCTTTTGGACGATAGATTAGGCCCCGCGGTAATCTAATCGAGGTCTGCATTCTCTCCTTTTTTCTCGAAGCCAACGTTGTGATAGGTTGTCAATTTTGACATTAGCTCCAAATTCAACATGAAATTGACACATTTAAATACGGGTTTGAGTTGTAATTTTTAATCTAATTAAGTTTGGGTTGAGTTGCTAAATACTTGGGTTGTTTTTGGATTAGACCTGTCAACCCGATATCAACCCACAACCCAAAACATCTTTGAAAGAGAAAAAAATATATATATTCTTACAGTTATGCGATATAACCCTAAATATATTAATCATGTAACCATTTATGTTTGATCGTTTTATATGCTATGTTATGTTCTCTTGGTACTTTGTATAGAATTTGTACTGATATTACAATATTTTAATTTTGGGTCGATTTCAGGTTAGGGATATGTGACCCGGGTCAGTTTCGGGTTGACAAATCATAACCCATTTTGGGTTCGGGTCGGTTTTGGGTTAAGATGAAACATAAGCAGGTCGGGTTCGGGTTGAGGTCAACTTGACCCAAAACCCGAAGTTGACAACTCTAGTTGTTGGTATTTGGATAGCTTAAAGGGCCGGAAAAATATATAAACTATAAACCTTACCCGATAAAATATTAAATAGTTAAATTCAATATTCTCAAAAAAAAAATTCATATTTCATAACATAACCCGATTTTGAAACTTATTCTTCATATACCATGATTTTCTTAATTCACAATATGACATGACACTATGAAATGAACTTGAATAATTCACGGGCTCCCAATGAGGGTGAAATATAATACCTCTGAGGTTTACCTTCCACATAGATTCGAGTGAAAAAATGAACCACTCCTTATACGAATGTAATATGGAGCCAGCATTAGTGGTAGGGATATAGCAAAGTGCGCATCGCCACAAAAATAGCAAGTCGGAGTAAAGTTAAGCCTAGCCTTTTTTCCCTTTCTCGTTCAAGGGTTTTGTCTTCCTTTCCTTAACCATCACATCAGCTTTCATCGATCCTGGGTGGCTAGGTTTCCTCCTAGGTTGATTTGTGGACCACTTACGCTTCTGTGATGAGGAATCACCCTTCTTTCTCAAATTAGCAGAGCCTTACCAAATGATGACTCGTCCCGGAAATCCACTAATCCTTCAGAATGTAATAGCTTGGGGACAGTGGTCACCCTGTTTCTTCTTAGCTCATTTTGAGCCCAAGGCTTCGATCCTTCACCAAAAGGATGGACTTTATCTCCTTCATCAATCGTTAGGAGATCAGAAATGAAAGAGATCAACTCCTCAATATATTTTCGAATGGAACCCGACTGTTTGAGGGCTCAGAGGCAAGTCCTCGCCTAGTGAGCAGTGTCCAAGGAATTTAAGCCCTTAAGGCTCATTTGAATTCATCCCAAGTTCTTGGAACCAGATTGTCACTAGAACGGTCAAGTCTCTTCCTTCAATCTCCACCACTTCTTGGCATGGCCAAGTAAGTAGGTTTTAGCCACCGAAACCTTAAACTCTTCTCTTATCCATGAGGCATCGAAGTAGTTTTCCATGTCATATAGAAAGTTCTCCACAACTTCAACATCACAGGTCCCATTAAAGGGGGTAAGATCCACTGGTTTAACTTTCAAGTCATCGAAGGGTACTCCCCGGTTGTCCTAGCATCAAGTGCCTTGCTCAATTTCTCCAAAAGATCAACTTTCTACTTATCCAGCAAAGCATGTTCGTCTACTCGGGTCTTAGAATCATCTTCTTGCCCTTCATTCTCAAATCTTGCTTTCAGTTGTGCTACATCACTGACCAGCGCATTAACAACATCCTTCAGGAACTTGTTGTCATTCACAAGTCCTTCAACAACGTTTATCAAATCTAAATCAGGGTCCACCATATTGGTCTCTCAACTTGATAACATAATGACATCCCTTAGCCCCTCCAAGTGCGCCAAAAGTGTTGTGACATCGGGACCTTGCCCTCCCATGATCGACAATATGTAGGCAAAGCTTGATTTTCAATAGTTGCCTTAACTCAAATTGCAACGTGACCTTACAACAAAATTAACACTTCACAAGCTTACAAAACAGAGTTTGCCAATTGGTTATGGCTTTAACGCACACGGGGACCACTCATGAATATATTGCGGAGTTCAACTCGATAATGAGTGGCTTG
Source organism: Limonium bicolor (assembly GCA_023374045.1). NCBI lineage: Eukaryota > Viridiplantae > Streptophyta > Magnoliopsida > Caryophyllales > Plumbaginaceae > Limonium > Limonium bicolor. The sequence goes on along the minus strand of CM041776.1, from coordinate 331,835,710 downwards.
CCCAATATGCACGAGAAATGTAGAGTTTATCATTATCAATGGGGCTAAAGTTGTGGGCCTAAATTGAGCTCCAAAGGAAGTCGGTGACCACTGTTGAAATACCCCTAAATTAATTTAAATTAATTTAGGGGATTTCTTTTATTAAACCTTTAATAATACTATTAAGTATTAAATGATTATATGGAATTATGAATGTTAAATTAGTATAAGGAATTATGAATATTAAAGTATTGTGTGGTATTATGGATATTAATATTATGTGGAATTATGGAAATTAATTTAGGGGATTTCTTCTATTTAACCCTAAAGAATACTATTAAGTATTAAACTATTATATATTATTATATAGTATTATGAATTTAACAATAAGATTTATAAGTCAATAAATCTTGGGAAAATTTCTAAACACTCCAAGTATATTATAAAGATTTTAGAAAGAGTTGGAACATCGTTTTGAAACATAAAAGTCAAAATAAAATTATAGAAACCTTAAAGCTTATTAAGCCTTGCTAGGGTTGACTTTTTGAGAATGGTCAAACCAGCCCATGAAACCTATACCAATAAATAGGTTATGGAAAACCATGAAGATCGATAAAAAGAACGTCGAAAACGGATCATCCTAGCCAAAGTTATGATAGATTGAAGTTTAGAGCCAAAAATTTGAAATATGCCACGTGTCACACTGTCACGGGTCGCCCAACACTTAGCCGATTTTATCCCTTGTTTTCTGGTAACAGATTTCAGTGTTTTTCCCTAACTTTAGACGACCATAACTCACTCATCTTTCACTATTTTTCAATGTCGTCTTTTTCATTCTCTTCTCCGTTGATCTTTCCACTCCTCTCTTCAACCGAATTCCTTACTTCATCCTCTTTCTTCTCTTCCACCTTTGACTTTCCACCTCACTTCCCACCCTCGTTTAGCTCAGGAATTCGAGCCAAAGCCTGCAAACGCGCTGTTCAGAGTTATGTCTAACCTTCGAATTCAGGTAACTTCGTCTAGCCATATTCCAAATCTCATGTTCTTTAGCTCTTTTTGAAGAGCTCTAATCCCTCTAAACTTTCATGTTGATGGCCTAGCCAATTCTCAACGTTTGGAAGACAAGGTCTAAAGTCGGATTTGTCAAATAAATCATAGTTTTCTTTCCAGAAACGTAAGGTAAACTCGCAACTTCCAGCTTCGATTTCTTTCTGTGTAGTGCAAGTTATGGTGCGTTCTTGCTATCATTGTGTAGAGCTATGTTTCTTCTTTCTAATGAGCCCAAGAACATGGCATAACTCGATCTAGAACGTATTTTATAGATCTCCAAAGTTCGCTACTCGAACAGCTCGAGTTCGAATTTTCTTTCCAGAAACCGATTACGATTTCCGTCACCGGTGCTTCCCTGTTAGTCTCCGTTCAATTCCTCATACTTTGACACTCAATTTTTCAATATCGACTTAGCCCAACTGCCAATTTGATCAATTAAGCCTTGTATTGAGAGAATTTTGCTAAAATCGAATCGGGTACAACACATAAACCCTTACTTTCGTAACCCAGAGTCGTTTTTGATGAATACTGCATGATAGCTAGCGAAATTGGTCAAGAAAATTTCGAGTTCAATGGAACAAGAATCAATCGATTTGGTTCTGTGAGTTGGGAGAAATCAAAGGATTAGTACGCGAGTTCGATTCAGAGGTTGATGATGAACTCGGCTTTCAGCAGCCGTCCGATCGTAGTTATAAGAAACGGACGGCTGAGATTAGATCGTTTCAAATTAAGAGTATAAGTTTTTATTATGATTTCAGAAATAAACCCTAAATTGTTGAATTTATTTAAATGCCTTCCCGAGTGTATTTTGGCACGAAATTTTAACCATAGATTCCTTATTTAATCTAGTTTATTTTGATGTAAATTAATATGGTTTTGGAGTTTTTAAACGTAAGTTATGATTTTTGCAGTTACGGGTTTTCTAGAATTATTTGGTTAATTTTAAAAGATATTTTTATGAAATAAATTTTTATAATATGTCTAAAATGTTATAGTTACTATATACTTAATTTGGGAATTTTTGGACAAGAGGAAATAGGTTTAAAAATTGTATTTCTAAGGTTTTTCATGAGTTACCTTATAATATAAGGTTTTTAATGTAACCAAAAATTAAAGTATAGATGATTAATAAACTTTATAGGTTGGGGAAAATACAATAAGACTAAACTAACATTTAATACAGAATGTTAAAAAATATTTTGGGTATAAACTTTTAAGTGAAGTTAATATATATATATATATATATATATATATAAAATAATAGTAACTTAGGTTAAATCAAGGGACTAAACTAATCTACATTTATATTAATTATATAATATGGTAGTTAATATACTTAATTGAAACTAAGGAAAATACTTCATTTTATAAACCATATTTTGGATGTAGATATGTGTAAAAGTTAATATAAATAATTAAATGCAATAAAACTACATAAATAATGTCTTGAATAAATCCTAGTATACACATACGATAAATAAATAAATAAAGACATAAAATACCTTATAGCAAATAGAATATGAAGAATTAATAAGTTAAACTAAACCTATACATAATACTATTAAAAGAATATTATATGAGATAGTATTGAATTGTGGTTATGAAATAAGCTTAAAGTGTTATCTTGGATTTCTAAGGTTTATATAAACCATATTAAAATACATGTATGGTATTATTTGTCAATGACCAGGATGTAAATCTTAAATTGGGATTAAGTAATTAATAAGTTAAAACTTAGGAAAAATTGTGATTACATAAAATGCTGTACAAATAGATCTTATTCTATAATTAATGATAAACAAATATAATACGTTTACATCTAAATGTTCTTAATATATAAACCATAATAAAATAAGTAAAATACTTTTACATCTAAATGTGAGGTGGATTAGTAAGTCTAGATTTAATCATTTCTTAACATTTATGGTATTGAAATATAACTTAATGTTTTAAGATAGAATCATTAAAAGGATTATGATATAATCTATATAAACGATGATTTGGAAATTTATCTAAATAATTATCCTTAAGTTTCTTAGAATTAGATAAGCCATATAAAATACATTTATTACCAATATTCAGGATGTGAGTTTACAATTAAGTGAGGTATTTAGTGGTGAGAATTTATAGGAAGGTTTATAAATAGGAATTTGATACTTAAAACCTTTGAACCTTTTATTAGATAAAACTAAGTTACATAAGATATTATATTGATATACTTTACGGTAATGGGAAATAATGATAGGTTATTTGAATATAAAATATGAGAATTTTCATAATAGATTATCTTATTAAATAATTAACAATTTCACTTATGAACCAGAATTTAATTCTCTGATAAATTCTACTCTATGTATATATATATTGTCCATCCTAAATACTAAAGGAAATTAATTTATTAAGTTATTCCTTTGAAACCTTAGGTTTTGTAAAACAATTTAAAACGTATTTAAGGCTTAAGTTTATTGAAGTTTAGTACAAAAGGATTATACATAGTCTATAGAGTGTATGTGTGTAAAAATAAAACATTTAGGAGATTAAAGGTAAGTAAGGATACATTAAAGGTTATATTTAAACACCTTATTATATAGGTAATAATTAAGCAATAATGTACCTTGTGAATACTAAATGTAAGAGTTCGATAAGTCTAAGTTAACTATAATATAGTTGTTTCAATATGAGAGGTAATTCAACATCTTATGACGAGATTATTAGACGGTTATAATAGGAAGTCATTCTAAACTAAGGATATGTTAATTGAGTTTAGTGGCTCAATTAAGTTATAATAAAATGTATCTACAACATTATGATTCCATATACAAGATGTAGATCTTAATTAAGTTAAGGGAAAGACTTAATCATAATGGGTTATCTAGTAGATATTGTTTAAATACATACTTTACATTGTGAGATAATAATATAGTATTCTGAGATGAGTCCATCATAGGTCATAATACAATGTTTATTCTAAATTAAGAATGAAGGTATTGAGCTTAAGATTATTATTGAATTCTTGGATTTAATTATATAATATAAACACGTTTATGATATAAAGGTCTCAAAGTCTTGAATGTGGAGATTGTGGTTAAATATGAATAAAGTGGATAGGAGTGGTCAGTTAGCAGGTGTTAATAAAATAGATTCCTTGATCCTACAACCTTGGGCTATACAACCTTCTAAAATAAGTCAAAGGTTATACATAACATTTAAGCGAGGGCTTATAAGATAATTGAGATTTGGAAATAAGAGAGAGGAATTTATGTAAGTTTAACTTAGGGTACAGGTTATTGATAGTAAATTATCTTCAATGTTCCTCAGAGAATTGTTGAATGTTTGCACGAGTTTACTAGAACTGCTACAACGTTGACCAGTTACGATTTCTCGTACTCAAATATTTTTGCTGATTGACTTATGAGACGTTTTCGGAAAACGCTAACTGAGTTTAAGAGGAATTTCTAAAAGGAAATGGTTGGGTGACTAACTCAGCTTGTGTGACTAACTGAGCCTTGGATGTGAAACTCACTTGGGTATTGGTTCCTTCTATTTGGTTGTCCATTAGACATTGACTACTTAGGGTTTACGCTTCTGCACTCTGTAGGAATGAGTGTTTTGGTATTGCTCTGGGTAGTTGGTGATCTGGTGGGAATTTGAAAAAGGTCAACTTTGGTAAATTCTTCTTTTGACTCTAGATATCGTTTCATCCATGAGCTGGTTCTTGAGGTTTCGACGTGCGCGCGTCTTCAATGGTAACAGTGAGGGGCTGTATATCCCCTGTCCCAAAAAGGGACGTGATAGACAGTGATGGGCTGTATATCCCCTGTCCCAAAAAGGGACGTGATAGACAGTGAGGGGCTGTATATCCCCTGTCCCAAAAGGGACGTTGTAGACAGTGAGGGGCTGTATATCCCCTGTCCTAAAAGGACGTACTTGGCGGTGGGGCCATCTCTCCCAGTTGAATTATTCCATTCTTGAGTTATTGGTTCTTGGATCTATCTTATTATTCCTAGTCCTTTGTGACTATCTGAGTCTTTCTACTCCTAACGGGAATTGGTTTAACTAAGGCATTGGATGTTCACTAACACATGGTGTGGTTTTGTTTGACTAACTTTACCTTTCTATTATTTATCTTTATCCTTAACTTGTTATCTTTGGCTTGGTGATTTTAAAGTGCCTTGTTCCCTGTTTTACTTTCAAGAGTTTAATTCAAGTTACTGTTTATTTTGAAGAGTTGTGTTTTAAAGATTGTTTTGGAGAATTGTACCAGTTCCATTCCAGGGAACTGACTCACCCCTCCCGGGGGGGCTGCTTGGTTTCATCTTGCAGGTATAAATTGATTTACAGGTGGCCATGAAGAGCATGAGTGATTGGGATGGGATTAGGTTTATGGAGAGTGAATGTTTTTTATTATTGTTGTGTTATGTTAAGTTTTCTCGAAGTTCAGACCATAACTTAGTTAATTGTAATGGTTGTAGTTGGTGAGGTTGGTACCGGGTGTTTGGAGCCCGATGGTCTGTAGCACCTTTAGTTTTTTTCCACTGTTGTTTTATTATTATAGGGGTGTTACAACTGTCCAGCAAGCTATCCTAGTGGCTGAGTAATTGAACGATATTAGAGTGGAGCCACCCAATAGCAAGGCAAATGTCCCTAGCCAAAAATATGGTACCATCAAATTAAAGGAAACGAAAGAGAAAAAACTCTAGGAATAAGTCTTCTTAGGAGGTAGGTTACTCCTCTACTCAAGGTCTATGTTCCCTTTGTTTCTTTTCCTCTCAATCCTTTTGTATTTAATGTCAGTTCTTTCTCTCTGTGTGAAACCAGTAGCCTCAAATCCTAACCCATCTGGGGTAAAGGCTTTCAAGCCGAAGGGAAGAAGGCAAGAATCACTTGCTACTTCTGTTGTGGTAACCACTACCGTGTGCTCGAAAAAGTCAAGTGTGGCAACGGCCACACTCTTTGCGTCGTAGGTTGAAGGGACTCAGGCTGAGATACAACTGAAGTCGACGGACTTGGTGCCCATGGAACTTGTGGGGTCAATTTTGGCTCCATCAAAGGTAATTAACCTGGAGCTTCCTACTTCTAGTTTACATCCTTGTCTGCTCTCATCTTCGTGAAGGTCAACCGTAAACATGTTATTAATGCTGTGGTTGACACAAGAGCCACCGAGAACTATCTAGATTTTGCTGCCTGCAAGGCACTGTGTAGTCGGTTCACTGCCATTGTTTATGTTAGTTTCCCATATCTCTGTCTTATTTCATTGTAGTTAGGCCTCTAAGAACCGAGCAACATGTCCTCCACATGATTGCAAGTGACAAATTATAAGTCAGTTTCAGTTCCCTGAACATAATGTACAGCTGAAAAAAAAACTCATCCTTTGACACATCACACATGAATGCCCCTTTCTTTTTCCAAGGTTCGAAATTGAACTTCCTCACTAAAGTGTTGTTGTTGGTATTTTGCTAATAACATAATAAACTTTGCCTCTAACTTTTCAACAGGTTGAAGAATGATGAACTTAATCAAATCCCTCTTATTCTCGCTCAACTTCTTTTGTAGTATTTCAAGGATACGAGTGTTCCCCTTCCAACCAACATTATCTGACAAAGATAAGAGTAGTAGTTGTTATAATATTGATATGCTACACGGGAATAGCGTAATTGATGCTAGCATTTACTAAAATAGTTTACTAAATATGATGTCATTCGAAGATGATTAGTTGTAGTTTCAGTACAACACTAATTTCTTATTAGTTGTTCCCAACATGAAAACACCTACCAATAACTGCCAGCCCAACCCGAACCATGTACCCGCTGTTGTAGTGAAGTTTTAGAACTAGAAAAAAAAGTCAAAATAATCAATTTGAAAACACCCACTAATCCCTACAGAAGCATTCCAGCATCACACCCTTTCTAAGGCCCATTCCCCCCAAAGCAAATTGTAATTCCAAACACACAAACAACAAAAAAATGACTATGTCATTTCCCTCGACCACTCGTCCCCCTCTTGGCCACTGCCATATTTGTCATTGTAAGTCTAGTGAACCTCTCCATCATCCTCCAGTGTCATGAAAGATGCCCTTTATTGTCTATCAACCAACACAAAGTTGGCATGAACAATCATTTTCTTGCTGAAACCTCCGACACTCCTTATCCTGGCAACAACTTCTTGTACTATTATCACAGGGTCTTGCATGGCCGCTTGTTGTTGCAATATATCATGGTCGTGACATTTGTCAATTTGTCATTCAGACCCCCTTAAGGTCATGGATCTCCTCAAGAATCATAGCAGATTTGCCCTTGGTACCTTTCAACTTGTTCTTGCCAACAGTTATGTCCCGAATGGGTTGCAATTTTGCCCTCTTCCACCCTAGGGAACACCCAGAGTTGTTGTTTGCAATAGATCATCCCACTGAGCTGGTTTAGAGCTATGTGGGTTACCCATAGATTGAGAGCGAATGGCACAATGAGGGACACCCTATCAAGATTATTATTTCCATAATCGAAGTCGGATTGACTACCCGAACCTACCTAATTGATATTAAGGACATAACCAGTAGATTACCTGCCACTAAGCCTACATATTGACTGACATGGAATGAATTAGCAAGTGAACTTGCTACAGCTCTAGCAACATCAGTGGTGATCAGAGTTGATACATTCCCCATCACCCCCTAGAATGGTGCAACGACCCTTTGTTTATTTGACCCAACCATGCCATTGCTGCTAGGGTGCTGGTATCCCATAGATATTTCCATGGATTGCCCACTAGTGGCATCTGAATTAGGGTTGTCAATTTTGGATTTTAGATCTAGTTGACCTCAAATCGAACCCGACGTACTCATGTTTCACCTCCCGAAACCGACCTGAACCAAAAGAGGTTATGATTTGTCAACCCGAAACCGACTCGGGTCACATATACCCAACCCAAACCTAACCCGTTTGACACAGACCCAAATTTACACGTTAACCTGAACATGAAATTGACCCAAAATCAACCCGAAATCAACCCAAATCAATAAATCGACCTGAAATCAACCCAAAATTAAAATTATTGTACTATAAGTACAAATTCAATAAAAAATATCCAAGACAACATATAAACCATAAAACATAAATGGTTACATGATTATATATTTAGGGTTATGTCGTATAACAATAATAATAATAATATATATTTTTTCTTTTCTTTTTTAAAAATATTTTTGTGTTGTGGGTCAAAATCGGGTTGGCAGGTGAAATCTAAAATCGACTCGGGTTTTTAACAATCCAACCGGCCGAACCGACTCGAAAATATTTTTAGATTGAAATTACAACCCAAACCCGCGTTTTAGTGTGTCGGTTTTGGTCAAATTTTAGGTTCGTGTTAAGATTGACAACCCTAATCTGAATAACTGATATCCACAGAGGGAATCAGATTTTTTCTTCTTCCCCATTATACTGGCTACCTTCAATAGTAAAACAATAATCATGTTCAGGTATATTGCCACCAGGTGTCTGTCTGAGATCACCGGGTTGCATACCCCTGGCCCCGTATCAACTACATGTCATCCACTAAATACGATGGCCACTTAGAAGTTACCATCTTTGCAATAGCAGTATCCTTCGACATAATAATTTGACCCGTCAACACAGATCCTATTATAAACAACTGCAAACATAAGTGTTCACCACACAAAAAATAGAATAAGTACTGGTTCACCTTGGCTCTCTCCGCTATCCATTCTGGTGGGTAAGTAACTGATTTAGTGTCGAAATCCCAGCCTAGGCCACTTAGTTTTGTGGGTTAATTCCTTCCACTTCCTTCAATCCATCTAAGTGTATCTCCTTTGTTTTTTGCACCGATCCTTATCAACCAGTGAAACCCTTCCCTTTTTTTTTATTAAACTACTTCTCCGTCGGTGGTACCCATTTGCGTGTTAAACCAACAACTGTCCACCCTTACTATTTTAAGCCTTGTCTCCTCCACCGGCAAGGAAATTGGAAGTTCAACATCAGCCATGGTCAAATCATGTTTGTTTCCTACTATTTCCTTCGTTGTTGGACCTCCCCTTCCCTTTATCACTTTGACCATCCTTAACCATTTTGCTAAAATGGATTTATGAAATAAAAATAATTAAATAATGCATACACACCTACAGTTACGTGCCCTACACCTCGATCGCTACTATAATATCATAACATATGATATAGAACACAAATTCAGTTTGAGCTGAAGAAATGTAGTAACACAAATGTAGACAAGATAGTAGTAGTAGAGTAGTTAACAATAGTGTGAAAATCAATCTTGCAGACAGGAAAATATTAGGGGTGTTACTTGTTAGAAGCTAACAGGAATTAAGTGATTCCCAATCGACCGTCTGGTTAGACGTTCACAACAACTCCAATGTCAACCAATGGTAAACATTAGTGTGAAGCGCAAAATGTATGTAATAGACGATGAAAAAGAGTTCCAATATTGTTTAATTACCTTCCATCGGTCGATGCTTCTAAACGAGAAAGAAGAACCCTAAAAAAGGTATTAAATTAGAAAAATCGACATGACAGAGGTGGTTGACAATGTTAGTTTCCGGTGTTACAATTGATCAATTAAGTGGTTCCCAATCAATTCATTAGAAGCACAGAAGAGGACAGTGATAAGGGAGTAGGTTAGCGGGCTTAGTAATGGATGAATTAAAAGTTGGAGTTGAGACGGGGAGAACGAAACTAGAGGAGTAGATTCGCTCCACTGATAGGGGTATACATCGTAATAATCAAAATGTGACGACATTTATGTATTTGGTGTGGCAGAGGTGATGGCTTAGAATAGCATTATTTCCCAAATGCAACAAAAATAATGGTTATTTTAAAGATCACTTGCTGTCTTTTATGCGGATCGAAATAATAGAGAGAATGCGCTTGTCAACAGAATAAAGACTCAAAAGTGAATAGAGTCGGTAAAGCTCATTACCCAACCAAAAGGGCCTTAATTAGAACCTCAAATAGAAATATGTTTTTTTTTTAAATAATATTGAAGTATACACGTATGAAGATATAATATAGGGCTTCATTTATTCTCCATCTAATGATAACAGGTGCTACTATATACAAATATAGTATGAATGTGGTCTTCATCAATTAGTCAAACCTGTGGTAAACCTAACCCCAGTAGTAGGCAACCAAGTCATCCCATTAAGAAACCGTCCAACGTAAACTCCGCGGCCTCAGACCACCCCCGTATGATATGGTAACCAGCCACTTAACCCGACCCACAGTCGACGCACCTGGACCATAATTCTTATACTCACCAAAATACAAACGTACTCAACGCAAACTCCCCGTACCACTCAAGCCACCTTTCGGCTGAATCATACCACTCATATAACTACTAATATACACAACCCTTGAATACTCCTTCCAAGGCCGACCTAAATAACTCGGCTGCGTGGCGTAAATGTAGCTATCTTGGATAGAAAACCCAGTGGTCTGATTAGGACTCTTCCGTCCCTGAGCCATGATGGTGCACTTCTGCATTGGGAGTGGAACTCTGGTGTAGAAATTGCAGTTCTGGAACACGACTGCACCGTTTCCCCAAAGACGAGTCGATTGTGCCGGAGATTGTGCATTCTCTGTAGAATTGGCGGAGGGAGTGTGCGTACAGTGTGTCTTGGTATCCTTCATGCTACACCTGTAGAATGCTGATTGGTCTGAGTCGACACGTAATGCTACTGCTTGGTTTTTATGTGGACCAGCCATGTTACGGAATGTAATGTCACGTGCTATGAAGCCTTTCCCTGATACAGCTGACATGGATATATAAGACAAGCAAACAAACGACAGAAATTAAAAATTGTCCTGTGTATTAATTTTATTGGCGTACAGCAACGTTTGTCAACTAATTAATCAAAGATATCTAGTTAGCTATGATTACCGAAGTTGGAGTACGGAAGGTAGTATATCCCTGCAAGAAATTCCACTACCGGATATAACAGTGCGCCAACACCATCACCAATCAGCATTATGTTGGTCTTTTTCTTTCTTCATATCAATGTTCTCGTTATACACACCTTTCTTCACATAAATCACGTATCTTTTGCTGCTGTGATCTGGAGCATTCATACTGCCTCCAAAATGGTGAGTAATGTCCACTTCCATCTTGTGCCACAATTGCATCGCTTGGTTATTGATGATCCCACAACTTTAAGAAGTTGCTTATCCCTTCAGTCATCCACTTTGGAAAGGAAGAGGACGACTCCCCTGTCTTCCTAGGAGGAGGATTAAACGGTGGGAGAGTAGTAGTAGTAGTAGTATTAGAATTAGTACGTACAATAAGTTTAAGACGTTACTTATCCTCGTAAGTTTGTTTAAAGCTTCCAGGGATGGGGGACCTCACTCCCACCACCATCATATTCGTCCCTTCAAACCCTTCAAGACACCGTGTCTTGGTTACTTACGCGCACTCAACCACGCTTTAAGATTCTCACCGCCGCTGTGTATTATTATGGTAGATGATGATCTGAGCTTTCTCATCTCCGCCAAGGACCAACCGAGTTCGGTGACAGTGAAATCGAGCAGCTCCTTGCAATCATCTAGGGCCATTTGCACTCGGGACATACTTGATGATGGTGATGGGGCATCAGAGGCAGTGGTTGAAGTGGTGAATCTTGACACCATGTGGATGGCAAGCTGGGCTTGATTAAGCGAGGCCTCCATAGCAGCAGTAAGGACTGAGGCAATTTCATTGTGATCAGAACTAGATTTGTGGTTGTGGGTAATTTGTAGCCTGGTTTGGATATCGGATTGACAAAAGATTTGATCTTCAACGTCGGCACAAACTTGGTTGATCATTGATTGCATGGTCTGCTGGTTTGGGGAGGCGTCAACGGAAAAATTGCTGGGGAAAAGAAGAGCCAAGGAGATCATCGGCAGAAGATGAAAATGGTAACGTAGCGGTTTAGGAAAGGCCGTAGCCATAGTTAGCCACAACAGAGAAAATGATCAGATGCAAACTTGTTTAACGTAGTATATGTTGATTGGAAGCAAGGGAGCTATATTGATGTAAATAAAAAATAATGGCAATTATGATGAATGGTAAATACTCTTCACGAATGTTTCAATACAAAGAAAAGAGGATTTCCCAAATTGGAAGGTTATACTTTTACCGAGCGGTAAGCTTTGTGTGATATTCTAATCTCTCCAAGTAGCGGAAAGCATATAATTATATGCTTTTTGTGTTCATAGCCTCACATTATTCCCTTGCTACTACCTTTGTGAACCTAACCTTTCTTTATATTTATTAATTCTCTATCACATGCAACACGTAAAAATATGATTTAAAAGGTTACAAATGATAATGAACTTTAAGTAAAGCATATGCATATTTATTTCGACTTATAAGAACTGGAATTATCTCTATAGGTTAAACTTCGAGAATAACAATACGTTCCTTGAATTGATTGAGACAAGAATACTTTTTACAAGACTTGTAGAAAGGTTTCTGTATTTCATTTTTGTATGTTTCTTATTCTATCTATTACAGAGAGATAATGGCAGTATATATGTATATACACTAACGTAAACGGTAATAATAACAACTATTATTCTCAGCACTCACCCTGGGCAGTGAGCTACTTGAATCTTGCATTATATGACTTCACTGATTGATTGATGTTGAAGCAGCAACTTAATCTGGCTCAACACTCCCCTGTTTGCAGTGCTGTTCGTAGTTCCTGTCTTGTGTAGGAAAACTTGATAGTCCTTAGCAGCAACTTGCTTAGTTAAAACATCAGCTAACTAACTTTGTCCTGGAATATAATGCAGTGTGATTAGACCCTTTTGTATATTTTCTCTGACCAAATGACAGTAAAGGTCAATGTGTTTCATCCTCTCGTGAAACACAGGATTTCTGGTGATGAAGATTACAGATTTATTGTCGCAATTTACATTGATGAGAGTGATGTCTTCAACTCCCAATTCTAAGAGTAGTCTAAAGAGCTATGTGATGAGTTCAGCTGCGACTATTCTAATTGACCTATACTCTGATTCTGCTGTAGAAAGAACAACAATTTCTTGTTTCTTGCTTTTCCAGCTTATGGCTGAGTTTCCAAGGAGGATAATATACCCGCTGATGGATCTACGTGTTGTGGCACAAGATGCACAGTCCGCATCACAAAAAGCAACTAGGCTTAAATCCTTCTTGTTGTTGAATAAGATCCCTTGTCCAGTTGTTCCCTTGAGGTAGCAAAGGAAGTGAAGAGCGACATCCAAATGATCTTTGGCTGGAGCTTTCATGAACTGACTCAAATGTTGCACCAGGAAGGCTAGGTCAGGTTTGGTATTTATCTGAAAATTAATGCGTCCAATGAGTCTTCTATAGTGGCTAGGTTCCTCTAGTGGTTGGCCTTGCTTAGGTGCTAATTTGATCCCTATGGGTAGAGAGTCATAAGCAATTCTGGAATTTGAAGGTAAGTATTCATCTAACAAATCAAATATGTACATACCTTGGCTGAGAACAACTCCTTCTTCTGTATATAGGAACTCCATCCCTAAAAATAGCTCAATTGTCCCAAATCCTTAATCTTAAATTGACTATCAAGTTCTGATGTAAGTTTATCTATCTTAGTAGGATCATTCCCTGTCATGATCATATCATCCACATATATTCCTAAGAATGTTCTAAGTCTCCATTGTATTTACAAGAGAGAATAGTCATTCTTAAATTGAATATAACCTTGTAAATGAAGGAAAACAGACATATTTCATACGAGGAGCATGAGGCTTGTTTCAAACCGTACAGGGACTTGTGCAGCCTGCAAACTTTGCCTCTGTACACTTCCTTTAGCCTCTCTAGTAGCTCCATGTAAACCTCTTCTTGTAGCTCTCACCGTGGAGGAAAGCATTGTTGACGCCGAGTTGATGAACTTTCCATCTTCTTTTAGCTGAAACTGCAACTAAGGCACATATAATGGTTATTTTCATAACTGGAGAAAAGGTCTCCTAATAATATTCCCCATACTTTTTAGTACACCCCTTGGCTACCAGCCTAGCCTTGTGTCTTTCAAGGCTACTGTCTGCCCTTAGTTTTAATTTGAATACCCACTTACGACCCATTATTCTCTTATCTGTAGGTTGATCTGTAATTGTTCAGGTTCTATTATTCTTCAAGGCTTAAAGTTCCTGTTTCATTGTTGTACCCAGTTTGGGTCTTTGGTAGCTTCATAGTAAATCTTAGGCTCATGTATGCCTTGAATCCTATTTAGGACAGGAAAGTACTGAGATGAAAGATGTTGATTTGTAAAGATATATGGATTTCAGTGAAAAATTCTGTTAAATAGTCAGATTTGTGTTTTACGTTGCAACTTGTCTTACAAAATGTTTATTGAAAATATCTTTATTTTGAAACTCTACCTCACCTAAAATGTAGTCATTCAGATGAGCAAGAACTGTCCATTCTCTTGTAGACCTGCGCATACTTGTGTCTTCAGGAGGTTGCTGCTTTGTTGGTTGTCTAGTCTCTTCGGGAACAGGAGCTTGTTGAGGATGTAACTAAACATCTTCATTTGAAGAATATGAATCTGGTTCCTCAGTATCAATATACCTATACCACTCGTTAAAAATAGCAGGGTTCTTTGGTTGGTTTACATGATTTCTGGTAGCCAAACCTTTAAAAGGAAACTTTTTTTCATAGAATACAAGATCCCTGTTGATGCTAACAGCTCTTGTTTCTAATTCCAAGACCTTAAAACCGCTTTTTATTGTTAGCCAAACCTATGCAGACACAAGGGTATCCTCTAGGTTCAAACTTATTTTTATGTTTGCGGACATCAGTCTTATAACACAAACATCTAAAGGATTTTAAAGCACTGTAATCAGGTTGGATATTGTACAATCTTTCATAGGGAGTTACTCCCCCTAATGCTCTTGATGGTAAATGATTAATAAAAAAATGGCATACTTTAAGCACTCTCCAAGAAAGGCAATGTAAGGTTAGACTGGATATACAAAGCACCAGTAGTTTCAAGAAGATATTTATGCTTTATTTCTACAATACTGTTCTATTGTGGTGTATGAGCACAACTCCTTTGGTGTATTATTCCATTATCATGGAAGAACCAACTTCTTCTTTACTGCTTCCAAGCTCTAAGGCGTTATCGCTCCTTACAATTTAGTCTTCTTGTTAAACGAGTTTTAAAAAAATGAAAGGCAAACAAAAAATGAAAGGCATCAGATTTCTGCTGAAGTAAATGTGTCCATATACTTCTGTTATAATCATCCACAACAGTAAGAAAATAATTGTATCCATCATAGCTGTGGATCTTAAAAGGCCCCAAATATCAATTTGAATAAGATCAAAGAACTTTTAGTTTTTATTATTGAATTTGAAAAGGGTGTATTTTGCAGAAGATTCATCAGGCGGTTATACTATTGAGAACTTAACCCTAAGATGGGCGATTGGTCTTAAACATGACTAACTCCTGTGTCCTCAAGGCCTGATGCAATGCTTGAGACTAGTCTCTTTTTTTTCTTCCACCAGTCTGGGTACCCTAACAATTTGAAGTAGGTTTCCCTCGTGAGTCCTTTCTTCAAACACTGGGTGCACTGCTGGCTCTGCTTGCTCGGATCTTTGAAATCCTTCCTCTAAGCTTAAGATCGGGTCGGACTATATCACCCTTTGTTGGCTACTAGAGCCATGGTTTCTGGCTCCGCTGTTCCGTTTCGCATGGTAATCATTCTTCTTTTCTCTTCTTGGCTGATTAGAGAATACGCTTGCTCTAAGGAAGGCAAGGGATTTTGAGTAAGATGTTACTCTTGACACTCGAATATGACTCGTTAAGCGCCATCAAGAACTGCATCATTTCCTTCTCTAGAATAATGCATCCAACACCTTCCTTGGTGCACATGTGCAATTAGGTACCTTATCATAGATTCCAACTTGTCCATAGGTTTCTCGTCTTGGTGAAATAAGTCGATACACTATCACTTCCTTGTTCTAGTTTACCCAGATCCCTTTGCAGTGCATAGATTTGGGTTGTGTTTGTTTGCTCAAATCTTCCACAAAGATGTTCCTAGCCGTCTTCAGCATTGTATAAGTAGACTATCGATTATGCGATTCCCTTATAGCCTGATTGAGAAAGCCAGACAATGAGCATGTGGTTACACCACTCCCATGACCTAAATCTTGGATCTTCAGGAGGCTACAACATACAGTCAAGGAACCCATACTTATTTTTATCTTTCATAGCTACAATTACCTTTCTCTTCCAACCCGTGAATCCTTCTTCAGTAAATGTTGGTGCAATTGACATCCCAGGATGGTCGCTCAGATGTAGAAACAAAGGATCGTCATGATCGACCTTACTCTTCGTTTATGTCTCAGAAGCTTTAGCAGCTTCTTTTTCTTTTTCAGCCTGTCTAATTGGTGAGAAAGATCGTGAAAGGGAAAAGGAAGAGGATGAGATTAGAATCAAGGCGGCTCTGATACCATTTTGAGAAGAACAATACGTTTCTTGAATTGATTGAGACAAGAATACTTTGTACAAGACTTGTAGAAAGGTTTATGTGTTTTGTTTCTGTATGTTTTTGTATTCTATCTAATACAGAGAGAGCTAATGATGGTATGCAACTATTATTCATAACAGTGTTCCCCATCCTTTTATTAACATAGAAGTGAACTACGTGTGGTTTAATATTAACGAGGTGTTGATTATGTCAACAACCTAAACAGGTGCTGAAATACCCCAAACCTTAATTACATTAATTAATCATGAATTAATTAAATTAAATGATTTAATCAAGGAATAATTAAGAATAATGAACCTTAATTCATTAAGGAAGTTTATCACCTGTAAACATACGTATATAAGCAAGTATGTACAGTCCAAAATGGGTACTAAGCCCCACATGAAATAATGGACTAAGGAGAGAATATTTATAAGGAGGAAATAAGTCATAAATTAATGTAACATATAATACATTAATACATGATTTAAGATCACAAATCATGTGAGAAAATTATGTGGTATACTTTATATAATTACAATGAATAGTAAAGTATACCAATCACTAAAAAGCACAAGGAATACACCTTAGGACAATGTAACAACACATCTTACAACCTAACACATAAAAACGAGTCCAAAATGTACAACATTGAAGTCATAATATTAAGTCACAAAAATTTCAAAAGTTTCCCCCCAAAAGTAAAGGTGGCCGGTTTATACAAGGAAAAGGGGATTCAAAAAGTGTTTTTTGCTTTTACAAAATAAGCATCCTAGATTACAAAGTCTACTCTCCTTGGGAACACCAACTCACACCCATAATACTCTCTTTCTCCTATTCCTTTCTCCTTTGCCTCATACCCCACGACAACAGCAACTCCCTCCTCTGTCTTCTTCATCTCCTTCCTGGTTGCATGCTCCGTTGAAGCATCTTGAAGCTCCAAGTGTTCTTGAACATTAAACACCATGAAAACACTTGTTTTCTACCTAAATCTCTTCATTTCTCCATCAAGAACAACCAAACACTCCTTCCCCTCTTTTCTAAAAATGATAACAGCTGATGTAGGGGTTGGAACCGAGAGCAAGCTCTTGGAGGGGCCAAACTAAGCTCAACAATGCAAAAGGTAAAAATGTGCTCTAAGGTTCTAAGCTTCCTTTCTTCCATTGTGACTTCCAAAAATATAGTTCTTTGAACTCATTTTCCCCTCTCTTTTCATGCAAGAACAAGAGCTCCTTCAAGCTCCAAGGGTGGCCGAAAATCATCTAGGAAACAATCTAAGGTAAAGTCTTGAAATAAGCTCCTTTTCATGCTCTAAACATGTTATACTCCTAGATCTACCAAGGACCTAGCCTTGTTCATATATTCCTATTATTGGATGATTGTTGGATAGGAAAAAAAATCAGCAACCTTGACACTCTAAGGTAAATAAACTCTTAAAGCTCCATTTTGTGCTTTAATCTTCTAGCCTTGTTTAGGAGTATATAAAGACTCTAACTATTAAATCCTCCTCTTCATTGTTGTATGAATGAAAAATTGGAGTCACCAAACCGTTACCTTGGCCGAGAACCAAAGGAGGAAACAAGGGAAGAAAAATCAAACTTTAAGGTGGGTAAGTTCCTAAAATAAACCTTGGTGCTTAAAACATGTTTAAGCCCTTAAACTTGTACACAATATTAGTGTATTCCTCTATATAAATGGGACCAAAATTTTGGGTTACAAGCATCAAGATTTATCTTGAAAACTATAAGGTAAAAGTTCTAACTTTTGAAACATATTTTTGTGCTTTAAAATTTTGTTTAAGGGTGTACACATTATAACCGAGAGCCCTCTGTGTAAAATGACATATTATGAGCTAATAATGTGTATAAAACCATACTATAACATTTGGATAAGTTAAAGGACTTAAATATATAAAGGATTAAGTAAAAAGGGCTAAAATGCAATTTTTAGAAACCTTAGGTTATAAAATAAATGCAGCCATGAGAGTATTGTGTGGGATGGTCCATAATGACCTAAATATGTGTATAAACTGGTGTTATAACATTTGGCTAAGTTAGCTAAGTATTAAGGATTAAAAATGACAAGTTTATAAAGTTTTGTGGCTAAATGTGTTTGAAAAATCTAGGGTATAAAATGTCAAGCCGAAAACCTACATTGGTTTATATGTATTTTTATGCATTTTAAGGTTATGTTAAAGTTTATGTAACAACCACTTGTTTAGGCTTGTATATTATAAGGTTTTTGTAACATAAAATGCTATAAAAGCATAGTTTATAAAAGTTAGTGCTATGTATGAAAATTTATGGGCTATTTGGTGAATTAAATCATTTTGAGGAATTAGGAAAAATATTTAAGTGGTTAGAAAGTGTTTGATGAATTTAAGTACCAAAAATTACCTTAAAATGAATTATAAAATTTATGTAATCACTTAATAAACTTTAGACTATTAAAAGGTGGTAACATGTAAATAAAATAAAATAGGAGTGCTGGGCTATACATAAGCCGAAAGCGTAAGGTTGGTTTGGTTAGAAATGAGAAAATATAAGTTTAAGGAATTTTAGGGTCAAATTGTAAATTCTAGAAAATCTAGTGGCCAAATCGTAAATATTATTCTGAGTACATAAGAGAAACAAAGGTTAAATATGGTATGGGTCAAGGTGTTGACCAAATGTTGGGATTAAATATTGAAACTTAGGATTAAATGTGAATTATAACATAAAATGTAAAGATTATAAAGTTTTGGGGTGAATTTGTAATTAAAGCAAAATATAAATCAAAATCGAATGGGTGAGGGTTTATTATGTAATTTTCATAAATTGAAGTGTGAGTTTATAATTAATTAAATTAAGGAGTTTCAACTATAGATTAAAATAAGAATTATAACATAATTGTAAAGTTGTCAAAGTTATGCAGTCAAAACATAAATAATAGAAATTATAGGTGGAGGCCAAAATTTGAGTGTGGTCTATTTGTAATTGTCAAAAATATAAGTAGGAAATTGGAGTTTACTAAAGTAAGAAACAAAACTATATGATAAAATGTAATTTGTGGTAAATTGTAAGATTATAAAAATAAGTGTGGTAAAAATGTAATTAACAAAAGTTATGGGCTGCAAATGAAAATGAAGACAGTTTAGGGTCTGTTTGGATATATGGAAGAAATTAGAAGTGAACTTTTGGTATAAATAAGTAAGGGTTGAAAACTATAGGTTATACAAGCATAAGGAATTTATTTGTAAACAATTTATTTCATTTGGGGTTATATTGTAATAAACAAAAATATTTGGAGATTAGACAATGCTATGCGTGACACATGAGGGTTAAAAAGAACATAGCATGGTTAAGAGAAATGAAATCATATAATATACATGTTGTAAGTATATGCTTATATAAGGATTATATTATATATAAGGAGTATATTATATAATGAGAGAATAATATAATATATGGTGGTAATAGGCATTATAAAAGCCTACAACTATATATACACAACACATGTGTATGTAATACATGAACAAAAGATATTAATGCTACATAATGAAAAGGATTATAATAACATACAATGATAACAAAGATTATTGTACAGGTGGATATATATATATATATATATATATATACTTGGGTTAAATATGCAAAAAGGAATTTATAAAGAAGTATTCTTATAATAAAGATTATAATTCAAGAATACTAAGATTTCATGGATTAAGGTACATAAAATAATACCTTAAGTGTAACCTAGTCATAGAATAAAAAAAGTTAATAAAGATTAAGAGATAATCTTCTAACTCTCACGAAATAACGAAAACAAAACACTTAAACGTTTCATAAATATGATTAGATATGATACGAGAGTAATTAGTGAATTAATATACTTGATTAATCAAATTGTAGGAGTGTGATAGACGGGATGTCGGCCTTGATTAGGCGAGTACCCTCTACGGTGAACGGTATGGATTCTTGCAGCTTGTTTGCTACCGAGTTACATCGGCTTGTGTGCTATTTGTTGTATGTGATAATGACCAAGATAATTGCATGTAATATGTTGTTTGCATTTCATATCCTTGTTCGCGTTTAATTGAACTTTATCTGTTGTGAATTACTAACTATACCTTAGAGTAAGTATAAATCACTCATATAGTATATGCGATAACAAGAGGATTACAAACTTGCGTATTTACATAATGAAAACTTGTACAAAAGTTTCTCAATAACTTCCTTTAAATATATATTGTCGACATCCAAAATGTGATGTTCGAACTTATCACCTTAGAAGTAGGATGATTGTTCCACTAAGGCTTCTAACACAATCGGGTTGACAGGGAAGCGAGGAGTCGAGGAAGTTCTGGCCATACATGCTGAGTTTAGGAGGTCGTATCTGCATCAAATCATCTTCTAATTATAAATGTACATCATTCATTGACGGTGGTTGTGGGGGAAGTTTCATACTCGCCCACCGGGTTTAAAGGTACCCGATGTAAATGTACATCTTTCATTGATGGTGGTTGTGGGAGACATTGTATACTAGCCCACTGGGTTTAAATGTACCCGATTACATGTACATCTCCTTTTGGTGGTGGATGAGGGAGTTTACTTTACTCCCTTCTAATTTAAACGCACCCAGTTATTTATACAAAACGAGAGTCTTAATCTCGTCTAAAGGGTTTATCATACCCGACTCGATATACGTCACAACGATGGTGGTTCATTAGAGTTTTGTTACTCTTCTAACAGGGATTAAACATACCCAATATAAGTTAAGTTACTGACTATGGAAGTGGCAATCCCATTGTGTGGATTATGCATGATAAGTAAAGATTAAGGTCTATAACGAGATTTCAAATTAATTTCAAGGCCTAAGAAGGGACAAATCATTGACTCAATATACTGATGTCTCGTTCTGTTGGGTTATGTTATTGTAATTGAGTGATTGCTTGCATTATATGCTGCATGTTGTGTGTTTATAGTTTTCATATTGTTATAATTATTAACCGTATGTTAACGACCAAGTAGTTGTGTGTGGCCCGGTAGCTTGCGGGCTGCACGTTTTCATACCAGTAGTTGTGCTGAGCCCGTCTGGGCCTACCATTTTGCAAGTACTTGATGGAGATTCGACCCGACCGAGTGTAGGTGGGGTAGACTTTTGGACCAGATGTACTTTGGTTTTTGATATTACCTCGGTTAGAACTTATACATTTACGTATATTGCTGTAAGTTAAAACGAACTTGCATTTTAGAACGATTAGCGGAACTCGATAAGTATAAGTAATTGTTGGAGTTTGAGTGGTTAAGTATTCAGTCATTCATACTGTTACATTGGAGTTAGTAAGGCCTAGTTAGTCACGTGGGTGACTAACGGTGGTAACACCGAGAGTTTGGTTTATTTTTCCACTGCAATTTCATTTAAGTTTGACGTTGTTAATTGCAAATTATGAGTTGGGGTGTTATAGGTGCGATGGGGACATTTTGTGGTGATATATAAGTTGATGATCATTGAACAAGTATGTCGAGGAAACAAAGACTCGAGTTACCAAACTCTAGCACTTAAAAGATTTTCAAGCTTGAGTTATTATTCCTAAATTTACAACCTTTAAAATTTAAGAAGATGAGTAAATTAAGCTAAAGATAAAAAAATCATAAGTAAAACTAAATACATAAACAATGAGAAATAATCGTAACTTGGTTACATATCCTCCAACTCTCATCCCAAATACATATAGATTCAGACATAACTTGTTAGCACGATTGAGGTCAAGAAAACTCCCAAATTACATATGTTATCCCTAATCTCAAGTCATGTAGTTTTGTGATTAAGCACTTAACCTTTTTCTTTTTAGCAATATGGACTTAGGTTATCCCATTACTATAGATTCGTAGTTGTTGTTGTTCATCCCCAATCAAGATTAACTTACTCAACCGCTTGTCCACTATCCACAATAACAATACGTGATCTGATTTTTGAACCAATGAAGTCTATGTCATAAATGTGACTACTAGATAAAATCAACAACCATGAAGGACCACAAGATCTAATCAACTAAGCTTCATTAAATATGCAAAGGTCACATGGTGTCAACTTGTGAGGATTGAGGATCAAGAACGGAGAAGGAGAGGGAAGAAGAAGATCGAAGAAAGGAGAAATTGCATTCAGATTAGTCACTTGTTACAACAATGTATATTGTACAATAGTGTGGTCTATATATCTAACTGTGTAAGCACATAGTAATAACAGGGGTAATGTAGGTAATAAGGACCCTGATATATGTATCATATATATGCATTATATACTATACAACATATCCCTAATACCCCCCTGAAGACTTAATGTTGTAGACTTTTAAGTCTTTACCTGATTTGTTTCCATGCCGATTTTGGGAAGGGTCTATTTTATAGACTTTGCCCATCAGTGGCTTGGTTAGAATGTCCGCAAGCTGCTTCATTCGGGAATGTACTACACTTGAATTAGTCTAGCTTGTAAATGTTCTCTCATAAAGTGACAATCCAGCTCAATGTGTTTAGTCCTTTTGTGAGAGACTAATTTTTTTACGATGTGGATAGCTGAGATGTTGTCGCACTTTACTGGAACTAGTTCAATGTCTTGTACTTTGAGTTCATGTAGAAGTTGAGTCTGCCAGCTGAGTTCACTTGTGACTTGCCTCATTGTCCTATATTCGGCCTCTACAGATGACAAAGTGATTGAGGCCTGCTTTTTGGACTCAAAACTGAGAAGAGAACCGCCTAGTAGAATGTGGTATCCGAATATAGATTTCCTGGAAATGGGAAAAGAGGCCCAGTCAGAGTCACACAATGCTAACATATTATACGTGATACTCTTATTAAAGGAAATTTCAAAACCTATTGCGCCTTTTAAATAAGAGTGTACATGATATGTTACATCTTAATGTGCAGTTGCTAGCTGCTATAAGAATTGACTCAAGTACTGAACAGTGTAAGCAAGATCAGGTTGAGTATTTAATAGAAATTTTAACTTCCCTATAAGCCGACTATAGATTGCAGGGTCTGGAAGCATCTGGCCTGTGTCCTTGTAGAGTTTGTGATTGAGCTGCAATGGAGAAACTGATGTACGACAAACTAACATGTTATAATCGGTCAGAAGTTTCGTTGCCTACTTCCTTTGAGACATTATCAGTTTGTCTTTACTTTCTATGAATTCCATTCTAAGAAAATTTTTTAACCTTCCTAGGTTTTTTATCTTGAAATGTTCATGAAGTTTTTGTTTCGGTTTATTTATCTTTGTTTTGTTGTTTTCTGTCACAAGGACATCATCCACGTATATACCGAGGAATGTTACATTTCCATTATTTTTCTTGGAGAAAAGGGAGTAATCATTTTGAGATTGTTTGTAACCAAGGTGAATGAGAAAGGTTCCTAACTTATCATACCATTGCCAAGATGCTTGTTTCAGGCCATATAACAAATTCTGAAGTTTGCACACTTTATTGGAGCCTACAACATCTAGACCTTGTCGTATGGTCATGCAAAAATCCTCTTAAGTCCCCAAGCAAAATGCATTATTAACATCTAGTTGGTCCAATACCCAGCCCCTTTTGACAGCAAGAATGACTAAAGCCCTAACGGCAGTGAGTCTTACAACTAGAGAAAATGTTTCTTTATTGTCAAGCCCGTATCTTTGGGTAAATCCTCTCACTACTAGCCTAGTTTTATATCTCTGTTGTGCAAAATAGTTGTAAAACTATCTTGTTAACTATGGGCAATGAACCCAGTCATTATAGTACTACAATGTCGTATCCATAGGGACTTCATAACTATCTAGTTAATTATAAGTTTAGTAAATGTGCAAGAAGATAAATAAAAGTGAATAAACTTAAATTGAGGTTTTTGGGTTTTAGGTTTGATTAAGGGAAGATAAATAAAACAACAAGACTAAACTAACTAACTAGGATAGATGTAGCTCGGGATGGATCTTTGCACTCATCCTCCCTTTACTACTGATTGTCGACCCTTGAACTCATAGCTAAACAACGGAACACTTAATTAATTAGCAATGAAATACCCCGTAATTAAAAATGGTGATTAATTAGGCTAATGAATAATTTAGAAGCTTAATTAAGTGTAATTAATCTAGAGGGAACAAATCCCGGAGAAAATGGATCCTTAAAACGGATTAAAAGCACTAATGAACCTTAAAGCGCGTTTTTCGAGGTAACCGGGAAAACATGTCTTTAAGCAGGTCAAATAGACTCGTAACAATTTTGGTCAACTAATAATCATTAATAAATTAGTGAAGCTTTAGAACCAATAAAGTCAATCAACGAGAGATTAGTAAAAAAAAACACTGTCAAAAAGGGAAGTTGTGGGGTAGAAGTATAAATAACTAAAACTTATGTGTCCACTTTTAAAAATAAAAAGTAAGTTGTGTGTGTGTGTGTATGCCAGCCGATGGGCTCCCCCTCTCACTCTCACACACTCTATTATTCTCTCTTATTTACAAACTAACAAAACTAATAAAGAAAACTAACTTACTTTATTTACTTTTCCTCCCTCACTCACAAACTCTCTCTCCTCCCCTCATTCTCTTCTCTCACGCTCAAGCGAATTCCCTCCCTCGCTCTCTCTGATTTTCTTCTTCCTTCTTCTCCAAACCGAGCAGCCATGGAAGAATGAGAAAAACACACAATATTCACTCTTCTCTCCTCTTGTAACCTCCCTTAAGCTCTTCCAAAAATTATAAAAATACCACCATTGGAATCCTCTCACCAAGAGCTACATTTCCATCTTTCCAAAATTCGAAAACCTACAATTTCGTTTTTATGGGTATGTCCCATTTGGAGTTTCAACACCACCATTAGAAGGCCCTCCTTCTCCTTGTTCTTTTGAGGTAAAAATATTCTCCAAACTCCATCTTTTTCTAGCCCTTGTGGGCAAAACGAAATCTAGAAACTAAGCTCTTGTTACTCCTTGTGTTCTAGCCGATTTTGGCCTCATTGGTGGAGTTGGAATCTTGTTTTTGAACCACTCCAAGCTTCATTTGCACTCTTGGAAGGTAATATAATTTCTAAACCCTAAAACCTACATTAGAGCTTGAATAATGGTTAGGGTTAGTTTAGTATTAAAATGGCGTATTGAAATGTGTAATCAATGGGTTTGTAGTGTTAGAGGAATTGTGGTTATTGAACCGGTGGAGAAAGAGAGAAAGGAAGAAGCAAGAAGAGGAGGAAACTAGAAGAAGAAAACAAGGTAATTTAGCTCATCTTTGTATAGCTTTGTGAATGAGTATGTAACAGATTTTTAGAAGTAAAACATGTATTGTAAAAAGGTATTGTGTAGTAGTGTAGTGTATAAAGAGAATACAAATGTTTTGAAACCTTAAAAGACATGTGAAACTGATTGAAACCTAGTTGGGATAAGAGGTTATGTGCAGAAATTTTTATGAGTGTTTAGTAGTTGGTATTGGTGTATGAGAGTTGGATATTATTGCTGTTTTGAAAGGTGAATGGGTAACAAATTGTGAATACATGATGTGGTGAGAGTGTAAGATTTTAGGGGAGGTTATGTCAAAATTTATCTGGAATTAGAGCACTTAGTGAATTTTAAACTAGGTGAATAAGGAAGGTTGTAACAGATTTTGTTAGAGAAAGATAGAGGGTATATTAGGAGAGATAGCTAATGTGGTTATAATGTATTAGAGGTGCTAGAAATGCCAATAGAAGAGGGAGATGTAGAAGAGGAGTGTAAGTGTTAAAATTTGTAGCATAATGCAACTAGAGAAGAGATTAGGTGAGAGTTGAAAAGAAACTTGGAAAATTATGTGAGTGAATTAGTATAGAATTGTGTAAGGAGTTAAGGAGTGAACTAGGGCGTATTAAGAGGTTTAATTGGTGTTATAACATGTGGGAATAAGTGTAGGAACAATGGGGAAGTAATGGGTAAGAAGAGGGACTGAAACCAGAAATTAAAAGGCAAATACTAGGGCGGACCGAACTTGCGACCGGACTTGCAAGTTCGGTCGAGCCCAGGTTTACAAAGACGGGAAAGCTTCTGGAATCGACCGAACTTGCGACCGGACTTGCAAGTTCGGTTGGACCAGAAAATTTTCCCCGCCTGTAACCTACTGGAATCGACCGGACATGCAAGTTCGGTCGAGCCAGAAAAATTCACCGATGTAACCTACTGGAATCGACCGGACTTGCGACCGGACATGCAAGTTCGGTCGAGCCAGAAAAATTCACCGATGTAACCTACTGGAATCGACCGCATGCAAGTTCGGTCGAGCCAGAAAAATTCACCGATGAAACCTTCTGGAATGGACCGAACTTGCGACCGACTTGCAAGTTCGGTCGGCCAGAAGAGTTTCGGTAATGTGAGCTACTGGAATGGACCGACTTGCAAGGTCGGTCGCAAGTCCGGTCCGGTCAAAAAAAAATATATATTATATATATTATTTAAATCAAATAATATATATATCATATATAATATATATATATGTATATACCTACATATATATATATATGTACATGTATGAAAGCATGCCAAGTTAGTAGAAAGTGAACTTAAGTAATGAAAAATAAGTAAGTAAAGTGTAAGTGTGAGAAGTATAAGGACATAGTAAGTAGGAGTTAAGTTGATGATAGGTATATTAATCATTCAATTGTATGTATATAATAGGACTTGATTTGTGACACCGAAGGACGTTTGGAAACACGTACAACGTGAACGGTATGGATTCCTCATGCCCGTATGCTATCTTGGTTACTCTTATTTGTGTGTTGTGTGCTAATTTGATCACCAAATAATATAATGCACGAATCGGAGTTAATAGCATACTTGTGAATATGTAGTGTTTATGTTGTGATATTTCTTAAATCTTAGTTTGTATAATTCATGAAATGTGTGGATGTGTGAATGCTTGTATGAATGTTGTAATGTACTGTGACCGATTGTGATGTGTTTGGACTTCTAACTTATTCCTAACAAGCTAACCATCCTAACTTAAATTGGTAATTAAATTGGAATGAGTAGAAGTCCGATATAGTTTCGGCCACGCGTGAGGATGCGGAGTCACGAGAGGTTGGCTCCATTCCTGACTCTTAAACTGGTCCGCGGCCCAAATCCCTTAAGTGGGTAGCATCCCGGATTGGTGAGTCAAGTAATCCCGGAGGTGGGACGGCGTAGTCCCCAGGGCCGGAGGTCCCGACGACTTAACTTGAGTATAAGTAAGTAAGTAAAGAATGAGTAAGTAAAGTGAATGTAAGTAAGTAAGTGTAAGTAAGAAAAATTAAGTAATGAGTAAAAGAGTAAAAGCATTCCGATTAACCCGGATGCATAATTTGGCTAACCTTGTGAAGGTAAGTAAGATGTGTGCTTTCGTATTGTTGCCTTGAATTGTGTAATGAATTGTATAAGCATGTATGTTGTATGTAAAGCATGTATGTATGAAAATAATGAACTGCATGTTTAGTGGACGTCAAATAGTCGGCGTGCCCTAGCTAGCATGCGGTATATGCGGAGTTTATACGCAGCGTTTGCTGAGCCCCTTGGGGCACCATTTTTACTACACGCAGGTACCCGTGAGGGATGAAGATGTGAAGACTTAGCTCTATTTCTTTATCTTCTTTTTGGATTGTAAATGATGAATTGTGATGGGTGTACTAAGTAGTACATGGCTGTAACTTTTGAATAGCCGGTGTACCATGGGGTACACCTTTTTGGATTTTGATAGAATGGGAATTGGTATAGATGAGTAGCCTTAGAAACTCATTCTTTTGGGAACTTAGAAATGATGTAATCGAATATACTTTAATACTCGGTGATCCAATGATGTAAGTATTTAGTATATGGCTTTTTGGTAAGTAATTTAGTAGCTCGGTATATTATGTTTATCAGACCGTGACTGTAAGTAAGGTAAGCCTAGCTAGCTGTATGGGCGATTAGCGGCGTTGTACCACCCGCCGTAGTAAGTAGTAATATTTCCGCTGTGAACTCGTAGGATTAACAGGATGATTGGACGATAAGCATAGGATTAACGGTAGGGGTGTTACAAGCAACCTAATCTAGGCCTACTAATCCTAACCAATTTAACCGGAACTTCTCAATCAGCTAACCCCCGAGTAAATCGATAGCACTAAGCTTAAGTTCCTTAAGTTGCAATGTAGTCTAATCTTAAAATCATCAAAACTAGAGTACACCATTCTAGTCCCCAACGGTTTAGGTTTCTATCTCAGAATCACATTTTGATAGAATCCCACAATAATGCTAAACTAATCGGTAGGCCAAACCGACAAATTTAACACATAGATGACCATTTGAGCAAAACCCTAAACAAATCCCTAAATCATGAGTAACAAGTTTAGAAGTCATAAACACTCAATAATCATCTTCATTAAGCACAAGGACTAAAATTAAGCATTAAAACAAGTTCAAGGTTCAACAATGGAGTTTTAGGAATTTTGGGGAAAAATCCCCATCCTAAGTTGCAAGGGAGGTAAGCCTCCATTAGAGCACAAATAAGAGAAAAGGGAAAAGAAATAGACATGGGAGGTTGAAGAGGAGCTTCAATGGAGGTGAGATTTCTCTCTCGTTCAACCCCCTCTCTCTCTCCTTCTTTTTCTCCTTTTAAAAATGCATAGCTGGGCAAAATTCCATTTTGACTGCCCCACAGGGGTGGTCGCCCTAGGGTGGTCTGGACCAGAAAAGGAAATATGCGTGCGAACTAAACCCGATCGCCCCACAGGGGCGGATGAAAGGGGCGGTCCGGACTGGAGGCAATTTCGGCCCCCAGAACGAGTGTTTTTGGCCTCCGGAACGGGCGGTCGGCCTGGGGAGGTCCGAGACAGAGAAGAAATAACTGCTCTATCTTCTTAGTTATAGCTTTGATTTTGGATCCGTTTGCGCCCATGCGTTTGTCTCTTCATTTACTTTATTCCTAGCTATGTTATTCCTCATGTTTCAGCAATAATTGTGTAAAACACCAATAAAACATAAAACTAGAGGAAAACTAGCTAGAGTGGAGAAATGAGCATAAAAAGTATTGATAAAACATGTGAAATACACCCCTTAACACATGCTCATTTGGACACTCATCAATCTCTCTAAGCTGCCGTATGCTTTGTATTTTATTTTGTAAACCTATTTACAGTTGATAGGTTTCTTTCCTATGGGTAAATCAACTATGGACCAAGTGTTGTTATCCTTAAGGGCTTGAAATTCTGTTTGCATAACCTGAACCCACCTTGGGTCTTTGATTGCTTCAGTATAGGAAGTTGGTTCTTATAGTGATAGAAGTTGATTTATGAAATGATTGGTATTGGCAGACAAGGAGACAAAAGTGAAGTTGGTTTTGGATATGATACTTGTAAGAGAATCAAGAGGGAGAAAGTTTTGAGATGAAGGGGAATGTTATTGTAATTTGTTGGAAAGGATTTATGAGAAAGAGTCAGTATTATAATTAGTGGCATATACATAGTCTTTAATCTAGTATGGTGTCTATGAGCTCTCATGGATCTTCTAAGGTTATTTTGGTTATGATTAGGTTCTATACTTTCTATGGTGTCTGTGTTGAGAGAGTCAGCTTACATGTGTCCATCTGTGAAGAAGTGAAGGTAATCTGTTTAGGTTTGCTATTAATGTCTTGGGTATATTGGTTTGAGGAGTCTATTCTAATTTCTGTGGGATCAGGTGAAGGGCTGTTGTTCGAGTTGATTGTAGGGGAAGATTTGTTATCATGACGTCTTTATCCGATTTTGGTGTCTGGAAGATGGTGATGATACTGGGCGGGATCTGTTTCATCATAAGGGAAAGGGGATAATCGATCTATTTCATGACTAGTCTCCTTGCTGTGCCATAGTTTGCTCCAGCTTTTATCAAAATGGGGTATATGGTTTTGAAGAAGGTTACATCTCTGCTAGTTTGTATTTGGCATGTCTCTATGATATGAACTCTATACCCTTTTGTGTTTTTGGCATTTCCAAAATAAATAGCAGCAAATGATTGTGGTTCAAGTTTCTTTCTGTTTGAATAAACGATAGTGACATAGCAGAGGCAGTCAAAGTTCTTTATTTGGGTGTAATCAGGAGGAGTACCATATACCTTTTCAAAGGGGGTGAAGTTTTGTATGGCCTTAGAAGGAGTTCTATCTATAACAAAGGCTGCATGCTCTAAAGCAAACCCCCAAAATTCAGAATCTAATCCTAATTGATATAAAAATGATCTTGTAACTTGCATTAAATACCCTTACTTTCTTTTCATCTACACTGTTTTGTTATGATGTATGGGGGCAACTAGTTTGGTGAACTATGCCCTTTCCTTTGAAAAAATTTATTCCCTCTTGAGAACTGCCTAATTTTTTTAAACATTATCACTTATGATTATTTTGATGTTTTATTAAATTGTTTCTCAACTAGCTGGAAAATCTTTTATATTTCTCATTCCTCTTGATTTGGATCTAAGAAGTTTTACCCAAGCAGAGTGAGTGAAATCATTAACAAAAGTGATAAAATTATTGTTGACCTTTTAAAGTCTCAGTTCTCATGGGTCCACAAATATCAACATGTATCATTTTAAAAGAAACAGAAGCTTTTATTTCACTAGATGGAAATTTTAGCCTCTTTCCCTTGGCTTGGTAACATACAGTACAAGGTATGATATCTAACACAGGGAATTTCTTTCCTAAATCCATCTGAGACATTTTCTGTGGGGAATGTGACCTAGTTTATTATGCCACACCACGAAATCTTTGTACATACTAGGTTTTACATCAGAATACCTAGTAACAAGAACAATAGATTTTGGATCATCAAAACCACAGACAGACATAGCATTGTTTTTCTTCATAAGTTGTGCTAGATAATTCCTCAAAACAACAGTCTTAAGAAAATACAAGCCATATCGTTGATAAGAAATTTGAGCCACAAGATGAGTTTGATCTTCCTGCAAAGTGCAATAGTCATGGGAGAATGTGGAAACCATATTAATTAGTTGTTTGGTTAATTTACTAACATATACAAGGTTATAAGAATATGAGGGAACAAACAATACATCATCCAAAGTTAATTCATCATAGATTGAGATTTTTCTAATGTTCACTACTACTACTACTCGACTTTCTCCATCAGGTAAGGTAATAGTTTTGCTTTCAGACAAGCTATTAAGACTACTAAACAACAGTTTATTGCCAGTTACATGTTCTGAAGCTCCAAAGTCTAAAATCCAGAGTAGATTTAAATTATCAGGAAAACATCCATTTGCAACATGTAATTGATAATAGTGAACTTTGGAAGCATTACCAAAGAAATCTCTAAAGGTTTTGATTGAATAATCTTTTGAATACGAACTCCTTTAATCCAAGTACCTTGCTAGTTGATCGAGTTGTTAAGTAGAAAGACCATGAACTGGTGAACATAGGTCTCTAGAATCGCATTTGTTCTTCTCATCTTGCTCAAGAATTAGCCCGGCTATGTGTTGAGTCCGTTATTAACCGTCAGCTTGATTCTGCCCTCAGGGAAACCAACTATCCACCAACACTCTCCTACGGTGCGTCCCAATTTAGCACAGTTTGTGCATTTTAACTGATTTTTTCATGCAACGTTGCCATTTGGTGTAGGTTTTTTTGTTCATGTTTCTTGAGTTGGATCTCTTAAAACCTGGGGAAATTTTGTTTGCCAACACGACAGATTCTTCATTACCTTCGTTGCGACTATCTGACAACTGGCGCTGCCTCCGGTCTAGTGAAATTAAGGAATACACAAGCTTGATGTCTGGAAAAAGCTTCACAAGTAAGATTATACTTTTGGCATCTAAAAGTTTCATCAACGGTTCCTGGTCGCCGTTATCTTGAATTGCTTTCGCTGATCCACATGTACAACCACATACAAATTTAGGGTTCTTCCTTGCAGAATCGAGGTGATCCCACAATTTCTTGAGTTTCACAAAGTATACGGTCACATTGTCTTCATGTTGTTATAGGTGACTAATCTTTCTCTGGATGGCTTAGATCTCAGGTCCATTTGCTAGGTTGTACCCCTTGCAAAGGCTCACCCACATTCGATGCGCAGTCAAACAGTAAACAATGCTTTCACCAATGTCTTTGTCTACTGAGATGAGAATCACATGACAGAGTGGTTGCACGGCTCCCACATAGGGTATCGTTCCGACGATATTTGTGGTTCCTTGACTTGTCCATTGACCAATCTGTACTTGTTCTTCACCTTGAGGGCGGTAGTCGCTGCTCTCTTCCATGAGTTGAAGTTTTGGCCTTCTTTGTACTTGACACCAAGGCGGAGGGAGGGATTTTCAGACGGGTGAAGGTAAAGGGGGTCTTTACAGTCTAATTTTAGATCGGTGATTTCTTGGATGGTCGATTCCTCAGCTCATTCTTCATCTTGTTCATCTCTTTCTTCTAGTTGTATCTACTGATAAGTGTGAAATATATATACTTTTAGGGCTATAATTCATTTTTAATTTGCAATAATTTATGCTATATTTCTCACATATCATATGTTTTTCCTTAGATATGTCTTGATGTGAAATGATGTATTTTATGTGTCAAATGTAGCAAAAAATCTAGGAAATTTGAAGATTATCTCATGATGATTCCAATGCAATAAACGGGGAGCAAATCGGAATCCGAACGAAGAATCTAAGCCCCATCGAAGTTGTGTCTGGCCTTACGTTCGGATTTGCAAGGTCGGACAAAGGCCAAGATTTTCCAGTGGTGATGTCCGAACTTGTGTCCAGACTTGCATGTCAGGACACAAGTCAAGAGTTATACAGAAAAAACCAAAACGAGGTGTCCAAACTTACATGTTCGAACACAAGTTCGGATGCGACTAATAGAGCAACAGCAACGCTGCATTTCTTCAAGAAAAGAAGATAAAATCTTAGAATACAATCTATGCTATATATACTGATATTAGGGATTGATTTGAAGAGGCTCATGCCCCGAGAGGCTTGGCACCTCCAAATTCATTCTCTTTACTCACTACCACCACCTCCATAATTCATCATCACCGATCACCACCATCATCAGAACATCGTCATTCACTACGCCACCACCACACTCATCCATCGATCATCCTCACAAACACACCACAACATACCATAGTTGCATCGCCCTTTTGACAGAGGATCGACATGAAGATGGAAGCGGAGCGAGGATTCAAAGTCAAACTTGCTAACTGAAGTTTTCTCTTCCCTTTCTCTTATTTAGTTTAATGTCTTTCTTTGTTATTTTCCTATTTATAGATTTATTTTGTAATCTTTCCTCTAATTATTAATGCAGTAGTTTAATTCATGTTCTTCTTGTGCTTTAATCTTCTGATCAATTATTAAATTATATTTATAGTTTTCCAATCAAAATGTTGTGCTGAGATTAGTTAACAAGACATAGAAAATTAAACCGGAACAACGACTAGAAGCATGGTTTGCCTATAGGTTAATCTATCTTTAAAAGGATTTGGTTAAAAGGCGATTGGTTAGAATTGACATGGGCATGGTTTGCAGTTTGTTATTTCTGTTAGTTAGGATTCATTGTACAGAGACCGGTCAATTGATCATTTAAAATTCCTGAGTTTATTGTTAAATTAGGGAAGAGTTTATTAGTATATTCAGAAAGAGAAGGTTTACAGAACAATCCGGGGTACTTCCTTAAATTTTAGAGTTTCAATCGTTTTTGCTTTATTTAGGTTATTTTTATTGCTTTACTACTTTATTTTTGTTTATTGAGTCAGTCTGTTAGTTAGATCAAGAAAACCCTAAAAAGTGATATTTCTTGTTCTCTTAGTTTAGTTTTGCATTCTCGGTTAGATTTATCAATTGTTAGTAAATTAGACGACGTCCCTGAGATCGACAAATCCCACTCATTCACTATTTCCACAAAATGATAGGTACACTACCTAGGAGGTAGAGATATGTTCACATAGTTTTACTGCTACAAGTTTTTGGCACCGTTACTCGAGACCCAGACACATTTTATGACAGTTTTATTTAATTTGGTTGAGATTTTACTTTTGTTTTTCTTTTTAGTTTATTTTTGTTTAGTTTGCTTTTCATTTTATTTTGTTTATATTTTATTTTTAGTTATATTCTTGTTTAATATATTGATCTTAGTTTTATTTTAATTATGAACTTTTTTTCTCTTTTATTTTTATTGTGATTCTCTAGTTTGATCAATTTATAATTTTTTTGTTTTGTTGTAATTTTGTTATGTTTATTTATTTTCATTTTTATTTCTTTTAGTAGTTTGTTTTGTTTTTCTTTGTTTTATTTAGGATTTATGTCTCCTTTTTATTTTGATTTCTACTTTACTTTTGCTTTTTATTTTTATTTTTGTAGGTTAAGTGATGACGATGGAGAGCGGAAAGGATGGGGTGAGAAGATTGTTGGCCGAATTGGAATGGAAATGAAGGAGGAGATATCTTTATATCAAAGATTGGTTGAGAATTATCAACCACCTCAACAATCCAATTAAGAACCTTACTGGTGAGAGGTTGAGCATACTATTATGTAGTACAAAGAAAATCAGTTGGGTATTATTATTTCAATCAGAATAAACAACAGTTAGCACAGGGGCCAGACAGGTTCCTTCTGAGTCAGGTCGAGCCATCAGAAGAGATTCTAGCGGTGACTCCGAGGAGAGAAAATGGATTCGAGCCAGATGCTTTTGAAGCTATGGTGTCAGATGAAAAGATGGAGCAACTTATCAGGAGTCTATTATCTGACAAAGAGTTGAAGTGATTGTTTGGGAGTTTCAATTCCCTTTCTTCTCCAACCCCAACTCAAATGGAGCAAGCAATACTTGAAGATATTTTGCCTGCACCTATCTACGAGAGGGCAGAAACCTCAGTGGTGGTCGATTTCATAGAGGATGAAGAAATTGAAGCTTCTACCGTAATTGTCTACCTACACGATTTTTCTTAGGAGCTTCACCAACAGGTAGAGAATGTTTACGTCCTCCAATCTAAGAAAGAAGAGCCATCCACGCGCACCTGGTCTCCTG
This sequence comes from Limonium bicolor, assembly GCA_023374045.1. Lineage (NCBI taxonomy): Eukaryota > Viridiplantae > Streptophyta > Magnoliopsida > Caryophyllales > Plumbaginaceae > Limonium > Limonium bicolor. Next base: position 331,800,242 of record CM041776.1, on the reverse strand, counting down.
TTAGAACTACTTTACCGGCAGTACCTCCTCAAACAAAAGGTTTAGTGGAGTATATATTTTCCTATTTTATTTGTCAATGTAACATTTTTGTTTTGATCCAGGTGGTTTGACAATGATTTATGCCCACTTTATTTCCCCCGTGAAGCCGCCGACCACTTTTATTTTTGATCCGGGATAATGAAGTGAAGTCTAGCCAAAGACTATAAAGACAGGCATCTGACTGAGAGGCAACCCAATGGTAACATTTCATGTTTTATTATTGTTTTCTAGTTTTATTTTTGTTTTAGTTTGTTTACCTTTGTTTTGCTGAGAAACGGAACAGGATGCTGAATTTTAAACCTTGTCCCGGCATGCGTCTGGACTTGGACGTCCCGACAGGGTATGAGAGCAGATGGTTGAAACAGGGGAATGTTCGGACTTCTGTCCTGACTTAGAAGTTCGGACACAATGCGAGAAGAAATATGTGGGTGTAGTAGCATTGTCCGGACTTGCGTCCGGACATGCTAGCCTGGACAGAGTGCGCACAAAATCAGAGTCCAAACATGCTATCCTAGACAGAGTACGCATAGGATCAGACGACTTACAGGTCCGTACATATGTCCGGACAGACCCTTGAATTGAGTAATTTCTTGTTTTGTCCTACATTTTTCAGCATCACTTGGGTTTTAGGTAGTTTTACTTACTGTATAATTTTTTTATAAGTTTATTTAGTTTTTCTTTCACTTAGAAGTGGCAGTGGTGCCCGTGCTTTTATTGTAACGCTTTTGTTTTGTGGTAGTTTTCTTAAGTGTGTGCGAATGAAACTTTTTGTGGTATTTGTTATTCTCCAAGGTTGGACACTTGCTTGGACGCAAGTGTGAGGAACGATGCTACCCCCACTATTCGAGTTGAAGTGTGTGGGAGGGAACCTTCCTTGATCTACGATATCAGGGGAGTTTCAGTTCTCTTTATTTATTATCTGTGTTCAACCTATAGTGATTTTGATGCTTAATGATTTATTTATCAATCCATGGTATCCTGAGTGAAATTCTTCTTGAGTCTGACATATTTTAAAAGTTCTTTTTCTTGGTTTTATTTGTGAACCATGAGGACATTGCTCCTCTTAAGTGTGAGGATGTAGAGATCTTTCCAAATATGTCAGTTGCACTTATTGTCGCACTTGTTTTTTATTGTCTTCTTGCTTTGAGAGAATCACTTTTCTGAGCGCTTAATAATTTCAAATTTTTGGGTGAAATTTTTTGTTGAGACTTTTGAAATTGAGTCTGGTGACCACCTCAAGAATCTTGCCGCTTCAGGTTATTTGTATATATAGTCTTACTCAAATTAATTCTGGCCTAACAAATTGTGGAAAAAGAATTAATTTATTTTAGGATTTTGGAAATGATGTGAAATTTTGGAATGAAAGGATAAGGCAAGGTACTCCTTTGATTAAATTTTTTTTGAACCAAAGTAGATCTCTTTTATCCAGTTATTAAGTCCTAAGGGTGCCTTAACACCTATCTACCAAAGGTCTCAGGATCTAGGATAGTTGGCCCAACGCCGCTACAGAGATAGAGAGAAAAAGTCTGGGTTTAGGAACAACTCTACAATTCAAAATAAATCATTTCTTTTGTATATATTTGCATGGGAAAAAGTTAATTGCCATTTATTTTTTGTTTCAAATCATGAGTACGGTGTTGAAAGGTATCACGGAATAAGGCGTTACTTCACACCCCTTGTCATCCAAAGGTTAGAGGAAGAAATGGTGAAAGATCCCAAGCTAATCTATGTTCAGATTTTATAATCTAACTTCTCAATTCTTTTAAGATTACTCTTTTTCACTGATTGCAAAAACCTACAGTCAGGAGCAGACTTATTCTTTTGATTATCACTTTGCTTGCTTTCCGTTTGCATTGGTTTGATCCTAAGGTTCGATACTACGACCTTAGAGATAGTATTATTCTTTATTTGCTTGAGGACAAGTGAAAGCTAAGTGTGATAAAGTTTGATAAGTGTGAAATATATCTACTTTTAGGGCTATAATTCATTATGTATTTGCAATAATTTATGCTATATTTCTCACTTATCACATGTTTTTCCTTCGATTTATATTTGATGTGAACTGATACATTTTATGTGTCAAATGTAGGAAAAAAGTCTTAGAAATGTAAAGATTATCTCATGAGAATTCCAACGTAACAAACGGGAAGCAAAACGAAGTCTGGACGAAGAATTTAACCCTATCGAACTTGTGTCCGACGTTGCATCTGGACTTGCAAGGTCGGACAAAGGCCGAGAATGCCCAGTGGTGATGTCCGAACTAGTGTCCGAACTTGCATGTTCAGAAACAAGTCGAGAGTTATACGGAAGAACCAGAACGAGGTGTCCAAACTTACATGTTCGGACATAAGTTCAATCACGACTAAAAAGTATCAAAATTTTTGTATTGATCATGACAGATTCTAAAAATATACTCCCCTATTCAAAATATTTATCGTTTTAGAGCTGTATCCAGACTTAAATTTGTCCAGATTCATCTATAAAATGACATATATTTTGAACAGTAAAGAGTAGAAGTTTGTTGATTATGTGGACCATTTGTTGGACTTTGGACTAATTTGAAAGTAACCATTTGGAATTCAGCGTTTGGACATATCTCTCATAAAATCTACTTCTAAATTTTTAACTCTGAAATATATTTCCTCAAATAATTCTCTTAGTTTCAAACTGTGTCATCATCAAAGCTCTTGGACTTGTGTATTAATATTGCCTATATAAATATATACTAATTAACACAATGAATTAAATATGTTAGCGTATTGAAATAAATTATAAAACGTACTAAGAATTAATAAAATAAATTATATAGATTGATGGATATTAAGTTGAGGATAAAGGTAGCTTGGCTATGTAAAGAAATTGTTGTGGTCATTATCACTTTTGGAAATTCGAAGTCAAAATTATACAGATGGGAAATGATCCGATCCATCCCAATCCAAACGTAAAATAACAGCAGCGGACGATACAGAAAAAACGGCCATTTCGGAGAAGGGAAGGATACGGGAGCCACTCGCTCCATATAGAGCTGTTGTTTACCTTCCGTTTTCCCTCCATTCTTCTCCCTTCCTCCACCGAATTCTTCGGATCTCCCACCATCCAGAAATTGCAACTTTCCCTTCTCTTTTTACCTTATTGGGCTGACATTGATTTCAATTTGCGTCAAACTCATTATCCGAGGAAGAAAGCCTCTCTCAATATTTTGCTGTTCCTTCGTGGGTTTTTTAGCTCGATATCGAGAGCTTTCCCCCTTCATCCGGTGAGAGCTCTCGGTCGATCGAGCTACACATCTTGACTTTCATACACGAAAATCCAGTGAAGAATTAAGAACGAAGAAATTCCTGCGCATGCATCATAATGTTCCATTTCCAGCAACAAAAACAACAGCAACAACAAGCTATCAATCCCGATCAGTGGATCGCTTGGCTATAATTAAAAAGATCTAATTGACTCACTTTGGTCACCTCTTTGGAATCAATTGATCCTAGCTCCACGCAACTGAACGAGGACATAACCCCCACCACACCACATCAAAAAATGGAGTCGGAAGCGGTGCAGTTGAACCCCGGAATTTCTCGACAGCTTTCGACGGGTTCGTTTCGAAGGAATTCCGGGCGGAGCTTCCACCGGCAATCCTCGCTCGACCCGCAGCGCCAAAACATGCGTTTCAGCTTCGGTCGACAGTCATCTCTTGACCCTATTCGTCGCAGCAACGTTGTCGCCCCACGCTCCTCGGCTGATTCGGTGCCCGAGAACCTTGACGCGACTATGCAGCTGCTCTTCCTGGCGAGCTGTGGGGACGTGGATGGGGTCGAGAGTCTGCTAAACGAAGGCGTTGATGTTAACAGCATCGACCTCGACGGCCGGACAGCCCTTCATATTGCATCCTGTGAGGGACATGTGGAGGTCGTTAAGCTGTTGCTCAGCCGAAAGGCTCACATTGATGCTCGTGACCGGTGGGGAAGCACGGTAATATTAATTCTAACCATTTCATTTATTTTCTGTTGGTAAATAAAAATACTTATTGATGCTTTTGGAGGAAATTGGTTCTTTTAATTTTTGGTTTCTTGTATACTGAAACCAAAGTCATGAATCATGATCTTGGGGAATCATGTTATTGGGGAATCATGTTAGAGCTTTCGGTAAGTCTTTGAAGAATTGATCATTTCCTTCCTTGAGTTTCCATATTTCTTTGGTTCGCATGGGAATCTATTGGAATGGGTTGTTAGTTCCAGTCATCTTTCATCTGATTATTTCTTGGATTTGGGATCATGGTGAAAAAGTAAGATTTGTGCAAATTGGAGAGGAGGACTGTGGATATTAGGTGGAAGTGCATTCTTTATTTAGGCTTGAAATGAGGCATTCGAATTTAGAGCTCCAGTGCTTTGAAAATTGAGCTCCTCTATATACAGGGAAGGGACCCTGTCAGATAATTGGTGAGTCCAATGTAAGGGCTTTACACAGGATGCAGTTGTGAACTCTAAACAATGGAGCCTATATATGGATCTTGTTGGTTAATTGGCATTTATGTCTTGTGGCTGAGTTATGCGTACTGCAATTTTCATGGGTGATCTATGTTAAAGAGGTTGATTATCTGATTTCATCTACTTTATGGTGATTCTCTTTAAATCTGGGAATCAATCAGAAAAAGAACTTTATCTTTCCCGGAGAAGTCAAATGTTGGATGGGAAATGGTCTGTCTGGCCTTCCGCTGCCATTCATTAATTATTCCGGGACAAATAATCTGAAAAGTAGTGGACATAGTGGAGATCGTGCTCAGCACTTCAACAATACATGCTACTGATTTCACGTTATTCTGAACTCAAGCATGGCCTATATCAGTCGATCCAACATTCCCGTCCTAAGTCGTCCAGCCTCAAAATTCCTTCCAATATATCATGCGTTGTGACCTAGATTTTATTTGGCTGGAAATCTAGACAAAAACCATAAATGGTCCACCAATAGACTGGGTTGCATATTGCGAAATATAAACTTTAAAATACTTCCAACCTACAATATTTTAAAAGTTTCTGAAGCACTTTGAATATGTTATTGTGAACCAGGCAGCAGCTGATGCTAAATACTACGGTAATACGGAAGTCTTCAATATTTTGAAGTCTCGTGGAGCTAAAACTCCGGTGAGGATAAATATAGTAACTCCTTTTCCCGTTTCTTTGATGGGTTACTGGCACAAAAAGCTTTTGCCTAACAAAACTGGTATATTAAATTCCCCCTTGATCTCAGAAACAAAAGAAGACTCCAATGGTAGTTGCAAGCCCCGTAGAAGTCCCAGAATACGAGCTTAATCCTCTTGAGCTTCAAGTTCGCAGGAGTGATGGAATTGCAAAGGCAAGAGCTTTTCCTCACTCTCATTTTTTTACCATTTGATACTGTCACAAAGCATACCGCTGATAATATAATTTTAAAAGGCACGCAGAAATGCAGCGCTAATTAAGCTTGATTTTACTAATTATGTAGAATTCTTACTATACATGAATCAGGGTCTTCCTTTTGGTAAAGCCATTGCAATTATGTTCTAGTGCTTTTTATATGGATGTTTACGTTCTGTTAGGGAAAATATCAAGTAGCCAAATGGAATGGTACCAAAGTTGCTGTAAAGATACTCGACAAGGAGAGCCAATCTGACTCAGAATGCATGTACGCAGCACTGTCTCTTTCTATACAAAACTGTGATCATTCGGTTTCCGTTAGCCTCCGAGATGTAGCATGTTGATAATCTTCTGTTTTGACTACTCCTTGTAGAAACTCCTTTAACCATGAGTTAACACTACTGGAAAAGGTGCGGCATCCTAACCTGGTTCAGTTTGTCGGAGCAGTAACCCAAAATGTGCCTATGATGATAGTTGTCGAATTTCATCCAAAGGTACGTTTGCCTCCCTTATTTCACACGTCTATGCTTGAAGCTTTATTATGCTTCTCCAAAGTAGCTGAAATTTCGAGTAAGATTAGAATTGGGATAAGTGCAACTGAGCTTTAAACGTATGAAATGAGTTTAGTAACATCTAGGTATACAACTCAGCTGCTTGATAAATTAATCAGTCTAAATTGTACTGTATCAAAGTACAATTTCTCATGCTGATTTTTTCAGGGTGACCTTGGACTCTATCTTCAGAAGAAAGGACGGTTATCCCCATCAAGGGCACTTAAATTTGCTATTGACATTGCAAGGCATGTATCACTTTATACCTATAAATATCAGATACAGTGTGTTGTGTTTATTTTTCTTTTGTTAACAGCATATGTGTTGTTCACTTTTGAGCTATGTTGATAACCAGGGGCATGAACTACCTTCACGAGTGTAAACCAGATCCAGTACTTCACTGCAATCTAATGCCCAAGTAAGAGACAATTAACCATATGCCAAGTGTTGTGACATAACAATTTAACCAGTTTCAACTCGATGCGGTTTGCTTTAATAGTTAAATTTTGCCAAGGTGCCAGAAATATTTTGCTCGATAGTAGTGGGCAATTAAAGATCGCTGGATTCGGCTTGTTACGTTTGTCACCGGCATCTGGGGACAAATTCAAAATCACACAACGCGCTCGTGTAAATAGTTATTCATGTGAGTTGTTGGTGTGGATTTACTCTGCTTGTTTGTGACTGACAGAAACTGATACACAAATATAATGGCTTGGTAAATCTTAATGGGGGTCTGATTTTCCTGAATTGAGTGTAAATACCGGATCGATGACTGACAAGTGTTGGTCTAACAGTGTTTGCTTCAATTTTCTTTTGGTTATAATTAATGTCCTTAGGCCTGTACATTGCTCCTGAGATCCAGAATCAGGAAACATTTGACAAGACCGTTGATGTGTTCTCCTTTGCGGTGATTCTCTATGAGGTAGAATTTTGATACCCACATCTGGGAGCATTCATACTTTCATTCTTACCATTTGTTTATTTTGGGTTCGTAAGATATATTAACTATGCTAAAGTAAGTAATGTATCCTAAACGTTCATTTCAGATGATCGAGGGAACATATCCATTCCACCCCAAGAGTCCAGAGGAATCTTCACAGATGATCCGTGAGGGGAAAAGACCAAGTTATAAGAAATTGAAGCATTTTCCTCCTGATTTAAAACAGTAAGCTCTGTTCTTCTCTTTGAGAAACTTCAAGGATGATATCCACATTTATTGAAACTGATGTATCATAACACGCAGCTTAGTGGAGGAATGCTGGAGTCATGACCCAGCTAAGAGGCCATCGTTTGCGGATGTAATTGTGCGGCTTGACAGAGTTGTGTCTAGTTGCCATAAACAGGGGTGGTGGAAAGACACCTTCAAGCTTCCATGGCTATAAGAAGAAAGGAAAAAAAGAAGCAAAAGCCATTTTGTCCCTTCCAGTGCTACTTGGTACGCCGCTGATTTTTCATTACATTTAAGCTCTGCAGGTATGTTCTTCCTTAGTTCGTGCCTTCTAGCTAGTATTTAACCCGTACAGGCTTGTTTGCAGGAAATTAAAGTGTGTACAGTTTAGTTACATGGATGTGTGCTCAAGAGCGTTGATGGAATTCATGGCATGGAACGGTTTTACAAAGCTCCACGCTGCAGTGATTTCTTCGTCATATTTTGGAACAGTAAGAAAAACATCAAGGTGATAAAGAGAACAAGCATGGATGATGACAAAAGGGCATAACAATATGGCGATCTGATGTACATCTCCATGAATAATTTATCAAAGTGCTCATCCAAATCATACGAGCTCTTTTTATTTTTTGTGTTTGATGTGTGTTCTCTCCTTCATTTTTTTTTTCTTTTTTCATTTTTTGATTTGTTCTCCTTCATGTAAAGCACATCAAGGAAAGCAAAGACACAGTTTCTTCTCTTAACAAATGTACATTACATGGGAAGAGATCTGTACATTACGAAGGAGTAATCAATTGCTTTAATAAGAAGAGTAATTTACCTTTTGGATATCTCAAGATCCACATGTTTATCATATAGTGCGCGAGGCTTTTTATGAGTGATGTCGCTTCCAGTAAGGACATCTCCAGCAGAGAACATGTTAAAAATAGTCAATGCTGATTTGGAAATAAGAGCTTACGTCACTTTTGGGGTGTCTCGTGTTTTGGGCATTCGGCAAGTGTTCAGATGTCCATTCCCTATATCAAAATGACTAATCCATAAAGGGGCATTTTAGCATAGAACAAGAAAAAAGAAGATTCCACACTGGCTTACCAGAACCTCGCAATAGCTTCATTACACTTATCCTAAAAAAAGTAAAGGTACAAGATAAGAAAAAGAGCAAGTCCAACATCTTATTTATGGGTGATAATTTGGATTGATCGGTCGGGTCAATGTATATCCAACCCGTTTAAGAATCTCTTGATCTAAATCTGGCCCAAAAAATAATCAAGCTATAAATTTACAACGCTAACACGACCCATATAAGATCATTCAACCCAAACCCAACTCATTCGATCCAAAAAATTTCAAATTTATATATAATTTCATAGTTTTTCATTTCTTTAATCCAAACAAATTATCAACTATTCATGCGTCCGCTAGATTCCTTGAGAACTATATATGATTACATGGTCTTCATTTACCCTAAACTGATCCATAAAGAAAAAGAATGTTTACGATCTTGAAAAAAAATTGTTTATCAAATTATTGGGTAGACAAGTGTTAATAATATTTTTTGTTATATTTATTACTAGTTAATAGTTAAAGAATTATAAAAACGACAAGAAATGCTAATTTTTGTGTATATTTTACTGTATTTTTTCTTCAATAAAATATTGATAATGAGTCGGATTAAATTCAGGTTAAAATTTGTAATTCATACTCAATCCAATAAAATAATAAATAGCCCAAACCTAATTCAAAAATTAAACAGGTCGAAATCTCAAACCAAACCCCATAATATACGGGTCGGTTTTGGGTAAAGTCTTTTGAGTTTCGATCAAAATCACAACCCCCCCCCCCCCCCCCCCCCCCCCCCCCATTCTTAGCGATCACTCTTGAGTAAATTCTCTCATGAGAATTATCTTGGAAGAAGCTTACAGTTTAAGCAAGCAGTCTCTTCTAATCAGCTAATATGCTTGGTTTTGAGGTCAAACTCAACCCTTAGTGGGCAGTGCCGCAGTGTGAGATCAAGGCTTGTTGATATAAAAGTACCTCCTATTTTATTGTTCTTTTTATTAGCAATACTTGTGTTAAAGATGATTATTAAATGAGAAAGGAACAAGTACAAACGATTCCAATGATCAACACCTCATAAGCTCCTAAGGAGTTCCATCTAACCAGAGACATGAGACCTACATACACATCCACATCACATGCCACATGAAAGCAATTAAATGGGCAACAACACCAGAGCCATGAGACCAACATACACATCCACAACTCATGCCACATGAAAGCAACTAAATGGGCAACAACACCTAACATCCTGTGGAACAGCACAAACTCCGAGACTATGAAAAGATAAAGAGGAGGGGGTTTCCTAATTGACCAATGCTTTGCTAGAGCTTGACGATCCTCCCTCTCTATGCTAAGAAACCAGAATAAAAGATTCCAAACTGAAGGTTCCTATGGGGAAGAGGCTACTACAATTCTCAATAGCAAAGGCTTCGATCAGCAACAATCCCACCTATTTCATAGTTGTTCTTCATCCTATTGTAACGATTGATAATTAAGTGCTTTACTAGTTTGTTATAGTAGATTATTAGGCGATCCTTCGATAAGACTATATGTGTTTACAATATAGAATAATCCAACATGAATCACATGACACGGTCATGGAGTTGAGATACAACTAAGTGCACAGCCAAGGAAACCATAACAAGATAGTGAATGAATGATGTGCCTCAGTGTTGGTGACAGGGACATCCAGAAATGAAGAGGAAGAAAGCTTGCCAAAGAAATGTAGCAAAATCCTAGGACAGGTGAACTTCAATTATATTAGTTATAACAAAATTTTCATAAAACTTAATTCGTAGACGTTTCAATTTGATTACTAAAATAAATAATAATAAACTCCTCAATACACAGCCGGCCCCAGTACCTGACCAACTGAGGACTCTGGCTGGAGCCCATGACCAGTTCGGTCTGACACGTGGTCAGACCTTCAAGCCAGTCACGTTGATGCCTATGTTTTAATTTCATTATCGATCAATCTTTATTTACAACCAAATGGAACTTTTTTCCCCGGAATCTAACAGATGACAGATGATCATATTCTATGCAATCAGTAAAATCGTTCATTCTTTCAGACAAGTGTAAATGGTAATCTGAAATACACCCAGAGGTTTCTAGTGCACATAACGATCAAGTCGCATAAACTCAGACATTCTGTACATGATTCAACACTAGTCAAAGTCTGGCTGCTACACGAGACCCTGTGACATGCCCCCCCCCCCCCCCCCCTGAATCACTGATCCAGTATTGTAAGTCACAAGCTCACCTGCTGTTGACAAGCAATCAAGAAGAATTACCAAGGAAGTGACCCAACGCTTTATCAGTATCATTGTCGTACATAAACAAGACTTCAGCAACATTGTTTGAAGAAAATCCCATTTCCTGGAGGAGGGTGAAGCCTTTGACAAAGTCCTGTACCTGAGAATATTGCAAAAGAGGGAAAGGAAAAGGAGCAACTGATTAATTTATCTGTTCTCTTTGACTTCATCAATCTTTGTCAATCCAACATAATGGTTCAAGTAGGATAGGCTGAGCATATAAATAGAACAACAATCCAAGCTTTTAGTAATCAAAGTTCAAAGAATTTTTACCTTCGTGAGGTTATCTCCATAGTGTGAAAGTGCAAGAGAAACAGCTTCACGGTTCAGGCCTAATGCTATGTACTTGCTCATCACCGGATCTACACGAGGGGTCTGCAGACGGAAGAAATTAATTTTAGATTTCTAGAAACAAAAAAGTTTTGTCAAGATGGCGCATTACAGGACCTCAGTGTTAAGATGGTCTCCGCACAGAGTGAAATGTAAGTAAATGCGATGCCGCATAGGTCATGTTTTCCCTTTTGATGATCAGAGGCACACTGTAACTTTGTATGCCAAATCAAGACCAATGATTAGTAAAAACAGGTCCATCCTTTTTCTTTGACAAAAATAAAACAAGTCCATCCAGCTCCTCAGAATTATATTGTTTGTATCATATTTGTCACATATAAGTGTGCAGTGGATGAACTCCATAAGCTGTTAAATTAGGCACGTGGTATCATCAGCCTGTGCAGAAGCTATCAGCATAAATTACCGCAGAAGGAACTGGTTCTGCTGTTCTTCGGGGAACAAGTTCCGATCCAAGTTGACTCCAATTTTGAGTTTCCTTTTCTGCCTCAGCAAGTACCTTCTTTTCAAATTCAAAGTCATACTGGAAGTTGCTGCGCGGAATCTCTCCCATGTGTGGTGGCATTTGTGGCTACAAAGAAAGTATAATCAAAACCAGCAAAACTGACAATTGATCAGGGGAAAGGCTATAAAAGGATTGTTAGATTTAATGCAGAACATAGATAGAAACCTTCAACGACATATCCTGTTCAGGGAAGGGAACAACTTCCTGGCTTCATGTTCTTAACACAAAAATAAACATCCATACAGCCTTTCAATAATAAAAAAAAATTCCTTTACAACCTCAAAATCTAATGAACTACTTCAATCATTACTCAAACACACAAGAACTGATTAGACTAAAGATATATACAGCATAAGCTCATGACTAAAACATGGAATGACAGATGTTATAAGAAAATTAAAGAACCCCAAGATGACACATGAAGAAGAATTCAGAAAATTAAAAGCGGGTTTGTCTGACAAAGAGTGAGATATATCATGTAGGATACCACATCAGTGATAGACCCAAGTAAGTAAAACATAAAGGCACCACATGATCAAACACAAACAGAAGAAAGACATCGACAAGTCAGGGATCGAGAAACCAAGGGGAGAAAGACATTTATTAGACCAAAACAACCTGCTGTACAGTTTCTAGTGACAAGCACAGCGCTATTGATAGGGGGGGGGGGGGGGGGGGGGGGGGGGGGAAGAGAACCGGTCTGCATCTGTATGCAGAGTCATTAAGTTGAAGTAGATATCAAATATTAGCATCACAGGAATAGCAGAACTCAACAGACTAATCTAAGACAGAACCTTACCGGTGGAGTTATACGGTACTGAGGTTTGATTGCAACCCTAATCCCAGTCCCAGCTGCTATCATATCAATTACAAAACAGAAATCAACATCGAGATGAGATGGAATATAATTCGAGCATCAGATATAATTCAAAAGTAGCAAACACGCAAACAATATCCCAATAAACAGCCAATTTGGCAGCTTTGCAATAAATACACCACGAAGCTTTGCCAGTCTTCAAGCAATATTCCTTCATTATCAAACGCGGGAAGATGTCTTGAACTTTCAGCGGACAGCTTCCAAATGCTTAGACGAATCATACTATAGCAAAATGGAATAGCCCAGTTGCTTTAAATAAGGAAGGTGGAACGATCGAGTCAGAGTTTCCTCTAACGAATCAAACCAGCACGGTTTTCAATCGGAAAAGCAATCATCAGAAGTATGCACTTCCTTAACCCACAGCTACATAGTCTGTCTTTATCTAGCACAAGTACAGTTTTCTTCTAGGTCGGTGGTCGGTTTCCTTAGCCCTTATAACCGTCTACCCAGAATTCTTCACACCCCAGAGAAAGAAACACAACTTGCAAAAAAAACATGAATATAATCCAACAATCATAAGCCTCGGAAACCAAAAACAGCTAGGTTTACTTACACGACGATGATTGAGAGGAGCCGTGTTGATATGGTGGGGCACGATTAGCGGAAGGGATGACTGGTTGGCCGTGGTGACCAACTCTGGGATAGAGAGGAGAAGATGAAGAACCGGTGGGGCGATGGATAGAACCGTGCGGTTGGGATCCGTAGGAAGAGTGGCCTGCCTGATTTCTGAAATCGTACTCCATTGTTAAGAAAATTTCGACTCTTCTCCTCCACTTGAGTCTTGATTGACCAAATCAACCCCAATCGATAGAGCAAGAAAAAGGAAGGATGGTGATTGCCAAACAGAGAAAAAGAAAAGGGACGCCTGTTTTACAGTTTAAGAGCAAAAGGAAGCCATTGGTGAAACTGTGCCGGCAATTTTTATATTTCTTTCATAGTCAGACCTCAACAAATAATTTCAATAGAGAGGTCAGCAAATATAAAAATAAATAAATAAATAGAGTGGTGAGTCGAACACGTGTAGGGTGACGTGGTTGATAGGCTGGCAATTCTTCGCCCCTTTTACTCCCTTTCTCCTGTCTTAATCTGCATCGGCGAACAGCGAAGCAAACGTAACCCAGTCAGGATCAGGAATCATATTTCTCACCGTTTTTCATCCATTCTGCATTCAGCGCGAGAAAAAGGCCAACCGGAATTCGAATCGGGACAAGTGAAATTGTGGAGCTTCAAATTTGTTCGGTTCTTCCGCTTGAATGCGTCCTCCTCCAGGACAAGATCTCGAAAAGCTCCAGCTCGAAGATTGCTACTGGAAATCTCCACCTGTTCTTCTTTGTAACCTCTGATTTCTTTTCTTTTTTTCGTTTTCTCCCCCCTAGAAGTCGAAGCTGACTGTCGGTGAACTTTCCAGTACTCAGGTACGGTCAGTTGTCCTTTTATTTTCTCTCTCTTTCGTACGGTTCAAGTTTCAATTTTTAAGGGTTTGTTACTGTGCAGAGTCTTGAGGTTCTCCATTGATGTAGGAGTTACTTGAGCTATCAGTCTTACTTGAGCTAAGATTTTGCCATATAAAGTGCTTTCTGATGAACTTGGTAGCTTCCGCATTTCCACGTACAGAAAGAAATCGATCCTACCCTTTACCACCAAAAAACTAATAGGAATAGTAGGCTTCTATACTGGATGTGCTTGTCGCTCTAGCATTTTGCATGAGTACGGTACGCCAGATCCTGAGAAAGCAAGGAAACATAGGCGCCTGGGGTTATTGTTGCTTTCAAACGCGTGATGGAGCTAGATTTGATACCAATAGATGATAACTGATATTGTGGAAGAGCTGTATATATGCCTTTTGTTTTTCCTCTACTTAGATATTTGGTTTGCCAACTACTATTTTTTTTATAAGAAACTTGAAATTTCTCGACACTGACAGCGAGCTGTTAAATTTGTAGAAGAAAGAACTCGCGGAACTTCTTTATGTTATTAATATTCTAATAGCTGGATAGTAGTGCTGTGTTTGAAGTTCTATCAATGCCGGGTACTTGACTTTGTCCCTAATCCAGATTCTGAGCTTTTTAGCCTACCATGGGAAACGATGAAGCAGATAAGCCTTCAAAAACTGAAAAGCCATCTTCACCTCATCAGGTAGGAATCCCTTTCTTTTTCTACAGCTTGGTCATGGTAACCTATAGTCCTGTAAAATTACTTTCTTCGACCTCGGAAAACCAAGCTTGTATGATGTCAAATCGCCATAATAAACCAATCTTTCATCCAGTGAGGAGGGACCGGTTATGTGATGATTATTAGTATCTCCATGTTTGACTGTATGTTTAAAGTTTGAAACAGATCCAGGAGGTTATAATCTGTGTGTTCAACTTCATCATTTTCAGGGACAGAACAATGTCCATATGTACCCTGATTGGGCAGCGGTTCAGGTACTATTTTGTTCATTTGCTTTGGTGCAATTAAAATAGCTTGCCAGTTTTCTCTTATTGTATATATATGATCATCAAGTTTTGAGAAGAAGAAAAAGGGTTTTCAGGAGACTGGTGTTGATAGTCTACTCGTGTTATTTTCAGGCATACTATGGATCAGGGGCAGTGCCAGCTCCATATTATAATCCAGCTGTGACATCAGGCGTCCCTCCTCATCCATATATGTGGGTACCTCCCCAGGTTGTTGCAATGTGGTGATGCGTTGCCTTGTGTCCACATTTCGCATATTTCCTTGCCCTTCCATCTTTTGTGGGTTGTAGTTTTTTTCCATCTTGAATCTGTGTTCTCTTACAGATGATGCATCCTTATGGATCGCCATATGCTGCAATCTATCCGCATGGAGGAATCTATGGACAGAGTCCAGCACCTATTGTATATCTCTTACTTATTCAACCGCCTAAATATTCTCCATTTATCCATATAAGTGGGCAACATTTGAGAGCTGTTTATGCTAATTTTAGATGTCCGTGGGGATGATCTTAGAGCTTTTTGTATTTGCTCATATCATCTCCACTCTGGAAGCTCCATATCAATCGATGAGCAGTGCTTTAAGTTCGCTCAATTGGTTGCAGGTTGCCACTCCTTTGAGTGCTGAACCTCCTACAACTCGATCATCTGGCGATGACAGTGGCTCTGCAAAGAAGCTCAAGGAATCCGGTGGCCAGAGTAATGCATTAGGAAATGGCAACATTGAGAGTGGTGGAGAAGCAGGAACCCATGGTCATTCTCAAAGGTTGTTTAATTATTCTATCTTCAATCATATACTGAAGTGGAGTACTAAAGTAGTTCAACAGAGACATGCAAAAGATTCTTTGACAGTGTGACGTGTTGCTGAGTGGAATTAACTGCTTTTTGTTGATACTACTACTAATTATGTATTTGTATGGGCAACAGCGGTGACTCTGGAACAGAAGGTTCTTGTGAACGAAGTGAAGGCAGTACTTCACGAGTAAGTGCTTTGTCATGTTCCTTCTCAATTACAGTGGAGATGGAATTAGGGAAAAGGAGATGTAAACTGGGTTAATATTTATTTTTACTTTTAGGAAGTGCGAAACGGGAATAGACATGACGGAGGAGATGCAGGTATCAATCACTATGAGTACATATCTCCGCAAGTTTGAAATCTGCTTCTTGATTAATATAAAATTAAATTCACCGGGTTGCCTAACAGTATTTTTTTAATGCATCGATCAGGCAAGCATGGTTCACAAGTAAGTCCATATCCAGCACTTGAGCCAACTGCTACCGGAGCAGTTCATGTTGGCATCCCAAAGGCTTCGAGTATGAGCTTACAAGTTGGATTCCAGGTAAATCCTTTCCTTTCATACAGAGTGACGATCATACATTCATCCCTATGATCGGACAATGTTGGTTGTCACTACATCATGTCTTTGCAGGATGACAAGGAGGTGAAGCGTGAGAAGAGGAAACAGTCTAATAGGGAATCTGCTAGACGCTCAAGGTTAAGGAAGCAGGTCGGCTCTCCAACACATGAAACCATGTTCACTTCCTTCACTAATTGTGTGGGCATTTTCATTTGACACTGATTTTAACAATGGCTCTTTAGGCTGAAATGGAAGAACTTGGGAAGAAAGTCGAGTCCTTGACAGTTGAGAACTTGGCATTGAGATCCCAAATTAATAAGTTGGTGGAAGACTCGGAAAAATTGAGATCCGAGAACTCGGCAATAATGGTTTCTTTCTCTCTTTCAGTCAATTGGGCTAAAAAAGCAGCTCTTTAGCTTGATCAATTGACTTACCTTCAACTTCATGTTGGCTGCTTTAGGATAAACTAGGGGACTCCAAAGGCGAAACCAACAACAGTGGTCCTGAGGGTGGAGAAGATGAAAATCAGAGCAAGACCGAGATAAGTACTGAGAATTTCCTTTCCAAAGTAGAGAATGCAACTTCAAACGGTATTGCCCACCACCAGGCCGACGGCTGATATATGAGTTGATGTGAGACAGTCTTAGGTTAATAGATAACAATAGCATTGGTTCTTCACTGGAAGCAAAGGACAAGCCTAAGCCCAGGTTATGGAGACGAGAGATGGTTTTGGAATTGTCTTTTGTCTTACTCTGATACTTTGAACTTCATACAACTTAAGAGAGTAGGAATATTAGTACTAGAAAGAATGTATAAGGTTCTGCAAAACGTGTATTTATGTAACTTAATTGAGTTTTGCGATATGGAAATCTGCATGGTCTCCTGTATCTTAAGATCAGAATGCTGTTTGTTCTTGGGCTTATGAATACCCAACCTTTATATAATTTGTGGATATAATCCCCTTGCAAGTCTTGTTAATGTTATTCATTTGCTGAACTGGACAGTATGCGTTTGAAAAATCGATCATGCTTGGGTTTTGGGGGAGCGTGAAGAGCAAAAGGCGTCCAAGACCGGGTATAATATTTGTGATTGGATGCCGTTGGAGTTGGGAACATACAATTATAAAGCGCTGATAAGGGTAGTGGGGTATTTACAAGAAAGAATATATGATCACATGTTGAAATCGTTGTTGGATTCTGATTTTTGGTGATTCAATCTCCAGAAAGTGATCGGACTCTGATTCTGATGTTGGTGTTAAGTTTGGACACGTGGAAATCGATATCACGAGTCGTAGTCTTATACATGTTGGACTTGGAGTTGGAGTTGTCATTTTGTGACAATCTTGAAATATAGTATTACTGTTGCCACATACTGGTAAAATTTGTAGCATGCTAAGTTGTATTAAAGTTTCTATTGATAAAAATTATGTATGGTCAAAGATTATTGATTTTATTAATGACAATGAAGATATCATGTGATATTCCTGCAGCAACTGTCTTAATCTGATTTGTATTGTAATGCGACATGTCATCTCATTAATGCCATCAAGAGATGAGAAATTCATAATCTAAGTATGGCAAAGCAAAATACTATTAACAAAAGTTCAGTAGTATGGCATCAAAGAGTTCGTCTGTTTCGTTTAGTATTTCGAAATGAATTACCATTTACCAGATGAATATGAACTGGCAGAGAATGGTAGATTAGACAACTTAATACCCCAAAAAGGAATGACAGATCTCATGGCCACTCATTCGAAGTCTGCATAGTCTGAAGTCTTCATTTCCCCAACAATCACGTTTTAAATTCGACACCCATCCAGATCCTGAACATAGGAACAACCGGAAGAAACCGAAACCGAAACCCCAATTCCTGATCTTCCCTCACAACATTCAGCAGCTTTTCAAACAAGTATAAAACTAGTGAATGACTGTTGTAAAGTATCTCATCCTATTGCCTATTCACTGAAACTACTCTTTCTATGCCCTGCTAACTTTGTTCTGGGGACTGGTAGAGAGATTCGGTTCGGATAACTGGAAGTCGTTTCCCTTCGATCCTTTCCGTGCCGAGGGGAAGCCATACGACGCGGTCTATCTGTGGTTTGCTGCGGAGAGGAGGAAATTTTTTGCAGGAGCTGACAGTTTAAGGGAAACGTCGTCGTTGCGCATAGAGAAATACCATTCTATAGCAAACGACGTCGTCGCTTGGTCGAAGCGAACCAAAAAAAGAAAATGGAGGAAGCTACTCTTTATCAGAGCCAGGTTTCGATCCTGGGACCTGTGGGTTATGGGCCCACCACGCTTCCGCTGCGCCACTCTGATTTGTTATTTGTTGAGGCTTTAGTATGAATAATAGAGTGGCGCTTCCACCAAGCGAAAGCGCCGGTCCGTTAGAAAAGCGGCAAGTACAGAAGGGTATTTTATTTTAATGTAGCATGTTAAGCTTATATATACATGTGCAGTATACTTTCATGATATTTTTAATCGAATCGTCTATACGTACAATTTCTTCTCCTCGATGGGTATATTTTGTGTTTGATGTTAGATTATTTTACTATATATTTAAAGATAGTCATAATACTTGCAAAAAAAATATTTATCTAATAAAATATATAGATTTTCTTATATACTAAATGTTTATTTTTATTGTTAATATACAATTTTCCTTTATAACTGCATAGACTACTTCGAAACTCGAGTGGTTGGTAATATATAAACGTATTCGGTGCTCATAACTGCAGTGTCCCAATCCCAAACAAATCTCTAATACTAAATGAGTAATATGTAATTTTCAGTTTTTTTTTCTACTATCCACTTCGTCCTAGTGAACTACATCCGAATCGGGGACCACTTCTAGATAGATAGGTTTCAGTCCCTTATAGCATCATTTAGGTATAATCTCAAACTTGCGACACTAAATAAAAACGTGGTCATAGCCACAATTATATCTGCGTTTACTTTTTAAACTGTCGTTTGTGAACTATGGTCTGCTAAAGTAAAATTTACGGAAAATATATAAGGAATTCTACGATCTAGTTTCTTATACAATTAAATAATATAGGGAAAATTACACTCATCACCCATGATGTTTGATGAAATTACACACCCCACCCACGAGGTTTCAAAAATTACTTTGCCCACCCTTGTGGTTTCCTCTGTTTTACATCTAGCAACTTTTTTAATATTTGATCAACTTAAACAAGGCTTAAATGTTGTCCAAAATTGATAAAACTTTACATGGATGATGCTAAGGTGTTACATTTTTATCCAATGTCAAATCTAAAGTTTTTTAAGGTCATATATGACTTGTGGGACCCAATGAAGATACGTTCACATGTCACATGTTTCATTGGGTCCCACGGATCACATATGAGCTTAAAAACTTTGGATTTCACACTAGACTAAAATATAACACATTAGCATCGTCCATGTAAAGTTTCATCAATTTTGGATAACATTTAACCATCTTTTAAGTTGATCAAATATTAGAAAAGTTGCTGGATGTAAAATAGCAGAAACCACATGGGTGGGCAAAGTTATTTTTTGAAACCTCGTGGGTGGGGTGTGTAATTTCACCAAACCTCATGGTTGGGGGATGTAATTTTCCCAATAATATATTAAGTTGACATCATATCTAGAACTAAGTTAAGAAACTCTCCATCATTATAGATGCTCTAATTGACCACCCAACATAATTGTCTTAGCGCAATTTATAATATTGGCCCGTTTTTAATCATGTATTGTACATTTACCAAAATGTTATATATAGCTTATAAAGATTGATACAACCATAACTTTCCCGATTAAGATATTTTGTCTTCTTTTACATTTTGTTATGGTATTAGAGCCTTATAACTAGGGTTCACCCCCAAATTAATTTTTTCAAAAAAAGGAGAGAACTTCATCATATTTATCCCTACTCGTCCCACAAGTCACAGCAGTAAAACTGGTGGCGAAGTCGATTCTGCTTCACCCGCAATATCGGAGAGGCTATCGTGACGGATATACATTTTCCGTCCTAGACGGACGCAATCCCCACCTTTCATTTTTTTTTCCTTCTAATCTCAACCATTCAATTATCTTGTTTTATTTGTCATACATGTCTAATTTAGGGACTATTTTTTCTGTACCTTACCTCTCTCTTTCTTTCTTTTTTTCTTTATCAGCCAATACACACACAAATAAATTTGATTGCTTATAATTGTCGTTACGGTATGTTTAGCTTATGTTTATATTTTCTTTTTTTACAATACTACAATAATATAATTATTTATAATTGTCATAATATAAGTCACCAATTATATAATAAATCATATGACTATATTCATATATATGATTATTAAATAATACTTTATTAATGTTATAACCCAAACTTCGTTACAATTTTATTCCGTATAACGTTTTCCTATGTTGGCTATCTCACTTAGGACATGGAAGTCCTTATTAAGGAAGTTGGGGACGAGGAGGTCTTTCCCCATCCGTTCTATTTTCTGGTGAGATTAATCTCACATTATTTCTCTTCCTATTAATTTAATCCTTTTCTCTTAATTTCCCTATCTTCTAATCACGTTCTCACGATCTCAGTTACGCTCCTCTTCTCGCTCAGTTGGAAACCCTTAAGCCGTTCCTCTCTCTCTCTCTCTCTCAAAATCACGCTCATTCTAGTGTCCAAGCCTGCTGATAGTATTCCTGCAATTCGGATTCTACTGTCGGTTTCTTCTCCGTTGTGAGGTCCGGTGCTGATTTAGGTAAGTTGCTGGGTTATCGTTCTTCAATTCTTCAGTTTCTAAGACCTTCCTTTTCTGATTCATCTTCGGTAATCTGACAAGGAATCAGATATTGTCCGTTCCGTTGTCGAATTCTGCTGTGTTCGGTGCCCTCTGCGAGTGCGTGGTCAGAATTCAGGTGATAATTGTATTTCAGTTTCGGATTGCAGTTTCAGTTCACGGTTAGGTTTGCGTTTCTAATTCGGGGTTGCAATTGTGTTCAGTCAGAGGTTTGGCTTTGCGTTGTGGTTTACGTTCTGGGATTTTGGCATTGGTCTGGACTCTACATCAGATTTGGGTTTCGTCTCTACTGTAATTGAGGTAGGTGGCTGATGGATTCGATTAGTGTGTTCAGCCTTGGGGAGTTTTCAGATTCCAGTTTATGAATTTGATTGTGGTCTACCTTTGTGTTGTGGTTGCGAACTGTCTGTTTAATGTTTTTTAATGCCTACAAACCCCCAAGGTTGTTTTCTGCAAACTTGTAATGTTTTGACATTGTTTTGGTGCCTCTGTTTGTGTGAAAATCGCCTCTGTTTACTGGGTTTTTCGGCGCGTCTGAACTTCCGTCCGACCTTGGAGTTCGGACATGCCCTGATGCGCTTTGAATTTCTGAACTTTTTACCGTGTCCGAACTTCCGTCCGAGCTTCGATGTTCGGACGGGTGCGAGGACGAGTCCGACTTACAAGTCTCGAATGGTGTCCGAACTTGTAAGTCCGGACAGAAGTTCGGACACACCCGTCTCATTCTTCTGATTTTGTTTCGACCTGTGTCCGAACTTTGTCATTCGGACACATGTTCGGACACTACACGTATTTGATTTCCGAAGAACGTCCGAACATCCATCCGAGCTTTGATGTTCGGACACCTCTGTCCCTGCCTCTGTTTTAAGGTTCGACTTGTGTCCGAACATTGATGTCCGGACACTAGTTCGGGCGGGCTACTGTTTTGACCATAACTTGCTCGTTTGAGCTCCGTTTTGACTTCCGTTTGCGGGGTTGGATTCCCCTTCTGATTTCTAAGCTATTTACGTGCTTTTTGGTGCCTTTGGTGCACACATGCTTAATTGTTTTAAGCTTCTGTTTTGGGACCTAGTTATCTCTGTGTCTGAACCTTTGGATGGCTGATCTCGCTGTCTCGTAGCGCGCTATGTAGGATCCTTCTGCTCACGGGTGATGTTCCCCGTTCTGTTCACAGGTGTTTCACCTGTTCTGTTTACGAGTGAGGTTTCCTCGTTCTGTTCACGAGCTGGTGCTCGTTCTATCTGTATGCTGTGATTAACTAGTGTCCCGCTCTGTTTTTCTGATTCTGTCTGTATCTGACTCTGTTAGTCCTTTATTGTATGGACTTCTGCTTCTGTTTTCTGACATGTTTATGGACTCCTTGCGACTCCTTCTGATTTGATAATATTCTTAAAATGTTTTGAGCATACTGGTTGATGAAGTTGGTCATCTACTGGGCATAGTTGTTTGCTCATTCCCCTACTTTATCTAACATTGCAGATTGATCAGCAAGAGTCACTTTGCTCAGCTTCTGGAGTTTAGTTTTGCTATGTTATTTAGATTCTTTTGAGACATTTGTATTTGACCTTGAGCCTTTGGGCCTCTTCAGTTAGCTTCCGCTTTTGATATTCGTTTGGTGGGTTTTGTAATAACTTCTGGGATGTTACGACATCATTTTGAATATGCTTTTATGCGAGTATTCGTTTTGGGCCTTACGTGATGTTTGTTTTAGTTCGTTTATTAGAGCCTTGCGTCATTATGTAATAATACGCGTGTGTGTAATACCCCTAACTCCTAGGCCAGTGTTTGGGGTGTTACAATTAATCTAATATAATGTTTATATTTTACACATCTATACAAAAAATTAAAAAAATATCAATTTAAAATAAATGACATGATATTATTGAGAAGAAGTTAAACTCATATAAAAATAGAAAATTAATCATGTGCAACTTTTTATAAATTCAAAAAATGTCATATAATTTATTTAAAAGTATTAAACTTAAAAGTCTTCTTAAAATGTAATACAAAACAAAAGTGTTAAATCCATATATTTTAGATAAAATACAATTAGCTAACAAGTTAAATAAAATAAAATAAAAAAGATAATTATAAAAAAAATTAGTGATTATAGATATGTTTCATTCTTTCAGATTACTAGGTAAAGTCTGAACTAAAAAATCTTATTTTAATCTTAATCTTGATATCCAATTTTATATAAACCTTAAACGATGGAATGTGTATTCATTAAGCTTGAGTTTATGTATCCATGATAATTTATAAACATTTACACTAATGATTAGAAACATATAAACAACATTCTATATTGTTTGCATCACTATTTTTTTAAAAGATGACACTACCAGTTATGCATATTTTCTTTTAGTCGTTTTTATCGAATCATTGTGTATAAAAATATTCTCTTACAATTTATTAGTTTACAAAGCTATAAATGTTGGAAATGATAAGTTGAGTTGTTAGAGTCGATTTTGTGTATTAATTTAATGTTGGTTTTTATGTATCCAGCTAATTTATAAACGTCTCCATCAGTAATTAAAAACATATACACAACCTTTGATAATCGTTTCGTTTCCAATAACACGAATTGTTATACTTTTCCTTTGGCCCTTCATATCGAATAATTGTGCATAAGAATATTTTATTTAATTATTCTATTTTACAGAGCTTGGCTGGTTGATAAACGTGAAGACTATAACATTTGGAAAGATTAACTAAGTTGTTGGAGTCAATTTTGTGTATTAATTTAATCTTGGTTTTTATGTATCCAGATAATTTATAAACGTCTCCATCAGTAATTGGAAACATATACACAAGCTTCTATAATCATTTCCATCATAACACGAATTGTTATACTTTTCCTTTGGCCCTTCATATCGAATCATTGTGCATAATAATATTTATTAATTTTTTTATTTTATAGAGCTTGGCTGGTTGATAAACGTGAAGAATAAAAACGTTTGGAAATGATTAATTGAGTTGTTGGAGTCGATTTTGTGTATTAATTTAATCTTGGTTTTTATGTATCCAAAAAATTTATAAACGTTTCCATTAGTAATTAAAAACATATACACAAACTTCTATAATCGTTTCCATCATAACACGAATTGTTATACTTTTCCTTTGGCCCTTCATATCGGATCATTATGCTTAAGAATATTTTATTTAATTATTCTAGTTTACAGAGCTTTGCTGGTTGATAAACGTGAAGACTATAAACATTTGGAAAGATTAACTGAGTTGTTGGAGTCGATTTTGTGTATTAATTTAATGTTGGTTTTTATGTATCCAGATAATTTATAAACGTCTCCATCAGTAATTGGAAACATATACACAAGCTTCTATAATCGTTTCCATCATAACACGAATTGCTACACTTTTCCTTTGGCCCTTCATATCGAATCATTGTGCATAATAATTTTTTATTAATTTTTTATTTTACAGAGCTTGGCTGGTTGATAAACGTGAAGAACATAAACGTTTGGAAATGATTAATTGAGTTGTTGGAGTCGATTTTTTGTATTAATTTAATCTTGGTTTTATGTATCCAAAATTTTATAAACGTTTCCATCAGTAATTAAAAACATATACACAACCTTTTATAATCGTTTCCATCATAGCACGAATTGTTATACTTTTCCTTTGGCCCTTCGTATCGAATCATTGTGCATAAGAATATTTCATTTAATTATTCTATTTTACAGAGCTTGGCTGGTTGATAAACGTGAAGACTATAAACATTTGGAACGATTAACTGAGTTGTTGGAGTCGATTTTGTGTATTAATTTAATCTTGGTTATTATGTATATCCAGATAATTTATAAACGTCTCCATCAGTAATTAGAAACATATACACAAGCTTCCATAATCGTTTCCATCATAACACGAATTATTATACTTTTCCTTTGGCTCTTCATATCGAATCATTATGCATAAGAATATTTTATTGATTTTTTTTATTTTTCAGAGCTTGGCTGGTTGATAAACATGAAGACTATAAACGTTTGGAAACGATTAACTAAGTTGTTGAAGTCGATTTTGTGTATTAATTTAATTTTGGTTTTTATTTATCCAGATAATTATAAACGTCTCCATTAGTAATTAGAAACATATACACAACCTTCTATAATCGTTTCCATTACTATTTAAAAAAGATTATACTTACTGTTATAAATATTTTCCTTTGAACGTTCTTATCGAATCATTGTATATAAGAATGTTTTTTTTACAATTTATGAGGTTACATGGGTTAGCTGATTGATAAACATGAAGGATATAAAATGTTTGGAAACGATAAACTGAGTTGTTGGAGTCGAACTTATGTATTCATTTAACCTTGGTTTTATGTATCCACGATAAATTATATACATACTCATTGATGATAAGAAACATGTACATAACCTTCTACAAATCGTTTCCATCACAATTATGAAAAATATGAATCTAAATGTTATATATCTTTTTTGTTTTTAGGGTGTGTGGTTTATAGGGTAATCTTGTTTAACTCATTCTATACTCTTTAATGTTGCTACTGACATGATATATTTTTAGGGTTTGTGGTTTAGGATTCCTTCACCATGAACCCTAAAATAAGTCTTTGACGTTTTAACTGTCATAGATGATTTTTAGGGTGTGTGGTTTATAGGTAGTCTTCGACCTTGGGTGTCGGGAATGGGGGAGTGACATATTGGTGAAGCTTATCCTGAAGTCTAGAGGTGACTCCGCTTTCTCGACCCTGGGTGTCGGGAATGAGGGACTAGCTATGGAGGAGACGCCCTCCAACGTGCGGTGATAAAAGAATTCCCAAACAATCCTTAAAGAAACAAGGAACGAGTAGCACCTACATAATGATGTCTCGGGATCTAATCTATATCCCCTGACTCGGTGCCAGAGAATAAAGGAAAACTTGTGTAATGAGACCAAGCAAACAAGAGAAAGTCACAATGTGATCCTTAAAGAAACAAGGAACGAGTAGCACCTACATAATGATGTCTCGGGATCTAATCTATATCCCCTGACTCGGTGCCAGAGAATAAAGGAAAACTTGTGTAATGAGACCAAGCAAACAAGAGAAAGTCACAAATGTGATCCTTAAAGAAACAAGGAACGATTAGCACCTACATAATGATGTCTCGGGATCTAACCTATATCCCCTGACTCGGTGCAAGAGAAGAAAGGAAAACATGTGTAATGAGAACAAGAAAACAATACGTAATCTCTTGAATGATCCCATAGTGAGGATCGACGATATAATATACCTACGCACACGTCCTATAATTACTTGATTGTTGTTGCTACATTTGCCGCCTTTTTGTGCTTGGTTGCCTTTTGATATTGCTATGCTACCGATGAGTGTGTATGGTATCATGATGTGCTGATGTGTGCTTTACTGCTGCTTTATTATAGCATGTAAATATACCTAATAATATTCGACCAAGTAGTCGTGTGGCCCGGTAACATGCGGGCTTCACACGTTCATACTCAGCGTAGTTTGCTGAGTCCTTTACACCCAATTTTTTTCAGGTATTGTGCCAGACGGTAACGGAGCGTAGGCGGGATGGCTACCATGGGGGTAGTCCATCGGGGCATGACTTTTAAGTTTGTAGTGGCATGTGTAATACAGGGGTTGTTATAAAACCCCGCGATGAAATTCTTAGTCTATGATTTGATAATTTTGTTGTAGACACTCGGAACTTGGGAATTGTACTATATGTCGTATATGGGTTTGATAGAGGGCTGTTTCCAGTCATTCAGACCGTAACTTGGAGTTGGTATTGTGGTCGGTCAACCACATGGGTGGTTGGCATCTGTGACACCCGGATGAAGTTGGAAACCGCTGCGTAGACTTCTCGTATTACCGTTAGGCTCGTCGTTTTATTAGTGATTGTTTTTCGGGGGTGTTACAGAAAGTGGTATCAGAGCGTAGTTACGCTCTGATGACTGGAACAGAGGAGTACGAGTATAGGAAAACCTAAATTTGAGAAACGGGGTTACGGGTTAGTTTGTGAGGCTCGTTAGTTAGGGTCCATTTCAATCCGTAGGAAAACGCTGGAGTGGTAGAAAGCCTCCTCACACTCGGAAAACCCGATCTGGCGTTTACATAATGGCATATAATCAATCCGGTAAGGAAAACTAGGTACCCCTATCTTTTCATCGATGTTTCGGCTTAGTGTAGGGTACGGGGGCGTACCCTCTTTTAAGGGGGTAAGCGCGTTTTGTTTTGGTTGTGTATTGATTTATTAGGGTGTATTCCCACAACCACATGTTGATGGTAAGTAGGTTTGTGTGTTTTGGATTGTGTGTATGTGAATGGTATGTACGTGTATGTACACTGTGTCGTGAATGAATGTTGTGTGCCTTTTGATTACAGCCGTACATGGGTTACGTATTACTCTATCTTGGATCACTATGTGAACTGGTGAAACCATTAATGTGGCAAAGTGCTTATGGGTAGTGAGAATTATGGTATATGGGACTTGATCCCTTGGTTAGTATGAATGAATGCGGGACTTGATCCCAATAATTAACGAGAATGGAAAACACCAGTTAAGGAAGTAAGACTTCGGGACGAAGTCTCTTTTAAGGGGGTAAGCTGAAATACCCCTAAATATTAAACGCATAAAGATCATAACGCGTTTTATAATATGGACATAAAATAACGCACGAACAATTAAATCTAGTTTATATACATATGTACGAATACGAAGATACACGTATGTAACGTTACGATATCGTAACGTTGTAATATAAATGATAATGTCGCATAACTTTGTGACAAATAAATAAATAAATATAACGTGGTATAGTATATAGTCTTACATATTTAAATAAGCAAGTATAACTTATACAAAAAAAAGAAAGAAAAAGGAGCAAAGAACGCTCCCACTGAGGTTCGAACCCGAGACCTCCCGTACTTTCCCCGAGTCCTTAACCAGTTAAGCTGAGCTCGTATTCAGTAGTAAACTGCACTTGTGCACACAAAAGTAATAATACACTAGTAGGCTAGGAAGTCTACCGGTTAAACACCAGACATAATACCCCATCATGCCCTTCTTGTTTCCACCATCGACATTGTCTCCAGTAGTAGCAAATAACTAATCACTAGTACTGAACACAATACAAGTTCCCACCCTCACCCCTCCTTCTTTTCACGCCACCTTCTTTTCTCTCAATGTCGGACTACAGATTACATTATACTAACCTTCTATTCTTGTTTTCCCACGCCTGCTTGTTCCCCGCCCAGAACCGGTGCAAGTTCCAACTCCAGCCTTAGTCAGCAGATGCATGCTCCTTCCCCTTTCCTTCACGACCCGACGCCTAACTTACTTGGCCTTCCGGTTGCATGAGACCACCACAACGTCATTTCGCAAGCTGCAGTTCGGGAGAGGGTTAGCAGAGAACGGTAGCTTCACCCTCTAGCTTCCATTTCTTCCTTTTCCTGAGCATCGACCAGTCACCTCCTTCTCCCGTTCTCGACTGAGAGAACCAAATAAAAGCAGCAAGCCCCAGTTCCGCAGCTGCAGGAAGTCACACTCCATTTCCTCACACATCCACGGTGCTGCCTGCAAGAGCAAGCCCGATAACAGTTTTGGGCACAAGCAGAGAAAGAGCAAGTGACAGCAACATAGGTGAGCCTCTGTCATTCTCCTTTGTTTCCCCTCCTGTTCTGTTGCATTAAACCTCAACGAAACAGCCACCTGAGCTTCCTCCTATTCCAGCATACAAGCGGCATCCTTGTTGAGCTGCACACTACCGATACAAAAAGGAGACTAGCACCTCAAAGAGACAGCTAGGAGAAATCCAGCAGCAGAGCAAGATCGTTACTGAGTGGCCAAGTTCTGGAATCCCCACCTAGCGACATGGATCCACCAAGGTAAAGACCAGTCATGAAGCTTTGTGTTCATTCAGATTCGTAGCTCTACCTTAACTGATTTCACGACAAAAAAAAGACAGGACATGTCAAGTTTGGGATGTTAACCCCTTTCAGTGCTGTAACCGTGTCTTCTATATGCCAACCTTCCAGGAGTATATAAACTTGGTACTGATCCAATACTAAGTCTAAAACACAACTCACACTCTTAACCAAGTGGGGGTCACAACGAGAGTGATAAAAAGAAAATTGAGTGCAGAAAACTTGAACTGCTACTCTTTAAATGGTCATGCATGTACTCTAATTTCTGAGGTGATGTGATGGGGGATTGGCCTGATAACGAGCTTAAAACACAACTGATACACCTGGGTAAATGGGTAAACCCTGGGGGAGAGCTAAAACATCAGATAGTACGTTGGGAGTAAAGTTAAAGGGAAAGAAATACAGTTTCAAATTCCAGTTTGTTTCAGGTTGCTCAATCTCCTAGTTTCAGTATGACGATGAACCTGTAAGTAACAGAGTGGTTTTGGAGATTAAAACCTTGATATAACACTTCACCTCGTGAGATGTAACTAACTGAATACATGAGCAGAAGACAAAAAAAAAATAACCAGCCAAGTGTGATCTGTTAAGAATATATATATAGAGTTAGATCCTGGTCTCTGCAGTTACTTTTTCTGTTTCAGTGTGGATACGCATCAGAGAGATTCATAAGGTGTTGGGTTGTTTGGAGATTAAAACCGTATTGAGGAATGTAACCAAATGGGTAAGTAAGCGGGGGAAACTAGCTGTAAGGTTAAGCAATAGAACTGAAAGATGGAAGTAAGCCTTATCAGATTTTCCGTTACAGTTTACATTGTTTTTATTTTCAGTTCAGTTTAGATTTTCAGATTTTCAGATTCTCTAGTTTTAGTGCAAAGGGTTATCGGGGACGTTGTCCAGGTTATTGTGGGTCTGTTATAAAGTTAAAACCATGTTAAAAGGTGTACCTAGGTAACTAGACAGTCCAGGGGACCTGAGAAAAAAAACTAAAATCGTGAACCAACAGTAAAATAGAAGAAGAATTGTCAATTAGATTTCAGTTGCAGTTCTTGGGCTATCACTGATGCTAATCAGGTTGCTATGAGTTTGTTCTTGGTATATAAACAATGTTAACGCCCTTATCTAGTTGAGCAAATACTTGGGACAGATCAAAGGACAGATTGATACTCAACAGAAAAGAAAACAGAAGAGAGAATTATCAGTTTTATGTTTTGTGTTATGGAAGTTTGTTTCTGTATAACTTGGTACAGAGAGTATTAAAAGGGTTATATTGAGAATGTTAGGAGCTTAAAGTCTCACTAAGCCATCTGTTAGATGTGATAAAATTTTGGGAAATAGAAAGTCCAAACTCGAGAGTAAGGAAATTAAGAGAAATGAGGATATCAGATGGGGTTTTAGTTTCAATGATGATTGATGTGCTATTTTGGGCGATGTACCAGAAGTGATAAAAGGGTTGTGTTGGATTAATAATAAACTCAAAATAGGGCTAATAATTCCATCTAAGTTGTTGTACTCATTTGAAGGATTAGAAGTCAAGTGATAGACTGACGTAAGAGGATGAAGGAGGCACACCGATTCTGCTTTGGTTTCAGAACTTCAAAAGCTGCTGCTGCTCCGTGTACTTAAGTACAGTTACTATATGGGTGTTAGTTGGGTTGAGAATGAACTTAGAGTCTTTAATTGGCTTAACAAGGAGTGTAAATGATTTGGAAGGAGTTGTAATCCGTTGGGAGAAATAGACAGAGAACATAGTAAGAGAATACAGCAGTTTAGGATTACAGTTTCTCCTCGATTCAGCTTGGGACTCCTCAGTAACTCTGGCTGTTGTCTTGGGTCCACCTTAGATGCTAGAACCTGGAGTAAACACCTAATTAACTACGTAAGAGGGTGGTGGGATGAAGTGAAAACAAATTCGTGAGCTAACAGAAGGAGTAAAAGGAGAGATAGCAGGATTTAATACCTCAGTTTTATGTTGTGTTCCTGAAAATTTGTTTGCTGTGTAACTCTGTTACAGATTATTATGAGGGGTTGCATTGAATGATTTGAGAGCCTAAAACCTTTATAACCAAGTTAACTAAATGTGTGAGCGTGTTGGAAAGAATTGTAAGTCAGGTTAGTGAACAGAAGAAAAAAAATATACCAGAGGGTATAGCAGTTTCATATCTCAACTGTTACAGTTTTATTTCAGTTCTGTATAAAGATTTCTGAGGCCATGCCCTTGCTGTTTTGGGTCGATCTAAGGTTGTGACTCTACTAAGAAATGTTACTGGAAAGCTAGGCAATTTAAGGGGAAAATTAAAGTCCAGTTTCACCACTTGATGGATGAGGTAGAGGAGAAGTGCGCAGGTTTAATTTCGGTTTTCTTTCTCTACTTTCGTTTCAATATGCTTAACTTCCTAAGGTGCTAAGGGTAGGATGATTGGTTAAAATAAACCCAAATTATAGCTGTTAACTGCGGCTAGGTTAGCCAAGCGTTTGAGAAGATCAAACATCAGTTGAGTAAACTAAAAAAAACGGGTTATGAGACTTAAACATGGAGTTAAATGATGTGGTAAACAGATTTGAGTATTTTCGGTTTTTGTAACCCTCGCTTCTGTATGACTGAAGTACACAGGTGTTATGAGGGTGATGTTAGAGTTATAATGAACCCAAAACCTTTATAATGCATCTAGCTAGACTTGCCAAACAACTTGGGAAGTTTGGACTCCGTTAGACATATTAAAAAATGTGATAAGATAAGGTTATATAGCAAAACCTTACTTCAATTTAGAAACATTTAAGCTTCAATATAAGGGAGTTCTAGAAGTGATTGAGGGGTGTTATTATATAAATAATAAACTCAAAACATAACTATTTAGCTAAGAAAGGAACACCTCTTAGACAAGTGCAAATCCATCTTATATAAACTTGTTACATGGTTAGCGCTTAAAAATGCTCTAAAACATTAGTTGGAAAAAGGGGGCTTAGTTAACGTGTAAAACGTGGATGTGATTGCCCTAGGAGAACATAAAGTCTAACACGTGGAAAGTCCTAAGGGTTAATAAAGGTTGAACTTTCAACAAAGATTCATCTAGGAAATAACACCCGATAATAATTTAACAATTCGGGGAGTGTCACAAAGGTTGTCACATGAAATCATAAACTGACACATTGTTTGTAATTAACGCTAGGGCCGTAGCGAACTCCGACTAGGACACCGTGTGTGAGACTACTTGCTTCTGATCCAGGTATGAACATGTGTGGTTCGTATGTTGCCGTGTTACACGGCTTGTGTGTTGTGTGCTTGTTTGATAATGACTCTAACACTATAGCATGAAATTAGATTGCTTCTTGTGGCTTGCTTATATGCTTGTTATATATCCTTGTGGCCTATTACTTGTGCGCACACAGTAGTTTAGTCCCTTTCTCGTTTATGGAACTTGAGACGAACTACTACGAACTATGAAAACAAAAAAAAAACTCAATAAGGGGAACTCCTCTCTAAACCACTGAGGACTACCATGACACCCACTATGGTGTCTATTCATTAATCATAATGAAGAGCAAGTCTCCTTTGTGAGACATGACGAACCACGTAGACAAAACAAAAGAACTATACAAAGAGACGAATCCTCTCTAACTTTAGAGGACCGCTAATGACACCCACTATGGTGTCGAGATTATAATGATAATGAAATGAAAAGTTCCAACTGGTGAAACACGAGAACAACCCGGGAAGACAACAGCTCGGGCCGCGCGGTATGGATGATCGGGAGTTGGTATCTGCATCAGATCCTTCGACCGTCTATGGTGGAGTATGTTTTGGGTGTCCCTGGGTGACCCCACTTTCTCAGCACATCCTGGAGTCTAGAGATGACTCCGCTTTCTCGACCCTGGGTGTCGGGAATGGGGGAGTGACAAATTGGTGAAGCACATCCTGGAGTCTAGAGATGACTCCGCTTTCTCGACCCTGGGTGTCGGGAATGGGGGAGTGACATATTGGTGAAGCTTATCCTGGAGTCTAGAGGTGACTCCGCTTTCTCGACCCTGGGTGTCGGAATGGGGGACTAGCTATGGAGGAGACGTCCTCCAACGTGCGGTGATAAAAGAATTCCCAAACAATCCTTAAAGAAACAAGGAACGAGTAGCACCTACATAATGATGTCTCGGGGTCTAATCTATATCCCCTGACTCGGTGCCAGAGAATAAAGGAAAACTTGTGTAATGAGACCAAGCAAACAAGAGAAAGTCACAAATGTGATCCTTAAAGAACAAGGAACGAGTAGCACCTACATAATGATGTCTCGGGATCTAATCTATATCCCCTGACTCGGTGCCAGAGAATAAAGGAAAACTTGTGTAATGAGACCAAGCAAACAAGAGAAAGTCACAAATGTGATCCTTAAAGAAACAAGGAACGATTAGCACCTACATAATGATGTCTCGGATCTAACCTATATCCCCTACTCGGTGCAAGAGAAGAAAGGAAAACATGTGTAATGAGAACAAGAAAACAATACGTAATCTCTTGAATGATCCCATAGTGAGGATCGACGGTATAATATACCTACGCACACGTCCTATAAATTACTTGATTGTTGTTGCTACATTAGCCGCCTTTTTGTGCTTGGTTGCCTTTTGATATTGCTATGCTACCGATGAGTGTGTATGGTATCATGATGTGCTGATGTGTGCTTTACTGCTTTATTATAGCATGTAAATTGACCTAATAATATTCGACAAGTAGTCGTGTGCCCGGTAACATGCGGGCTTCACACGTTCATACTCAGCGTAGTTTGCTGAGTCCTTACACACCCAATTTTTTTCAGGTATTGTGCCAGACGGTAACGGAGCGTAGGCGGGATGGCTACCATGGGGGTAGTCCATCGGGGCATGACTTTTAAGTTTGTAGTGGCATGTGTAATACAGGGGTTGTTATAAAACCCAGATGAAATTCTTAGTCTATGATTTGATAATTTTGTTGTAGACACTCGGAACTTGGGAATTGTACTATATGTCGTATATGGGTTTGATAGAGGGTTGTTTCCAGTCATTCAGACCGTAACTTGGAGTTGGTATTGTGGTCGGTCAACCACATGGGTGGTTGGCATCTTGACACCCCGATGAAGTTGGAAACCGCTGCGTAGACTTCTCGTATTACCGTTAGGCTCGTCGTTTGATTAGTGATTGTTATTCGGGGGTGTTACAGAAAGTGGTATCAGAGCGTAGTTACGCTCTGATGACTGGAACAGAGGAGTACCGAGTATAGGAAAACCTAAATTTGAGAAACGGGGTTACGGGTTAGTTTGTGAGGCTCGTTAGTTAGGTCCATTTCAATCCGTAGGAAAACGCTGGAGTGGTAGAAAGCCTCCTCACACTCGGGAAAACCCGATCTGGCGTTTACACAATGGCATATAATCAATCCGGTAAGGAAAACTAGGTACCCCTATCTTTTCATCGATGTTTCGGCTTAGTGTACGGTACGGGGGCGTACCCTTCTTTTAAGGGGGTAAGCGCGTTTTGTTTTGGTTGTGTATTGATTTATTAGGGTGTATTCCCACAACCACAGGTTGATGGTTAGTAGGTTGTGTGTTTTGGATTGTGTGTATGTGAATGGTATGTACGTGTATGTACACTGTGTCGTGAATGAATGTTGTGTGCCTTTTGATTACACCGTACATGGTTACGTATTACTCTATCTTGGATCACTATGTGAAACTGGTGGAAACCATAATGTGGAAAAGTGCTTATGGTAGTGAGAATTATGGTATATGGGACTTGATCCCTTGGTTAGTATAATGAATGCGGGACTTAATCCCAATAATTAACGAGAATGGAAAACACCAATTAAGGAAGTAAGACTTCGGGACGAAGTCTCTTTTAAGGGGGGTAAGCTGAAATACCCCTAAATATTAAACGCATAAAAATCATAACGCGTTTTATAATATGGACATAAAATAACGCACGAACAATTAAATCTAGTTTATATACATATGTACGAATACGAAGATACACGTATGTAACGTTACGAGATCGTAACGTTGTAATGTAAATGATAACGTCGCATAACTTTGTGACAAATAAATAAATAAATATAACGTGGTATAGTATATAGTCTTACATATTTAAATAAGCAAGTATAACTTATACAAAAAAAAAGAAAGAAAAAGGAGCAAAGAACGCTCCCACTGAGGTTCGAACCCAAGACCTCCCGTACTTTCCCCGAGTCCTTAACCAGTTGAGCTGAACTCGTATTTGGTAGTAAACTGCACTTGTGCACACAAAAGTAATAATACACTAGTAGGCTAGGAAGTCTACCGGTTAAACACCAGACATAATACCCCATCATGCCCTTCTTGTTTCCACCATCGACATTGTCTCCAGTAGTAGCAAATAACTAATCACTAGTACTGAACACAATACAAGTTCCCACCCTCACCCCTCCTTCTTTTCACGCCACCTTCTTTTCTCTCAATGTCGGACTACAGATTACATTATACTAACCTTCTATTCTTGTTTTCCCACGCCTGCTTGTTCCCCGCCCAGAACCGGTGCAAGTTCTAACTCCAGCCTTAGTCAGCAGATGCATGCTCCTTCCCCTTTCCTTCACGATCCGACGCCTAACTTACTGGGCCTTCCGGTTGCATGAGACCACCACAGCGTCATTTCGCAAGCTGCAGTTCGGGAGAGGGTTAGCAGAGAACGGTAGCTTCACCCTCTAGCTTCCATTTCTTCCTTTTTCCTGAGCATCGACCAGTCACCTCCTTCTCCCGTTCTCGACTGAGAGAACCAAATAAAAGCAGCAAGCCCCAGTTCCGCAGCTGCAGGAAGTCACACTACATTTCCTCACACATCCACGGTGTTGCCTGCAAGAGCAAGCCCGATAACAGTTTTGGGCACAAGTAGAGAAAGAGCAAGTGACAGCAACAGAGGTGAGCCTCTGTCATTCTCCTTTGTTTCCCCTCCTGTTCTGTTGCATTAAACCTCAACGAAACAGCCACCTGAGCTTCCTCCTATTCCAGCATACAAGCGGCAATCCTTGTTGAGCTGCACACTACCGATACAAAAAGGAGACTAGCACCTCAAAAGAGACAGCTAGGAGAAATCCAGCAATAGAGCAAGATCGTTACTGAGTGGCCAAGTTCTGGAATCCCCACCTAGCGACAAGGATCCACCAAGGTAAAGACCAGTCATGAAGCTTTGTGTTCATTCAGATTCGTAGCTCTACCTTAACTGCTTTCACGACAAAAAAAAAGACAGGACATGTCAAGTTTGGGATGTTAACCCCTTTCAGTGCGGTAACCGTGTCTTCTGTATGCCAACCTTCTCGGAGTAATATAAACTTGGTACTGATCCAATACTAAGTCTAAAACACAACTCACACTCT
This sequence comes from Limonium bicolor, assembly GCA_023374045.1. Lineage (NCBI taxonomy): Eukaryota > Viridiplantae > Streptophyta > Magnoliopsida > Caryophyllales > Plumbaginaceae > Limonium > Limonium bicolor. Next base: position 331,764,124 of record CM041776.1, on the reverse strand, counting down.
TAACCAAGTGGGGGTCACGACGAGAGTGATAAAAAGAAAATTGAGTGCAGAAAACTTGAACTGCTACTCTTTAAATGGTCATGCCTGTACTCTAATTTCTGAGGTGATGTAGATGGGGGATTGGCCTGATAACGAGCTTAAAACACAACTGATACACCTGGGTAAATGGGTAAACCCTGGGGGAGAGCTAAAACATCAGATAGTACATTGGGAGTAAAGTTAAAGGGAAAGAAATACAGTTTCAGATTCCAGTTTGTTTCAGGTTGCTCAATCTCCTAGTTTCAGTATGACGATGAACCAGTAAGTAACAGAGTGGTTTTGGAGATTTAAAACCTTGATATAACACTTCACCTCGTGAGATGTAACTAACTGAATACATGAGCAGAAGACAAAAAAAAAACCAGCCAAGTGTGATCTGTTAAGAATATATATATAGAGTTAGATCCTGGTCTCTGCAGTTACTTTTTCTGTTTCAGTGTGGATACACATCAGAGAGATTCATAAGGTGTTGGGTTGTTTGGAGATTAAAACCGTATTGAGGAATGTAACCAAATGGGTAAGTAAGCGGGGGAAACTAGCTGTAAGGTTAAGCAATAGAACTGAAAGATGGAAGTAAGCCTTATCAGATTTTCCGTTAAGGGTTTACATTGTTTTTATTTTCAGTTCAGTTTCAGATTTTCAAATTTTCAGATTTTCAGATTCTCTAGTTTTAGTGCAGAGGGTTATCGGGGACGTTGTCCAGGTTATTGTGGGTCTGTTATGAAGTTAAAACCATGTTAAAAGGTGTACCTAGGTAACTAGACAATCCAGGGGAACCTGAGAAAAAAAAACTAAAATCGTGAACCAACAGTAAAATAGAAGAAGAATTGTCAGTTAGATTTCAGTTGCAGTTCTTGGGCTATCACTGATGCTAATCAGGTTGCTATGAGTTTGTTCTTGGTTTACAAACAATGTTAACGCCCTTAGCTAGTTGAGCAAATACTTGGGACAGATCAAAGGACAGATTGATACTCAACAGAAAAGAAAACAGAAGAGAGAATTATCAGTTTTATGTTTTGTGTTCTGGAAGTTTGTTTCTGTATAACTTGGTACAGAGAGTATTAAAAGGGTTATATTGAGAATGTTAGGAGCTTAAAGTCTCATTAAGCCATCTGGTTAGATGTGATAAAATTTTGGGGAAATAGAAAGTCCAAACTCGAGAGTAAGGAAATTAAGAGAAATGAGGATATCAGATGGGGTTTTAGTTTCAATGATGATTGATGTGCTATGTTGGGCGATGTACCAGAAGTGATAAAAGGTTTGTTTTGGATTAATAATAAACTCAAAATAGGGCTAATAATTCCATCTAAGTTGATGTACTCATTTGGAGGATTAGAAGTCAAGTGATAGATTGGCGTAAGAGGATGAAGGAGGCACACCGATTCTGCTTTGGTTTCAGAACTTCAAAAGCTGCTGCTCCCGTGTACTTAAGTACAGTTACTATATGGGTGTTAGTTGGGTTGAGAATGAACTTAGAGTCTTTAATTGGCTTAACAAGGAGTGTAAATGATTTGGAAGGAGTTGTAATCCGTTGGGAGAAACAGACAGAGAACATAGTAAGAGAATACAACAGTTTAGGATTACAGTTTCTCCTCGATTCAGCTTGGGACTCCTCAGTAACTCTGGCTGTTGTCTTGGGTCCACCTTAGATGCTAGAACCTGGAGTAAACACCTAATTAACTACGTAAGAGGGTGGTGGGTTGAAGTGAAAACAAATTCGTGAGCTAACAGAAGGAGTAAAAGGAGAGATAGCAGGATTTAATACCTCAGTTTTATGTTGTGTTCCTGAAAATTTGTTTGCTGTGTAACTCTGTTACAGATTATTATGAGGGGTTGCATTGAATGATTTGAGAGCCTAAAACCTTTATAACCAAGTTAACTAAATGTGTGAGCGTGTTGGAAAGAATTGTAAGTCAGGTTAGTGAACAGAAGAAAAAAAATATACCAGAGGGTATAGCAGTTTCATATCTCAACTGTTACAGTTTATTTCAGTTCTGTATAAAGATTTCTAAGGCAATGCCCTTGCTGTTTTGGGTCAATCTAAGGTTGTGACTCTACTAAGAAATGTTACTGGAAAGCTAGGCAATTTAAGGGGAAAATTAAAGTCCAGTTTCACCACTTGATGGATGAGGTAGAGAGGAAGTACGCAGGTTTAATTTCGGTTTTCTTTCTCTACTTTCGTTTCAATATGCTTAACTTCCTAAGGTGCTAAGGGTAGGATGATTGGTTAAAAATAAACCCAAATTATAGCTGTTAACTGCGGCTAGGTTAGCCAAGCGTTTGAGAAGATCAAACATCAGTTGAGTAAACTAAAAAAAAACGGGTTAGGAGACATAAACATGGAGTTAAATGATGTGGTAAACAGATTTGAGTATTTTCGGTTTTTGTTACCCTCGCTTCTGTATGACTGAAGTACACGGGTGTTATGAGGGTGATGTTAGAGTTATAATGAACCCAAAACCTTTATAATGCATCTAGCTAGACTTGCCAAACAACTTGGGAAGTTTGGACTCCGTTAGACATATTAAAAAATGTGATAAGATAAGGTTATATACAAGAACCTTACTTCAGTTTAGAAACATTTAAGCTTCAATATAAGGGAGTTCTAGAAGTGAATGAGGGGTGTTATTATATAAATAATAAACTCAAAACATAACTATTTAGCTAAGAAAGGAACACCTCTTAGACAAGTGCAAATCCATCTTATATAAACTTGTTACATGGTTAGCGCTTAAAAATGCTCTAAAACATTAGTTGGAAAAAGGGGGCTTAGTTAACGTGTAAAACGTGGATGTGATTGCCCTAGGAGAACATAAAGTCTAACACATGGAAAGTCCTAAGGGTTAATAAAGGTTGAACTTTCAACAAAGATTCATCTAGGAAATAACACCCGATAATAATTTAACAATTCGGGGAGTGTCACAAAGGTTGTCACATGAAATCATAAACTGACACATTGTTTGTAATTAACGCTAGGGCCGTAGCGAACTCCGACCAGGACATCGTGTGTGAGACTACTTGCTTCTGATCCAGGTATGGACATGTGTGGTTCGTATGTTGCCGTGTTACACGGCTTGTGTGCTGTGTGCTTGTTTGATAATGACTCTAAGACTATAGCATGAAATTGGATTGCTTCTTGTGGCTTGCTTATATGCTTGTTATATATCCTTGTGGCCTATTACTTGTGCGCACACAGTAGTTTAGTCCCTTTCTCGTTTATGGAACTTGATACGAACTACTACGAACTATGAAAACAAAAAAAAACTCAATAAGGGGAACTCCTCTCTAAACCACTGAGGACTACCATGACACCCACTATGGTGTCTATTCATTAATCATAATGAAGAGCAAGTCTCCTTTGGTGAGACATGACGAACCACGTAGACAAAACAAAAGAACTATACAAAGAGACGAATCCTCTCTAACTTTAGAGGACCGCTAATGACACCCACTATGGTGTCGAGATTATAATGATAATGAAATGAAAAGTACCAACTGGTGAAACACGAGAACAACCCGGGAAGACAACAGCTCGGCCGCGCGGTATGGATGATCGGAGTTGGTATCTGCATCAGATCCTTCGACCGTCTATGGTGGAGTATGTTTTGGGTGTCCCTGGGTGACCCCACTTTCTCAGCACATCCTGGAGTCTAGAGATGACTCCGCTTTCTCGACCCTGGGTGTCGGGAATGGGGGAGTGACAAATTGGTGAAGCACATCCTGGAGTCTAGAGATGACTCCGCTTTCTCGACCCTGGGTGTCGGGAATGGGGGAGTGACATATTGGTGAAGCTTATCCTGGAGTCTAGAGGTGACTCCGCTTTCTCGACCCTGGGTGTCGGGAATGGGGGACTAGCTATGGAGGAGACGTCCTCCAACGTGCGGTGATAAAAGAATTCCCAAACAATCCTTAAAGAAACAAGGAACGAGTAGCACCTACATAATGATGTCTCGGGATCTAATCTATATCCCCTGACTCGGTGCCAGAGAATAAAGGAAAACTTGTGTAATGAGACCAAGCAAACAAGAGAAAGTCACAAATGTGATCCTTAAAGAAACAAGGAACGAGTAGCACCTACATAATGATGTCTCGGGATCTAATCTATATCCCCTGACTCGGTGCCAGAGAATAAAGGAAAACTTGTGTAATGAGACCAAGCAAACAAGAGAAAGTCACAAATGTGATCCTTAAAGAAACAAGGAACGATTAGCACCTACATAATGATGTCTCGGGATCTAACCTATATCCCCTGACTCGGTGCAAGAGAAGAAAGGAAAACATGTGTAATGAGAACAAGAAAACAATACGTAATCTCTTGAATGATCCCATAGTGAGGATCGACGGTATAATATACCTACGCACACGTCCTATAAATTACTTGATTGTTGTTGCTACATTAGCCGCCTTTTTGTGCTTGGTTGCCTTTTGATATTGCTATGCTACCGATGAGTGTGTATGGTATCATGATGTGCTGATGTGTGCTTTACTGCTTTATTATAGCATGTAAATTGACCTAATAATATTCGACCAAGTAGTCGTGTGGCCCGGTAACATGCGGGCTTCACACGTTCATACTCAGCGTAGTTTGCTGAGTCCTTTACACCCAATTTTTTTCAGGTATTGTGCCAGACGGTAACGGAGCGTAGGCGGATGGCTACCATGGGGGTAGTCCATCGGGGCATGACTTTTAAGTTTGTAGTGGCATGTGTAATACAGGGGTTGTTATAAAACCCGAGATGTAATTCTTAGTCTATGATTTGATAATTTTGTTGTAGACACTCGGAACTTGGGAATTGTACTATATGTCGTATATGGGTTTGATAGAGGGCTGTTTCCAGTCATTCAGACCGTAACTTGGAGTTGGTATTGTGGTCGGTCAACCACATGGGTGGTTGGCATCTGTGACACCCGGATGAAGTTGGAAACCGCTGTGTAGACTTCTCGTATTACCGTTAGGCTCGTCGTTTTTTTAGTGATTGTTATTCGGGGGTGTTACATCACTAGTGGAAAAAATATCAAAAAATACGGCCTATAAAAGGTGGTTTTACCAAAAACCATCTTAAATTATATGTGGGTGCGCGCGAAGAGACCTTAAAAGATGGTTTTAACTGAATCGTCATTTAAAGTGCTGTCTTAAAAGACGGTTTACCTGAAACCATCATTTAAAGTGAGGTCTTAAAGACGGTTTACCTGAAACCGTCATTTAAAGTGCTGCTTATTCGCACGTGAAGCACGCTTAAAAGCCGGTTACAAAAGAAAACCGTCATTTAAAGTACTGCTCATTCGCACGCGAAACATTCTTAAAAGACGGTTTACCAAAAACCGTCATTCAAAGTGTTGCTTAAAAGATGGTTTACCAGAAACCGTCATTTAAAGTGCTGCTCATTCGCCCGCGAAGCACTCTTAAAAGACGGTTTACCAGAACCGTCATTTAAAGTGCTGCTCATTCGCGCGCGAAGCACTCTTAAAAGACGATTTCAAGTAAACCGTCTTTTAAAGCGCTAAACATATAGGCGCGAAGCACTTTTAAATGACGGTTTCAAGTAAACCATGTTATAAAAGCTTAGTAAATTAGTCTTTTTATAATTAACATTGTAATTAATATTGAAACAAAGTATTTATTATTTATATAATTTCATAATTAGCATTGGAAATTACTCTTATTATATAATTTTATAATTAGTATTTATCATTTAGTAATTTGTCTTATTAAAATATGTTTTAATCACAATTAAAACAGTTTGAAAAATAGGACAGAGTAATAAATATTAAAATTAGTTTACATGTTGGTCAAAATTCACAAAATAGGTAGTGAGATAGTACATGCATATGTAATTAAAAAATTGTATTTTATAATTAGCATTTATTACTTTTTTGTAAATTATTCTTTTGTATAATAATTTTCTAACTATATGTACATATATGTAATCTTACAATATTTTTAGTATGCAATACCATGCTATTTACTTATTATGTTTTTACTACTTATTATATTTGTATGGGTGTGAACATAAGTTAGAATAACAATTAGAATGTCAATACTAAAAGATTATGTTATAAATGTTACATATATGTGTTTTGTTTATAAAAAATGAATTTGATGCACTAGTCTAGTGGTTAGGGGTGTGTGCTGGGATTTACAAAGGGTCGCGGGTTTGAATCCAGACACCAACACATATTACAAATTAATCTAGACGCATGAGACTAAATTCAAATCTTTTTACATTATGGAGCTTTAAAAGATGGTTCAACCAAACCGTCGTTTAATGTCATCTTAAAAGACGATTTTGGAACCGTCTCTTAAAACAGATAACAAAAAACGACGAGCATTTAAGAGACGGTTCAGAACCATCGTTTTTGAGCGGTTTTGACCGTGTTTTTTGCTTCCGTCCACACTAGTGCATGTTGAGGTCAGTAGTATATACTGATCTTCAGAAAATGATATGCTAATCTTCGGTGTACCGCCAGCACAAAATCACTTTTTTTTTTTTGAAACCCGCCAGCACAAAATCACGATATAGCGCGCTACCTTTGCTTAATTAATAAATCGGGGGGCCACAATTATTGATCAACTTTTGCTGTCTACCACATATATATACCAATAATCTAAAGCTCATTATACTTCGGTAGATGATACCTTGTAGAACTGATAAGTGCGTAGTTTGTTGACCAGCCTCAATAAACATTTGTTTTAACTCGACATACTGAAATTATAATCAAGGATAGTGAAGTTTTTGTAAATTAAATAAAAACGTTAGTCTCTTTCATAACTAACAGAAAAATCGAAAAAACCTAAGGTTTTACTTTTTGTAAAGAAACATTGTGCAACAAAGTAAGGATTAAATTACACATTTTCCGTGGTTACATGTAACTGTCCAGAGATTTTAGAATTGTATCATGATAAAATCTAATTGTTTATTACCTTCAAATATGATCATTTATAAGAACAAAAAATCATCTCTTAAATGAAGCTTCTTAAAGCCTTATACAAATGGTATCCAGAGTACCTCCGTTCTCACATGAGCTTATTGATGTATAAGAAGTTGATGTGACATCTTGATTTATTTCAAAGCCCCTCACACTTGAATTTGAAAACGCTACTCAAGGTAGCGTCTTGGTCTCAGTAAGCTAGATTGTGAACGGAGTCCACCGAAGATGGTAGGTGTTTTTTTTTTTTTTTTTTTGAAACCAAGATGCATGGTGGTGTTTAAACTTAGGAATGTATAAATGTGTGTAAAGGATTTCACCTAACCTATACTTTTTCTTTCGATCATATCTTGTTTCAATTGCTTCTTTTTTTTCATCTGGATTATTAGTAGCTGAGAATGAGAAAACGACTCGTGTTGGTAGCTGCTCCATTGAATGATAGAAGCTATTTCTATACACACACAATATTTGCTTGTCTGCTCACAAAATATCGCAGAGGCCATGTGTTGGGGGCATTTGTGTGTGTTGTAATTTTTATTTATTTATTTCATTACACGGAGCCCTTTTTTCTGTCTTATTCTGTTTCTTTTAGCAGCATTTTAGAGTAGAACTATAAATGTGGAAGCATGAATTGTCAGATTCCAAACATGTGAATATACCATTTGCGACCCACTAAACTCGACATAATTTGATTACCATTATGGACCCTAGGAGTTCGCTCCAAGTAATTATTATTGTTTTTTTTAACACCCAAGTAATTATTATTGTTGCATACTCTATCAGAGATCACTCTTGAAAAATCAATTTGGTGCTGTGAATATATTTTTTTCGAAACTTTCTCTATACTTATTCCACCATATTTTGATGGCAATTACTCGTGATTACTTTTACAATCATATGATTGAGTGGGAGCATTAAATCCTGCCGTAATTTGTTTATAATTTCGTCCTGTCTCAACATTTCGTTAAAGGTTACATTTACAATTGTTCTAGCCTCAGTAAACTTAACAAATTCTGTATTTTTTTACCTTGCTGCGTGAGTTTACTCATTTTTGCCGCTCAAATCTGCTTTTAGTCGGTCCAATTCGCTACTCCTGGTGTCTGTCTACGTATGCATCCGGGTCTGTATACCCCAATCAGATGGTGTGGCGTGTTTCTTATCTTTTGTTTATTGTGTTCGGATTTGTCTGGATTTGCATCCCGACATCTCTAAAACATTGGTCTGGGTTTGTGTATCCGGGCACATATCTGATCACACCCAAAAGTTAGCAGAAAATTAGATAGATTAGGGTTTATTTACCCAAACACATACCCGAACCACACTGAAAGTTGGTATAATGTTTGATTTGTGTCTGTATAGCGGACGGACGAACCTATTGTAAAAGTGCTTGTAGCTTCGTCCTGATGTTGGTCCGGGTCTTTTTCTTACCCGGACATGTACCCAAGTAGAGTAGAAGGTCCCATTTGGTCCCCTTTTGAACCGTAACTTCTTTACACACAGTCCGAGACCTCGTAATGTATGTGAACAACTTTAAATCTTGATTATTACCTCTTTTTCATTTCATTCATGCCATGAGATTTAACTAAAATTATAAACAAAATGTATAAGTTCACTAGTATACAAAATACTCTATAGTGGTGAAATAGGTTATAAACAAAATATATGAATGTGAATGTTGACTATTTAATTACATAATTTCACCTCTTTTGTCATGTAGTCAACACATATGTATCTTTAAAATCAATCATTTTACTACTCATACCTCGATGTGGGTGGAGGTATCACATACTCCCCCACTCAAAGAACATGTTGTCCTCGTCGCAAACCTAGCATCTAGGTCCCACGGACCTCCTTGATATGTGTTGGTTTTCAATGTCGACACGTTCTCGAGTCAACTCTGATACCATTTTGTAACACCCCATATGAGCAATTGTGTTTGTGTAACATCCTAGCTTTCAAACCGTCTAGGCTTGACAACTAGCACATTTATGCCCTTTATATTGGCGTAAATATGGAAGACCTTGTTGTTATAATCAACCCATACATACTTATAAATAGATCATATTACTCATACCTCGATGTGGGGTGGAGGTATCACACTATAGTGCTCTTGACCAACTTGGTTTTTGAGCCAATTTTTTTAATATTAACAATTGTCCGCTTTTGATATTGTGTCTAAACCATTAGACCATAAATCGTGCTAGTTGAATAAATAAAGGAGATTACTTATGTCACATTTTAGAAATGTTAACCACAATTTTTAACTCCTGGAGGTAATAAGCAAGTTGGATAGCTCTAGTAAACATATCAAATGCGTTATTCATTCGAGTGTTGGGTCATTTCTGTTTGGGTCAAGATACATTCAGGTCATTAAAAATTTGGATCATTTCGGGTCTAGGTCATTCGGGTTAAGGTCAAATCGGGTTTAGGTTGTAATAGTGTCACGTAGACTTGGGTTTGGTTACTTCGGGTCATGAACAATATTTTTTAAATTATTAAATAAATATATACCTAATTTCTGTCATTATATACTACATTGAGATTACCCAAAGATATGCAATAAATTTCATTCGGATGTAAGGGTTTAGGTTGTAATAGTGTCACGTAGAATTGGGTTTCGGTTACTTCAGGTCATGAACAATATTTTTTAAATTATTAAATAAATATATACCTAATTTCTATCATTATATACTACATTGAGATTACCAAAAGATATGCAATAAATTTCATTCGGATGTAAGGGTAAAATCAAGTTATTTTTCTCATATTTATTCAATCTATCATTTTGAGTCATTCGAGTTCAGGTCAGTTTCAGTTTGGGTCAATCGGGTTTCGGGTTCAATATATTTAAATGTTTTAGATTTTAGTCAGGTTTGCGTTCGGGTAAGGCGGGTGGTTTCAGCTTCTGGTCGTATTTAACTACTTCAAGCACTAAGCCCTAATCATAAAAAAAAAAAATCAGGATGAAGAAGAGGTTGAAATTGAGGAAGCACTAAATTATAATTGAATCTAGTACATCAGCTTATCTTCACTCTTGTTGGCATCAATCTTTGTGAAAATAATGGAATCCTTGCCTATAGGAGTAAAAATGGCCATGTCTACTTCTCCATGATAGCACCTTCAGTTGTAGGCCATCAGGTTTGTCACATAAAGTTGTTATTGTGCATGAGGCTAGATGGAAACTGAGCAAAAGGTATTTGGCATATCAACCTATGGCTTACTACAGAGGATAACTGACATATCATTTGTGATACTCCTTCTAATGCCACTCATAAGAAGCGTAATGTCAATATAAATGGACTACCACATCCTGTTGAACTTTTCAGGAGGAGGTGCCACGAGAAGAGAACAGCGGGAAAGTATTTGGCTTTTAGAATAGTTGACACAAGCATATCTTATAGTAGTGAAAAACCCGCACACACTGTTTAGCTAAGAGAGGCATGAATGAAGCTCAATTACAGAAGCCAAGAGCACCATTCACATCTTTATTCCAAAGCTATCATGCTTTGCCAAATGAATTGATTTTGGTCTCACGCTACCATTCCACCAGAATTTAGAGAATACACTTCATAGAGTCAAAGGAATACTTAACATGGTCTTAATAGGCTCATAACAAGAGAGGACATGAAAACCACACGAACAAACATTTGATTACCTGCTCAGGAAATAAAACATTTTCAAAAGTGCACCAAACGACTAGCTTTATCCACAAATAATTGAATCAGCATTTGCTATACACCCAAAATCCACAAGGAAGTCTAGATATTCTTGAATTTGAGAAGTAACCCTAACGGTCAAGAATCTCACTAACAACAACATCATCAACATTCAAATTCTTACCACAAATAATTGAATCAACATTTGCTATACACCCAAATTCCACAAGGAAGTCTAGACATTCTTGAATTTTAGAAAAACCTGACAGTCAAGAATCTCACTAGCAACAACATCATCATTCAAATTCTTACCACAAATAAACTCGGACTTATCGTGATTGATCATCTGCTCAGAAAACTCCTCACAAAGGCTTCAAAAGTATCATGCATCCTGAATGAATAATAACTTTTGAGGTTTCTTTATATTTGTGATTGGAACTACTAAATTGATATGTAGATAATATGAAAATGATGTTGAACTAAATTTTATTTTTGTCTTTTTATAGTTTTTTACTTTCTACATGAAGGACAAAATTATCAAAATAATATGCTTAAGGTTTTTTGCGGTTTATTTCATTTTTGTAAATATAAGGGCTATGTTCGTCTTAGTATAAATGTGACATATCTGATGATATAAATGACGCATGAAGGGGTGGTTCCGGGTGGATCTTGCGCTCTCATCCAATAACATACTGCTATTTAAAATAGTCAGACCAAAATAGCTGCAAAATAGATAGTCAAACAGAGCAACAATAACCAAAAACTTGGACATGGTCCTGGAGAGAATTAGGTATGTGCAAGAGGTGAATAAAGAGTATGGAGGGTTATGTTTCAACTCGTTCCTAATTGAATAAGTGAAACGGGACCAATATTAAACTTCATGGAATGACAAGTAAGCAGCTTAGCAACAGATTTACAATAATGATATAAGATATAAGCTAATAATCAGGCCTTGTATTCTTTAGGCTGTGTTCGACATGGCTATTTTGCAGTATATTTGGACGGTTGTATTGTCGAACATATTCGCAGTATAAACTGTTGCTGTTTTGTGCTGGCATATTTGTGGTTGTTTTGAAAACTGTTGTTTGCAGTGTGACTGTTTTGCAGCATAGGTTAGTTACATGTAAATGTTTACCGTTTTCAAATTTGTACTACGATTACAAATCTCAATTTACAGTTCAAGACAACATATTTGTTAAAAAAAAAAGTAACCACTAACAAATGTGTCAAGATAAGTTATTTGTCACCATCAAAGATCCTTACATGTCTAAATCTTGATAAACTCAATAAAGTATAATTTAATACAACATAAATTACTGTTTGGTCAGAATCCAACGTGTAATGTATATAATATGTTTTCATTTTTTATCCTCGGTTGGTTAGCGCCCTTCCTACCATCTAAGATTACTTCTAATTTTAAGTTAAATATGCAGTCGTGTAATGAATTATATTAATATATTTTCAGAGCTGTTAATTGTTAGCTAAAATCAATTAGTTAATATTTATATAAAAGATATAAGTAAGAAATTTTAAAATAAAAATATGATAATTAATTAGTGAACTTTATTACTCGTATATAACATACAAAACAATAAACTAATTAATAGTAAAAAATATATAGCCTAAATATTATTGTATGTACATAAAATTAAATATTAAGATTTTATACTATACTTCTATAATAGAAGTTGCTTCCATTAGAATATGGTATTGATAATCTTAAAACTAATTGATTTAAAAAATATATTTTTGATAAGGTTGGTAAAGATGAGCAGCATAAATGCGTATAAATACCACATAGCAAATATGTTATGAACGAACAAAAAAAACCAAATTATGATATTTATGTTAGACTCATTTATACCATGTTTATGCCAAGACCGAATGTGACCTTAAACTACATTCTTGAGAGTTGCAAGTATGTTAAATATAAGAGAATTGACACTATTATTATTTGTCACCACCTGATTAACCATTCATATTACTATTTGTCGATTCACGCCACCGCACCTAAAAGTCTTTCATTTATTTTATCGAGTTAATGAAGGGTGGAGTAGGAAGTAATAGTATTATTGAGTTGGAATCCTTCAAATTATCCCTTTCAGTTGGGTCTGGCATCTTATATAAGGTTTACCAGCTATTACAACAGTCGGAGGGTTTACTCAAAGGACATTTGAATAATAGCGGCTGGGCCTTCACTCTTTAAAAAATTGGAAAATTCACAAAATGCTATGACTTGAGTTATAATAATAATACCACTGTTTTTCATAATCAACTTTAAATTTGAAGTTTACATGGACGATACTTAAATATTGTTCGAAATTGATAAAACTTTACATGGATGATACTATATTTAGTCCAATATCAAATTTAAAGTTTTATAAACTAAATATGAGATCTAAACTAAATGCTCATTCATCTGGGCACGCGCACACACACTACAAGACATGCTAAAGTGATTAATAAGGATTAGAGGTCAAAAGGTAGTAAACAGGAAACTGCGTTGTAAAAATAAGCAGGAACGATTGGGAATGCACAAATGCAACTAGCAACTAGTAGCACAAGATGGACATTAAACGGAGTAGCGTAAACACAACAGGATTAGATTCATTATTAGTAGAAGACAGCTCATATCCTCTTTCACCTATGGATTGTCATTACCAAATGCCATGATTAGGTAGCTTCTCAAACTTTGTTCTCGGTTTTGTCTCATCGTGCAGCAAGCCAAAGGGGAGTCTCCTCTTCTTACGCCCGACTTTCCTCTCTCTCTCATAGGACAGAAATAAAGAAAAGAAATAGGGAATTCCACCGGCTGCGTCTACCAAAACCCTACATATATAATCTAATCTCTAATTAATTCCGACTGCGGGGGATTTCAATTGAATTGAATATTAGTTTACTTCATTGTCATCTTCGCATCTGCTTCTCCTCCGTTTACGCTAATGCTAATCGCCCTCCCTCATCAAGCAATAGCATCCCCGGCTCCTCCGTCACATGATTTTCAACGCCCACCGCCGTACACCATCTACGCACTCTCCGCTCTTCCTTCTTATCTGCGTGTCTTGTAGTGTGTGTGCCCAGATGAATTGAGCATTTAGAGTCCTCCAATTCCACCTTGCTCCGCTCTCAATACTCGAATTAGCCTAGGGATCCATCAAGAGAGAAAGAGGGATTAAAACATCATTTTCCCGTAAGTCTTTCGTCTTCAGCCACACCTTCGAACTTTGATTCTATCTACTTTCCTTCTATTCTCCTCCTCCTCCTCCCGCTCCCCTGAGTGACAGCTCAGCAGTAACTCTGATTGAAAAACTAACCAATTTAATTTACAGAGAAAGAACGCCGGCGATCGAGTTTGTTCCTTTGTGTATCTCCTCTGCTGCTTGCTTTACGCTTTATGAAGAAGAGAGAAGAGAGGAGCAAATTATGTTAGGTTGCAGATTTTAGTTAGGCCATAATTTAGCGGAGACTGACTCACCCATAACGGTAAAGAAATACTCCCTCCGTATTAATTGCTCTGCCTGAAAACTGCATCACCCATCCATCGAAGTACTTCCTTCCCTATTAATTGCCTTTCAATTCCCCCTCCTGCCTGACTGTCTTTCTTTTCTCTCTCGTCCAATTCTCTACTTCATTCACACTCTCTGTTCTCCCCAGATCGATGCTAAACAAATCACACAATCATCTTTGACTCCACATGGCCGCCGCCACTCTTACAAAATCGGTAATTTTCCTCTACGTATTCATCTTGTTAAAGGTGGTCACCGGCGAACCCTACGAAGACCGACAAGCCCTCCTCAATTTCCTATCAAACCTCCACCATACCCGCCCTATAAACTGGAACCTCGAATACCCAGTCTGCACATCATGGACTGGCATCACTTGTAATCGTGACCACACCGCCGTCATAGCTTTACGTCTCCCCGGCGTTGGATTTTCCGGTTCTATACCATCCAACACACTCTCCGTCTCACTTCACTCCAAACGCTCAGTTTACGATCTAATACCATTTCCGGTCCCTTCCCATCCGATCTCCTTAAACTTGGAAACCTCACCTCACTGCACCTCCAGTTTAATCATTTATCCGGTGTATTACCGTCTGATTTCACAGTGTGGAAGGAAGGGAAGAAGATTTCAATAATCAACTTGTCGAATAACCGGTTTAACGGAAGTATTCCTACTAATTTCAAGGATTTGAGTAGGTTGACTTCGCTTGACCTATCCCGGAATTCACTATCCGGCGGTGGGTGATCTCAAAGTTCCATCAGGATTGAAGTATCTTAATTTGTCAAATAATCATCTTATGGGTCGTCCCAATTCTCTCCGGAGTAGATTCCCAGCTTCCGCGTTTTCTGGCAATAAAATTTCGTATGAAACAATCTCATCTCCTCCGTCCAAACAACCACCACCAGCAGTGGCGTTACCGCCACTACCATCTGCAGATCAACCACATCACAAGAAGCACTTGAGCGAGACATCTATACTCGGGATGATAATCGGTGGATGTACACTCCTCTTCATCACAGTCGTAATCTACATCCTTCTCTTCTGCTGGAAAAAAGAATCATCCACCACAAAATCAGTATCCAAGCCATCCACCAAACCCTCATCAAACCTCCCGGGTAGCGCGACTGCAAATACTCGTCCAATTACATTTTTCGAAGGGTCAACCCTTGCGTTCGACTTGGAGGATCTATTAAGCGCGTCAGCTGAGGTGTTAGGTAAGGGAGTGTACGGGACGACTTACAAGGCGGCACTGGAGGAATCGACAACGGTTGTAGTCAAAAGGCTGAAGCAAGTGGGGAATGTAGGTAGGAAGGAGTTCGAACAGGTGATGGAGGGTGTTGGCAGAATGAAGCAGCATGAGAATGTGGTGGCGTTGAGGGCGTATTATTATTCTAAAGATGAAAAGCTTCTTGTGTATGATTACTACAGTCATGGCAGCGTATCGATTTTGTTACACGGTAGCCATTTTTTTTTTATTTTGGCATCTGTAGTACTATCTACTATGATTGATTAACTTGATAATGTTTCCACTTTGAGTCGAATTGATCATTAATTCATGATTCTATCTATTATGTAGGAAAAACAGGGGAGAACAAGCAGAGTGCCCCATTGGATTGGGACACACGACTCAAGATTGCTATTGGAGCAGCCAGAGGACTAGCCTACATCCACTCATCATCTACCAACAGCAAAGTCACAGTCCACGGTAACATAAAATCCTCCAACATCTTACTCAGCGCCGATCAATTCGGCTGTGTATCTGACCCTCGGCTGGCAGCCGTAATTACCCCACCTATACCGCCATTACCTGCCCGTTCAGCGGGATACCGAGCACCTGAACTCACCACGGACCCAAGAAGAAAAGTAGCAGCCACACAGGCTTCGGACGTGTACAGCTTTGGTGTATTCCTCCTTGAGCTGTTGACAGGGAAGTCCCCATTAGGAGAAGGGATTAACCTGGTGAAGTGGGTGAATTCGGTTGTGAGGGAGGAATGGACGGCAGAGGTGTTTGATGTTGAGTTACTGAGGTATACGGATGTGGAGGAGGAGATGGTTCAGATGTTGCAGTTAGGTATGACTTGTGCGGTGAGAATGCCGGAGCAGAGGCCAAAGATGGTGGAAGTTGTGAGGGTGTTGGAGGAGGTCAGACGTTGTGGTGGGAGTAGTAGGTCTGGTGGATCGACACCTAATGAGTTAGGTTACCATGGTGGGGGTGTTGAGAATGGGTCAACTTCTGGGGTACATTGACACTAATTTACCTTGATTTGATCGTTGTGATGATAGTTTGTTCATTGTTGTGATCGATGGTTTCAAATTTGTTGTATAACATCAATTCTCTTTCTCTGTTTTACAAAATTGGTTCATCTGTGAGTCTTGTTTTAGCCAGGGGCGAATATGACTGTATTCTTTGGGGTAAGTGAGATAACTTGTCGTTGGTCAAAGTTCAGCTGTCCAAATGGATAATAGATCGTAAGATGTACATACAACTTTGATTTTGAGGTGAGGTGTGGTGTGTGGGGTAATAAGATCAAGACTTGAAACACTAAACTCGTCGGGATTTGTTAATACGTCCAACCTGAGTGATGGGTGATGGTCAATTACGTGCAATGACCAGTTTTCTTCTAGTGGAAAATTATAACATGTTTGCTTTTTCCGCGATCTTTGGGATTCGTAATTACGAGAAGGCATTCCTTGTCTCTAGATCCAAAACGAACCTGCACTTGGAAATTATACAAACCAGGAAAATTTCATTCTAACTCATAGCTCAAAAAACAATACTCATAATCCTACTCCATAGGTGTTCTTGTGGGTTGCAGTCTGACATTGCAAAAGATCAGCAGCATACTTCTTCCCAGAGATGAAAATATCATCACTTCCTTGAATCACCTCAATGCCAAGAAAGTATGACATCAGCCCAAGGTCAGTTATCTCGAACTCCTTCATCATGGACTTCTGGAAGGATTCAATCATAGTGGGACGATTCCCTATAATAGTCAAGTCATCAACATATAGACATATGATTAGTATACTTCCAACCGTATCCACCTTCACATACAGCGCATGCTCGGAAGGGCATATGGTAAAACCACCCGTGCTAAAGAAGGCATTTATACACTTATTCCAAGCTCTGGGTGTTTGTTTTAAGCTATACAAAGCCTTCTTCAGCCGATATACTTTACCTTCACTTCCAGATTTACCAAAATCGGGAGGTTGCTTGACAAACACTTCTTCTTTAAGTGGACCATTTAAGAAGGCTGACTTCACATCCATTTGGTGAATCTTCCCCCGATTTTGAGCAGCCAAGGCAATAATCAGCCTAATAGTCTCCATTCGAGCAACAGGAGAGAAAACTTCTTGGTAATCATGACCGGGTCGTTGCTTGAACCCTTTCGCCTCCAATCTTGCTTTGTATCTTTCACCTCACCATTAGGCTTCATCTTTGTCTTGAAAACCCACTTCACATCAATGGCTTGTTGTCCTGGTGGAAGATCAGTAAGGACCCATGTACCATTCATTTTAATAGCGTAGATTTCCTCATGCATGGTCGCCATCCATTTTGGATATTGAAGTGCTTCCTTCACTATCACTGGCTCAAGATCTGTGAATAGAGCAAAATGCACAATCTCTTCATCATCAGTATCTTCATCATCAAGGTTTACCTCATAATCTTGAAGATGTACTAGTTGTCGGCGATCACACTGTGGTCTACCAACATCTGTCTGAACTTGGTCAGGTGTTGAGTCTCCTCCCTCTGGATTTGACTCTTCTGCCTCTTCAACGAGTGAGATATTACGGCTCTTGGGATTTGTGGCACCACTTCTATTCCAATCCCATGATTCATTTTCTGCAAATGTTACATCACGAGTGAATATTACCTTTTTCGTCATTGGATTGAATAGCTTGTATCCTCCTTGTTCATATCCAATGAATACGGTTTTCTCAACTCGATCATCCAGCTTCTTTCTTGTCTCCGCTGGAATATGGGCATAGGCGATGGCGCCAAATACCTTCAGATGTTTTACTCCTAGTTTGACACCGGTCCATGCTTCTTCAGGAGTAAGACCTGAGACATCTTTCGTCAAAGAGCGGTTCAGTATATATGATGAACAGGAGACTGCCTCCACCCAGAAAGAATTTGGCATCCCTTTAGTGTTCAACATGCTTCTCACCATATCCATGATGGTTCTGTTCTTCCGCTCAGCAACACCATTATGCTAAGGGGTGTAGGGACATGTCACTTCATGTTTTATCCCTTGTTCTTCACAATACTCCTTGAATTCATTTAAGACATATTCACCACCATCGTTAGTGCGCAGCATCTTTAGGGAGTAACCACTTTGTCTCTCTGCATGAGCCTTGAACTTTTTGAAGTATTCAAACACCTTAGATTTCTTCTACAACATATAAACCCACAGTTTCCGAGAAAAATAATCAATAAAGGTCAGGAAATACCGATTGTTACCATTTGATATGGTACTCATTAGACCGCATACATCAGAGTGCACCAACCGAAGAGGATGGATGACTCTTTTTCCATCTTCTGAAAACGATGATCGGTGATGCTTTCCGACGGTGCAAGCTTCACACAACTGCTCAGGATGATTTATCTCGGGTAAACCCTTCACCATATTTTCTCGGGATAATTTCTTCACATGAAAGCTCATATGACCAAATCGTATGTGCCACAACCATGAATCATCAAAGATTATAGTGGACAAACAATGATAAACACCACTAGATATATCAACCGGAAACGTACGATTTCTAGTCATAGCAGCAGTGAGAATTAATATACCCTTTTCATCATAAACAGAAAGCTTGCCACCATTAAGCTTCATGTTATACCCCTTTTCATGCAGCTGACCGATACTTAATAGATTCGTTCTCAACTTGGGCACATAGAAAACATCATAAATATACATGTGGTCCCCACTCTTCAAAGTGGTGAGAATTTTCCCTTTATCGGCAACTAATATCTTACTTTCATCCCCAAATTTTACCGTGGTATGAATCGACTCGTCAAGATGAGAAAACAACTTCTTATTTCTACACATATAATTGGTGCAGGCGATGTCAAGGAACCAAGTTTGGCTATCTGGTCTCTCCTAATCGTTTGTGACCATCAAGAGTGTATGGTCATTATCCTCACTGGCGTCACTATTTTGCACATAGTTTGCCCTTTGGTTTTTGACTCTACTCTTGCATTCTGAGGCATAATGACCATACTTCTAACAAGCATAACATTGAACATCGGATCTTTCATACCTTCCTCGTTCTTCACCTTTGCCATGTCCACGACCTTCATTGTAATTTTGTTGACGGTTGGATCTTGACTTATCTTCACCGTCATTTTGATTTCTTTGGCCTCCATAATTTTTGTAGCCTCCACGACCTCTATATGATCCACGACCTCTATACGATCCACGACCTCTTCCTCTTCGGCCGGAACCACCTTGCTTCTTCTTTGGCTCATCATCTGGATCATCGGTGAGGGAAACTTGAGCTTGCAATGCTTGCTTGATTCACTTCTTAGTCTTTCTCATTCATACATTGCTTGTGTACTTGCAACGTTCTCGTCACCTCATCTACGGTCATCTTGGATGTATCATGGGCCTTCTCAATTGTTATCACGACATTGTCGAATTGGGGGTTAGTGACCGTAGGATTTTCTCCACCTTGGACTGTTCTGTCAGTGTCTCTCCATTAATCTTCTGGTTCGTCAAAGCCTGCAGTCGACTGATGTATTTTGACACCGTCTCTGAAGACTCCATCTGCAACAACTCGTATTGACGTCATAATGTTTGTAACCTCACCTTCTTGAGTTTCTCTGCACCTTTGAAGGTGTTTGTCAAGGTTTCCCAAGCTTCTTTTGTCGTAGTTGCTGCGCCAATCTTTTCAAACACTTCATCATTTACGCCTTGATGAATTAAATAAAGAGCCTTCTTATCCTTCTTTGTATTCTCCTTGTGGGTACTTTTCTAAACATCAGTTGCATTTGCCGCAAGCTCTGAAACACCATCATTCACCACTATAAACAATGGTAATCAAATATCACCCACATCTGGATTGACCACCGATTATAATTTTTTCCATCTAACACAAGAATAGATATATTTGAGCTAGAACTCGAAGACCCGTTCATTTTTTTAATACTTCTCCTCGGTTGCTACTAGCTACAATTGGGTCACGACTTCTTTTTTTTCTCTTGCAGTGGAATAGTGTTACAGGCTAGAGATGGGTTTGTTTTGCTTTTGTATAAAAATCCCGCGTACAAAGACTTGCACGATGAAGATATGAAAGAGAAAAAATGAAAATGAAGGCTACAACTTTTCTTTCCAGTGCGGTGACGTGAGGTGAGTGACAAAAATAAAATTGGAATGAAAGTTGTAGCTTTGCAGCTTTTGTACTTTTTGTTTGTAGAGCGTACCGGCAAGGAGAAACGGACAGAGGGGTAATCTTTTGGCTAGCTCTGATGCCACTGACAAGTGTTAGAGAGGATATACTTCCTCCGTCCTGAATTGATTGTCCTGTTTATTTTATGGCATGTTTTTCCACTTCAATATTAAGCATATAAGATAAAATAATTTTATAAAACTAAAATTTGTAATTTATAGTTTAACATGTAAGAAATCATATGCAAAACTTAAATTTTAAAAATTATTTTATCTTATATGTTAAAAATTGAAGTCAAACAACATGTCCAAATAGTAAATAGGACGGTCAATTCAGGACGGAGGGAGTACACAATAAGAGAAGATAGCTTTGTATTTCTGAATGCCTTGATTACATAGTAGGTGTTCCTTTTATAGTCTAGTAATACAACGGTTACAATGATGATCTTCCTACAAATAAGTAAGAAACTAGTAAAAATGTTGAAGAAAAAACTGCAAGGGGAAGAAGCTAATTGTCCTATTCTCTAGCTAGTAAATAGGAGAGTTATGACTAAATAAAATAAGAGAATGTGACAAAAATTAGGAAAATAATAAATCAGGATTAATAATTAGTTTTAACATCCTCCCTTAATCTTGATTTGCATCGAAGTCATTCCCAACCTTTCTTTTAGCTTGACTAATGCATCATACTTCAGAGGTTTGATGAGAATGTCAACAACTTGATCTTCCGATCTACAGTACTTCACATCATATGTTTGTATGTTGATGATTTGATTATTATAGGCAATCGTCCCACTATGATTGAATCCTTCAATAAGTCCATAATGAAGGAATTCGAGATGTCTGGCCTTGGGTTGATGTCATACTTTCTTGGAATTGAGGTGATTCAAAGAAATTATGGCATTTTCATCTCTCAGAAGAAGTATGTTGTTGATCTCTTGCAAATTATCAAAGAATGAAGGAGCCTATGTTGATCCAATGTACTACAAGCAGATTGTCGGTAGTCTCAGATATCTTACTTGTACGAGACCGGATATTACTTTCGATGTTGGCTTGATCAGCAGATTCATGGATAAGAGACTCCCCGATCACCATATTTGCAAGTAGCAAAGAGAATCCTATGATATGTGAAGGGAACATACGACCATGGATTATTTTATGGGTCTACTAATGATATTTCTATTGTAGGATATTCTGATAGTGATTGGGGTGGAGATATAGATGATCGAAATAGCACTTCGGGATACTGCTTCAACTTTGGAACAACTGTGTACTCATGGTCATCCAAAAAGCAGTCCATTGTTGCCCTACCAACCTGCGAGGCAGAGTAAGTGGCCGCGACAACAAGTGCCTGTCAAGCTATGTGGTTGCGGTATCTAATGGATCACATCAATATACCACAACAGAAGCCCACGATAATTTTTGTTGATAATATGTCGGCACTTGACTTAGCAAAGAATCCGATCATACATGGTAGAAGCAAACATATCGAGACCCGATATCACTATCTGAGAGATCAAGTTGCAAAGACTGAGATAGAAGTGAAGTACTACAGATCAGAAGATCAAGTTGCTAACATTCTCACCAAACCTCTGAAGTATGATGTATTCGTCAAGCTAAAAGAAAGGTTAGGAATGACTTTGATACAAATCAGGATTAAGGGAGGATACTAAAACTAATTATTAATCCTAATTTTTTATTTTCCTAATTTTTGTCACGTTCTCTTATTTTACTTAATCATAACTCTTATTTACTAGCTAGAGAATACGACAATTAGCTTCTACCCGTTGCAGTTTTTTCTTTAACAGATTTACTAGTTTCTTACTTATTTTTAAGAAGATCATCATTGAAGCCGTTGTATTACTAGGATATAAAAGGAACACCCTACTATGTAATCAAGGCATTCACAAATACAAAGCTATCTTCTTATTGTGTCTATCCTCTCTAGAACTTGTCACCTTCTCCAGCACAAACCAAATTCTCTCCATGCCATGCTGCTCGTTAAACAACATTCAAGCATTTCTTCCTTCCTAGAAGCCACTGCCTGATTAAACAGAATCTGAGTGGCTCTCCTGTGTCTTTTTCCCTTCCCTCTCAATCTGACAGTTTATAGCAACAACAAGAAACTGTAAACACATTACAAAAGTAGTATTCAAATAGAAATAGAAGAAAATGGTACGTTACCTTCGTCATACAACAAGGTTGAAGGCAGAGCAGGTTAGATACAATACAATGAATTCTTCACGCAACCTCACTAACCCAGAAAATAGGATAGAGTTGCTAGCTATCAACAAATGGGTAGAGTTACTTACATAATTAAAAAAAAAATATATAGTTTGATAACTTTAACACCTATAAATATGTTAAGAAACTCATGCCCTAATAACATCTATAACATCTAGACCGGATTCCACTCCACCAAAATTGTAATTTTATTCACTAACTCACAATCTCTCTTATAATAGAAATGGGTTCTTTAACTAAGTATAATAATTTATCTTTTCCTTCACATATTACCGGAAGCCGTAAGAAGCCCAAATGTTATCAGAAAATAACTCAACCTGATACCGTAGAAGTAGTCTATATAGCAAGATCAACTAGCATTCTTGTCTCCCCACAAAGCTATAGACTATCCGGAAATGCAGTTTGAAATCAACTATAATATCAAGGATTTCGAGCATTTCTAGCAACATACAACAATCGAATTACTTCATTGGTGGGAGGTGGGATAGCAAACTGCCTGCGGCTAGGGCTGTAGCAATAGATCTAGCTCGATTGTAAAAAGTTTGAATATCATCTGACCCTTTTTTAATAGAGAATAGCTGAAATTTCAACTGCTGAGCTCTAGCAATGGATTGAGAAGAAAAATTTTCAGATAAGATATTCCAGATCTGAAGAGCGGTAGTGCAACTCGTAACTTGTCCAAGGACCTAATCTGAGAGAGAACTGGTGAGTATAGCAAACACCATCTGGTCTCGCCTTTTCCATAGGGTGTACTCAGGATTGATCTCGCCATTGATACACTTTTCTCGAGCCGGTGAAGTTCCATCGATGAATTCACTTAAGCCATTCGCAATGATGAAGGGTTCAAGTTGAATGCACCATGTAGGATAGTTGTCGCCAGTCAATTCGCTAAAATTAGCTGCTGGACTGATGAGGTTGGGAAGTATTTTGGTTTCAGCGGTGGTTTTAGCGGTGGTGTTTTGTGAGAGAGGAGTGTTTCCATCGGAATTTGTTAAGCTGTTAGTAGTCATTGATAGAGGAGAAAGAGCTCCTCGTTCAGCTCTGATACCATACGGAAACGGATAGAAAGGATTTGAATCTACTATTTCATTGATAATTCTCAGTGCATACAACAGTCTCAATACATGTATACTTATAGTAAAATGGTTTGATACTAGAAGCTTCTAACACCGTAAGATAAAGGCATAAGGAATTTTATATAGGCTGGGCTTAACATCATGGACCTATGGGCTGTTACACTTGTATACGAGAAGAGATGAATGAAGAAAATTACTGATGTATTGAATATATCGATTTACATGAGGAGCAGATATTTATACACTGTTGGATGTAACAGAAAGCTATTCTAGAATGATCTGCTGAGCTGTAAGAGTAAAGATAAGTGTGAATGTGATAAAAGTGGACTTGGCCCGTGTTACAGTTGGGCCTTATGTCCAATACTCTCGTATCCCCCCACGCTCGATGCGTCACAAAGTTGAAGCTGGGAGCGAAGATGACTGAATCGTGAAGCAGAGAGAGGCTTTGTAAGCAGGTCAGCAACCTGATCTTCTCCACGAAGATAGCATACTTGGAGAGCTTTGGCAGCAACACGCTCTCTAACAAAGTGGACATCGAGACCAACATGCTTGGTTCGTGAATGTAGAACCGGATTGGCAGCCAGGTAAGTAGCTCCCAAATTATCACACCAGATAACAGGAAATTTGGGGAGGAAGATGCGGAGCTCACCAAGAAGATTTTGAATCCACATCAGTTTAGAGGTCGCAGCTGCTACCGCCCGATATTCTGCCTCCGTCGTAGAGCGAGCAACTGTAGATTGTTTTTTGGAGCTCCAAGAGACAAGAGTAGGGCCAAGGTATACTGCATAAGCAGTGGTAGAATGACGATTGTCCAAGCATGTTCCCCAGTCCGCATCAGAGTATGTGGTGAGAGTAGGGTGAAAAGCGCGTGGGATGAAAAGGTGCAGGTGTTTTGTACCGTTGAGATAACGAATAAGCCTTTTGAGAGCAGTCCAATGCGACTGTGCAGGGCTATGCATATATTGACAGAGTTTGTTAACTGCATGAGTGATATCAGGACGAGTCAGATTGAGATACTGAAGACTGCCTAGAAGGCTGCGAAACAACGTAGGATCAGGAAAAGCAGGGCTGTCTTGAAGTGAGAGGGAGATGGTGGTGGATAGAGGAGTGGTAACGGGTTTGCAGCCACGCATATGAGATTTTTCTATGAGGTCATCAATGTATTTGTGTTGTGAGAGATACAGGCCCTTTGCTGTGCGATGGACATGAATTCCCAGGAAAAAATTTAGTGGCCCCAAATCCCGAACAGGAAATATGGCAGACAGGGTGTTGATGAATTTGTTGAGTAGGGTAGGACTGTTTGCTGTGATGATAATATCGTCAACGTAAATGAGCAGCTAGAGCAAGTCGGTGTGAGAGGAGAAAATGAATAACGAGGAATCCGCCTTAGACTGCACAAAACCGTGTAGCAGGAGTGTATCACACATTTTGGCAAACCATGCTCGCGGCGCTTGTTTCAGACCGTAGAGAGAGCGATGCAATTTACAAACGTGGCTTGGTTTTTGAGGATCAACAAATCCGGGAGGCTGAGTCATAAAAACCGTCTCAACTAAGTCGCCATGGAGGAAGGCGTTGGAGATATCCAGCTGTTGTATGGGCCATCCTTTTCCAACAGCAATAGAGAGTACTGTTCGAATCGTAACAGGCTTAACAACCGAGCTGAAGGTCTCGTTGTAATCCAGTCCTTGGGTTTGATTGTATCCTTGCGCCACAAGGCACGCTTTGCGGCGGTCCATCTCCCCATTGGCCTTATATTTTTTTACGCAATATCCATTTACATCCCAGGACGTTAACATTGGGCGGACAAGGAACCAGGGTCCAAGTATTGGTCTGCATCAGGGCATCATATTCTTTTGTCATAGTAGTTCGCCAGCAGGGGTGCCTGATGGCTTGAGCAAAAGTGGGATAGTCAGGAGGTGGAGGGCCAACAGTGTTGTAGGCGACAGTTCCGTCAGTACGGACAAGAGGTTTATGGATGAGATTCTTTGCACGGGTTGTCATCGGATGGGTAGGAGCAACATGTTCTGTATTTGTGGGTGGAGAAGTGTTGGTGGATGTATTTGGTGTGGTTGTTGCGTCTGGGAGAGCAGTAATGGGAAGTTCTGCTTCAGTCGATGTTGATGATGTGGACAAATGATTATCAATAGGTGGAGGTTTATGATGAGAGGTGGGCGGTAGGATAGTGGGAAGGGTAAACGTGGGTGGGGAGGGAGGTTTAGAGGCAGATTTTATGGCGAAAGGGAATACAGTTTCATCAAAGATTACATCACGAGTGATGTATTGTCGTTGAGTTTCAGTATCCATACATATGTATCCACGGTGTTGAGAGCTATATCCCAGGAACACACAGAGGGTGCTGCGAAAAGACATTTTATGTTTGTTATACGGTCTAAGATTGGGATAGGCGGAACATCCAAAGACTTTGAGGAAGAGATAGTCAGGAGGGTTGCCAAATAGCATTTCATATGGGCTTTTGTATGCAAGAAGAGGTGTAACAGCACGGTTGATGAGATAAACACTAGCATGAAAAGCATGTCCCCAAAATTTCATGGGTAAGTGTGAGTGACTTAGCATGGCCAGTCCCTTTTCAACAATTTGTCAGTGACGGTTTTCAATGGCACCATTTTGGGCGTGGGCATATGGGCAGGTAATACGGTGATGAATGCCACTGCGCTTGAACAAGGGAACAAGTGGTTTAAATTCACTTCCACCGTCAGTTTGCACAGATTGAATGTTCACACCAAATTGTGTTTGAACAAATATCAGAAAATCATAGAAGATCGCTGCAACATTGCTTTTGCAAGATATGGTAAACAGTCATATGAATTTTGTATAGTCATCAAGAATCGAAAGATAATATTTACTCCCATCAGTCCCAAGTATAGGGGCTGGTCCCCACACATCCATATAAATCAAAGCAAAAGGACGTGTACTAACAGATGCGGATCTATAATGTGGTAACGAATGAGTTTTTCCATCACAACAACTAGGACAAACACCAGTGTGTTGTTTATTTGAAAAAGGTAAATTGTATTTCTGTATAGTGTATCTGGTTATACGATCTCCAGTGTGACCAAAACAGAGATGCCAAATGTGAGCACTGGTCTGGACAGCAGTGTAAGCAGCGACTGAGGAAGTAACTTCAGGATCCAAATGGTAGAGACCATCCTTAGTATCTCCGCGCAGAACAACTGTCCTGGTGTCCGCATCCTTTACCACAAAAAATGAGGGATGAAACTCAAAGAACACGTTATTGTCTATGCAGAACTTTCGAATAGATAATAAGTTCTTTGTAATTAGAGGGACATGAAGCATATGTGACAAAAGAAATTGTTTATTTGAGAGAGAGAGAGATGACCAGTGCCTTGGTTCTCAACTGGCAGCAAATTACCATCTCCAACTGCAACCGACTCAGATCTAGTATAAGGATGTTTACTGATATTGAGATTGGCCAAGTCATTTGTAAAATGATCTGAAGCCCCCGTATCAGGATACCATGCAGAATTATTCATAGTCGAGTGAGATGTGTGATCGGTATTTGTGTAATTGGCTTTATATGATGGCGAAGCATTGGTGTAACTGTGATTAAAACGATGATAGCATGCCTTGGCCGCATGACCTGGTTTGTCGCAAATCTGGCAAACTTCCCTCAGATCTGGTTTTCCATTGAAGAGAACAGACGTGTTTCGTCCTCGACCTCGTCCACCACGATTACCACGACCGTGACCCCCTCTATTGGTATTACCACGACCGCGACCTCCAGAGAATTGAGTATTATTAGCAGAGATTGGGTTTGAATCAAGCAATTCAGCAGACTTACTGGTAAGTCGACTCTGGAAGTTAAGAAGTTGACTATAGACGTGTGACGAGGAAAAAGTTTGAGACAGGAGAAGTGTGGCGATAGTCTCATATTTTGAAGGTAGGACGTGGATAAGACAAACGTTGAAGTCATCATCTGATATGTGAGATCCAGCAGCAGCAAGGGCGGTCGCAATGGATCGAGCTCGATTATAATATGTTTGTATGTCGGCTGCCCCCTTTTTGATGGAAAACAATTGATATTTCAGTTTTTGAGCGTGTGTGACAGATTGGGATAAGTAGTTGTCAGATAAAGTTTTCTAGATCTCGTAGGCAGTTCCACAGCTGGTGACTTGACCCAGAACTTGATCCGATAGAGAACTGGTAAGAATGGAAAATACCATTTGATCTCTTTGTTTCCAGACCGTGTAGTCTGGATTGAGAGTTCCTTCAACCATTTTCGGTGGTGGCTTAGCAGATCCATCTATATAGTCACTCAAACCGTTTGCAGTGATGAATGGTTCGAGTTGTATTTTCCATGTGGGGTAGTTATCTCCAGTTAGTTTACTAAAGTTTGACGCAGGGCTTATGAGATTAGGTAGGGGCTGATTGGTGGTAGTGGATTTGGAGTTTGTATTTGAGTTTGGATTGGATGTCACTGATTCTGTCATGGCTGAAGAGGAGAAAGAGCTCCTCTGCGAGCTCTGATACCATACGAGAAGAGATGAATGAAGAAAATTATTGATGTATTGAATATATCGATTTACATGAGGAGCAGATATTTATACACTGGTGGATGTAACAGAAAGCTATTCTAGAATGATCTGCTGAGCTGTAAGAATAAAGATAAGTATGAATGTGATAAAAGTGGACTTGGCCCGTGTTACAGTTGGGCCTTATGTCCAATACTCTCGTATATAGAATTTGGAGGATCGATCGAGAAAAAGAATGTAGTCAATGGATATTCATCTTGTATATTGAGGAAAAGCTCTGAGAGCAAATGTACAGTGCGTAAAAGAATGAATATACAACAGACAAAGTCCTTATTTATAGTAGGTTACTTAGCTAACTAAAGATGACAACTAAGCAAGGTTGGGACCACTAAACAGCATGTAACAGAAGAAGAGTGTAGAACATCCTAGATCTTATTACCCCCCTCAAGTCGTAGAGGGGAGAAAGCTCCTCAAGACTTGGAAGTAAAATCTAACTCAATATTATCCTGAAGTCCCATAGTAGAGAATTGAGCTTGATAATCTTTGCCATTTAACCCTTTTGTAAGCATATCTGCAAGCTGCAGATGCGTGGGAATATGAGAAACAGAGATTAACCCACTTCGAATTTGATCCCGAACATAGTGACAATCAATCTCCACGTGTTTCGTGCGCTCATGGAGGATGGGGTTCTTTGCAATAAAAACCGCAGATTTATTGTCACATTTTAAGGGAATGGGAGTGATATCAGTGATCCCAAACTCGTACAGCAATCGACTTAACCAAGCTAGCTCCGTGGTGATGTTACGCATTGCGCGATATTCAGCCTCAGCTGAAGATAAGGAAACCGAAATCTGTTTCTTTGATTTCCAAGAGATAGGACAGCCACCAAATAGGATGAAGAGCCCACTGACTGATCTTCGTGACAGTGGGCATGCGGCCCAATCGGAATCGCAAAATCCAACTAAGTCGTAGATGCGTTTGCTATTCAGAAACAGACCATTGCCTAATGTTCCTTTAACATACCGAAGAGCATGAAGAGCAGCATCCAAATGCTCACTGTGAGGTTGTTGAAGGAATTGGCTTAAGTGCTGAACGGTGAAGCTAAGATCAGGGCGAGTATTTATGAGATAATTTAGCTTACCAATCATTCTTCTGTAAACTTTGGGGTCTGGTAGAACAGTCCCACTATCTGGTAGCAGTTTGACTCCAATCTCTATGGGGCTAGCAACAGATTTGGAGTGTTCGACACCAAACTCGCGAAGAAGCTCAAGAGAGTATTTCTTCTGAGTGACGAGGAGACCAGAACTGTTGCGATGGAATTCCAAACCCAGAAAGTAATGCAGTTGACCTAAATTTTTGATTTTGAATTCTGTATCGAGACTCATCTTCAAAGACTCTATCTCATCAGAATTGTTTCCATAGATTAATAAATCATCGACATATACTCCAATGAACACAACAGAATCCGACTGATTCTTCATGAATAATGAGTAGTCATTATAGGAATTGTGATATCCTTGTTGTTTCAGGAAAGAGGCTAACCGGGAATACCACTGGCGAGATGCCTGTTTTAACCCATACAGTGACCTCTTTAATTTGCAAACCATGGTGGGATCTGGATGGAACACGCCCTGAGGTAATTTCATATAAATTTCTTCATCGAGGGTGTCGTGTAAGAAAGCGTTATTCACATCAAGCTGCTCAATTCTCCAGTTTTTCTTTACTGCAACAGAAAGTAAAGAACGAATTGTGGTCATACGAACTACAAGAGAAAAGGTCTCTGTGTAGTCGATGCCTTCTTTCTGTGTGAACCCTTTTACCACCAGGCGAGCTTTGTAACGTTCAAGGGTTCCATCTGAATTCAACTTAACACGGTATACCCATTTGCATCCCACCGCCTTTTTACCCTTTGGTAACGGGGTTAATTCCCAGGTCTGGTTGGCTTCTAGAGCATGAAGTTCTACTGTCATGGCTTGTTGCCAATGTGGCTTGGAGCAAGCTTCTGAATAAGTGACAGGTTCTGTGAAATCTACCTGAGAATTCTGAGTAGATTGTACTCCAAGACCAAGGATACAATCACTGTTGTGAAGAGGTTTAATGTCTGTTAATGAATTAACATTCATCACAATGCGATCGCTAGTACTAGAAGACAGTCTATCAGATAATATTTCCGAGAAACAGTCATCAGAGATAGCATTGCTGTTTCCTGAAAAACCAACAAAGTAATCCTGAAGATAAGCAGGGGTATTGTGATGTCGAGCAGATCTTCTGGGGGGAGTAGTGATAGAATTGTGTTCTGTAACTTCATCTGATTGATCAGATAAGACATGTGAATCTGTAACAGGAGTATCATCATTGCTAAGATGTTCGGGATCATCTGTAGCAGATGAATCTGTAGAAGGAGCGACATCAGCATGTAAATGTATGTAGTACTGATCTTGATCATCATTGTAATATGACTGATCTGAAATAGTTTTTGTCTGTACTATCTGTTGTGGCTCATTTTCACTATTCAGGTGCTGAGCATAAGGAAATATAGTCTCAAAAAATTTAACATCACGATTGACTATGATTTTCTTATCTCTTAACCGCAACAACTTATGACCTTTGCTTTGAAAACTAGGTCCTAAGTACACACATTTCTCAGCTCTGTGATCAAACTTCTTCTTCCCCTTATGTGTGACAGTCGCATAGGCCAGACAACCAAACGTTTTCAAATGATCATAACTTGGTTTCTCCTTAAACAAGACTTCATAAGGAGTTAATCCATCTAATATGGAACTTGGCAGTCATTTAATCACAGCAGTAGCAAAGAGAACATTTTCTCCCCAAAAATGCATAGGTAAACATGACTAAAAAAACACAGCACGTGCGGTTTCAAGAACATACCTATGGTTCCTTTCCACCACACCATTCT
Source organism: Limonium bicolor (assembly GCA_023374045.1). Classification (NCBI taxonomy): domain Eukaryota; kingdom Viridiplantae; phylum Streptophyta; class Magnoliopsida; order Caryophyllales; family Plumbaginaceae; genus Limonium; species Limonium bicolor. Next base: position 331,732,858 of record CM041776.1, on the reverse strand, counting down.
GCTGTGGTGTGTGTGGACAAGAGGTTTGATGTATGATTCCTCTTTCCTTAAAAAACGCAGTAGTATCCTTAGATAACCCCAATTCTTAGGCGTTATCAGACCTGACCACCTTTATTCTCTTATCAAATTGATTCTCAACCATCAGAATGAATTCCTTAATCTGCTCAATCGCTTCAGATTTTTTGTGCAACAATTTTACCCAAAGAGATCTGCTCTTATCTTCCACAATGCTAAGAAAGTACAAGGAGTTATCGTGATTCTTAACAGAACAAGGCCCCCATATATCTAAATGAATCGAATCAAAGCACTATAACGATTCAGTATTAGAACTTGGAAAAGGCAGCCTACAACCACAGGCTTTATGACAAGCATCACATGCTAGAACAGCAGGTATATCACACTGTTTTATCAATCCTATCTTTACAAGCTTTTCTACAGGAACATGTCCAAGCTTGTTATGTCAATAGACAGCTTTATTATTCACTAAAACATTACAGACAGAAACTTGTCTCTCCCTTCTTCTTTCGAGAAATTTGACAAGAGCTGAAACCTGCAGAATGTACAGCCCTTCTGTGACAGTCCCAATCTGCTCCTCTATCTCAGAAACTTGGTCCTGCATTATACAGTAATCCTCAACAAAAACCAATCTACATTTCATATGAGTATTGAATTTACTCACATAAATAAGATTGTGCTTGAAAGTGGGAACCAATAAGGTATTCTTCAGAAAAAGACTTTCTGTCAATCTAGAATTTCCCACTGTAGTAACATGTTGAATACTTCCATCAGGTAAACTAACTGTCATAAATTTATCTGATCTTTCTGAATCATTAAACAAACTCCTATCACCAGTAAGATGTTCAGTAGCTCCACTGTCTAAAATCCATCTTTTCGCAGAGCATCTCATACGATTTTTATCATTGATAGCTCCCAAACAGTAAATCATAGAGGAGATAGAATTCTTACCAGCAAAGTTGTAGTAAGTAGACTGATTCTCTCCTCCAACTTCTTTTCCCTTGGTGCTAACCTGTTGCAGATAGCCGATCAAGGTAGAGATCTGCTCTTGCGAAAAGCCTGGAATAGGTTCTGTATGCTTGATCTCCTCTGTAGTAACATTATTGGAAAAAAATTTCTTATTTTTCCCAAACTTCCAACCTTTTGGAAAACCGTTCTTTTTGTAGCAAGTTTCTATGCTATGCCCCATCTTACCACAAAAGGAACATGGAGTCTTGACAGTCTTACTATCATTCTGCCACTCTAGTTTTTGCTGCGGATTGTAGTTAACTCCTGCTGAGTTAGCAAAGGCTGTTTCACCGTCATTGCCTTTCTTGCTCTTGCTACTCTCTCGCTGCCTTTCTTCTGAGAGAATCAGCGCATAACCGCTTTCTAGAGATGGCAAGGGATCCAACATAAGCATGTTACCCCTCACATTCACGAACTCTTCATTAAGCCGTATGAGGAAATCCAAAAGTTTATCTTCCTCAAGCATTTTCTTCATCTTTTTGGTTTCATTGCATTTACAACATTTGCAAGGTGAATAACAGACAACCGAACCGATCTCATCCCAAATCCTTTTCCACTTCGAAAAGTAAACACTAACGTAGTCCTTACCTTGCTTTAAGGCTGCTAATTCCTGCTTCAGATTGAATCGGCGAGTTCCGTCGACTCTGTCATATCTCTCGAGAAGACTTTTCCACATTTCATTCGTAGTCTAAAGATAGACTAAGCTTTCTCCTATCTACTTGTCAACCGCATTCAGAAGCCAGGATTTGACCAAACTGTCGCATCTGCTCCATGCGATGGCTTTCTTTTCATTCTCTGTATCTTTCGCCAAGGTTCCATCGAGAATTCCGACTTTGTTCTTAGTCATCATCGAGATGAGAACTGTCCTTTTCCACATCTGGAATCCCTCCCCGTTGAATTTCTCCGCTATGACCATTCCGGGATGGTCTGATGTCGCAACGAAGAGCGGATCCAACATGTCTATGATCCCTTCTCGAGATCTGTTGGAGTTGATCGTCTCCAAGAATTGTTCGAAAGAGTTCGTCGATTCACTCGTCATTGTCGAAGAGAAAATCGGGAGCAGAAAAAGGAAAGGATGGAGAATCAAAGCCTAAGCTCTGATACCATATAGAATTTGGAGGATCGATCGAGAAAAAGAATGTAGTCAATGGATATTCATCTTGTATATTGAGGAAAAGCTCTGAGAGCAAATGCACAGTGCGTAAAAGAATGAATATACAACAGGCAAAGTCCTTATTTATAGTAGGTTACTTAGCTAACTAAAGATGACAGCTAAACAAGGTTGGGACCACTAAACAGCATGTAACAGAAGAAGACTGTAGAACATCCTAGATCTTATTAAGCAAACTTTAATATCAAGGAAATTATGCTATATAAAACGGACAAGGATACTCAACATGAAGCTAGATTTTCCCTTTGTTAATCAACTTAGAGAGATAAAGAACATTACCACTACCCCCTTTTTAAACTGAACATAAAATGGAAAATTGAACCTTGTTTCTGAATGATCTTTTTGAGGCGAGGATGAGAAAGAACGTCGAGGTAGTCGCAGAGATTCTTCACAGAGATCGGAGCCTTCGCTAGGGTTTGCCCCTCATAAAAGTTTCCTCATGACCTTGCGTTGCGATGTCGCCAGGCGATGGCAGCCCAGAGCTATCAAGTATCAACTGAATCCTCAACATCTTCAAATTGTGGTGGTCGTATTTGATTCAGTAGCACTCTCTGGTCGTAACAGAACCGACTCAACTTCGCCGGCAGCGTGATTCATCATCATGAAGGAAAGACCGGTTGCTGTGGTGAGAAAGTAGGAGCGTAATTGCAGCTTCTACTGTTTTTGCTTGTCTCTTATGATTTTTTTTGGAAGTTTCAGTACATACCCTATGTTTTGCACGAATTTTGCCATATACTATCTTTTATGTTTCATGCTTTTATGAGATACCATTAGGTTCCGTTTATCTTGACATATTTAATACTATATTGAGGTATAAATGTGTGGGTTCTGTGTGGGTCCTACATTCTACTCCAATAATTTATTATCACATATAAAACAGTTACAAACAACAGATCAAACAACCGTAAAACAGTCATGCCGAACAAACAAAGGTAAGTTTTATTTCATTATGATATACCCTTGAGATTTCACTTTTTTTAAGAGATTTTTATTCATTCAAATTCTGATATATTCTATTTTCATATCTAAATAAAATACAAGAAAGATGGGAAATTTCACAACAATTAAAGATCATATAAAATCTAAATTCAAAGTTTAAAAAATGAATAAAAATGATAAAAACAACAAAGATTTAAAGTCATAAAATTTGAAAATAAATAGAATTGACTAAACCATGAAAAATCAATTTATTTAAAAATTTAATTGTTATATAATTTTTAAAAAACTATAAAATCAGAAAAAAGTTATATCAATTACATTAGATATGATAAATTATTAAATAATTTTACAAATAATAAAATTTATTAAAATATATTATTTGATATCAATAATCACAAAAATGATCATGATTTATAGTTTTTATACTTTATTTTTCTAATTTTAAACAATGAGTTTTTCTATGAACTTTTAATATTCTTCATATTATTGTTATAAATTTACGATTTAAATCATTGTTACGTAACACTTAATAATTTATGTTTATTTTCAAAAAAATTATTTTTTAGTCATTTACATTTATTTATTATTTATTGTTTTTGTCCATTTATTATATTCAATTTTAAAATTTATTTCAAATTTTATATGATCTTTATTTAAGTTTTAAATTAAAAAAACAGTGATCATATATCCTTGAGGTTATTGCACGGCATATGAAACCTATGTTGTTAAGAAAATAAAACCTCAAAGGTTTTTATGTATTTTATTTATAATTTAAATTTTTTAAAAAATTGACCATAAACTCTTGAGTTTATTATGGCACATGGTGCGATGGTAAAATACGGAGAGCATCTCGTAATAAAATTAAAACCTTAGAGATATCTCGTATTGAAAATGAAACATCTAGAGTATCTCATAAAGAAAATAAAACCTTAAGTTATTCCGTAATGAAATAAAACCTTATTGGGTATCTCATAAATTTTCTACCAATAATTCAAGTATCTCGTGAAAATTCTCATTTTTTATTGGTTGGTTTGATGTTAAAGCTGCATCTTATACATACAACTTTTCTACCCTCTTGTCTCCAGATATGCGAGACTTTTCTACCCTCCAATAATTTCATTTAGGTTTCTATCCTCGTGCCATTTTGTGTGATATATTTGATGGTATATTTATAGCATAAAGAGATGTAGGGATGAGTATTCAGTTTGTATATTTTGGATATATACAAAAACTGAATTAATCGATTTTGTTTTTTGGATTTTTAACTGAATTTTCTAACTGAATTGAAAATTTCGGTTAACCGAATAATCCTAATTATAATTTGGTTTGGATTTGGTTTTGACTTTGTCTTCGGTTAACCGAATTATCCAAATTTTCCTTACAAAAGAATACTCTATTTTCTAATTCTAGTCTTTAGTGACAAATAGTCAAATACAAACCCAAAATTTTGGTAATTTGAAATCCAAACTAGCTAAAATTTGGATTTCAGTTTGGATTTCAGATTTCACTTTAAAAAAAAATTGGATTTCGGATAATTTGGATAATGGGTAATTCGGTTTTGGTCTTAATTTGGATAATTCGGTTTTTAACCGAAATAACCGAAGTCGAATTTATTTTTTACAATTTGGATTTTGGTTAACCGAATTATCCAACTGATCACCCCTAAAGAGATGGTCCTTGATCGATCTTATCTGCGTTCATGTAGATCTTGTGTTACCTTTCAATAATATATTGTCACATATAAACACAGCTAAAACCAAAACAGCTACAAAAATTCTATACTGAACCGAACCACGCTCACTTCATTTCAAAGAATTTGTCGAAAGTATGGTTTAAAAAAATTGTCGGAATACTTTCTTCTATGGCTGAAAATTTTGTCGATCCACCACCGCCAAACCAATACATTACCTCCATTGTTGAACCACCGTGAACCAACATATCAGACCACCTCCGGAAAGTTTTTACGGTGAGGTTTTTTTCAAATAACTCATACCAAATGATAGATCTTTATGTCATGGATATGAATCTTGTGTAATTTTTTTTTCAAAAACCACTTCATTTAGGCGCCGTTCGGTAGGAGTGATTGGGAGATTAATCTCTTATTTTTACTTTTTGTCTGCTATGTGTCATTTCATTATTAGCTAAAATCTAACCCAATACATATACATATGTGTCAAGTAACAATAAATTAACTAGGGTTATATTAAAGGAAAAGCTGGGATGAGTAGCTTTTGCAAGCCGTGGTCAAATGACCCCTTAATATAGGGTTGCGTTCGATCCCTACGCAGCTATTCCTACATTAGTATAAATCTCTATAAAGGTAACTATAGTTAACCAACAATATATGTTTTTTCTGACATTTGATTAAAGTGGAAACCGATAATAGAATGACACATGGCTGATGTATATAAACAAAAGAGATTAATGTTTTGTATGTCACTATCGAACTAGATCTACGAAACAAAAAAAACAGGAGGAATATGTAGCTTCAAAACCTCATATGAATGATTCATTCTCACTTTTGTTCGAAGTGCACCTAAAGCTCATGATTTTGACAAATCCATGCAAATTGCCCTCACGAATTAACTCAGATCATGAAGAAATTGTTCACGAATGTACCCAGTTCGTGTGAAAGAAACTCAAGAATTTGTTCTAGTGGAGAAATATATTTTCATGACCTTATTAAACTATTTGAACTCCCATGCATAATTGAAACGTTGGACAAAAATATAACACTTTAGCAATATTTATGTAAATTTTTATTAATTTTGGACAACATTTAAGCATCTCCTAGATTAAATGAAAATTATAATAGTTATCGGATGTAAAACAGAAGAAACCACATGAGTTGAAAAAATAATTTTATAAAACGTCACGGTGATATGTGTAATTCACCAAATATTATGAGTGAAGACTCAATTATCTCTAATATTTAATTATTACCTAACTATATTTATAAATATTTTAATGAAGAATATTAATGATAAATAGCCGATGAGGGTAAAAAAAGATAAAGAAGAAAATAAAAGCATTATTTTATTTGAAGTTTTGTATATGTTTAATATTTATGAGTCAATAATTTTATCTTTTTATTTATGTTTTTATGTTTATTTTGTTTTTACTTGTTTAAATACTTATTAAAATTATCAATATTTTTGTAGTTTTTTTTTTTCTTTAGAGATTTCATAAAATGCACTCAAATAAAAAAATTGACATATCGTGAATTTGAAACATAATTTGTAAATTCGGTGCATCATGAAATGATGCAGTGACATGTTTAATTATATTCTTTGTGACATAAAACTTTTTAATGACATATTATTAATTTTTCCTTTTTTATTATTTGATTTGTGTAAAGAATATATATTACGTGTCAGTCGTCATTAGTTGTCATTGAATTGTTGTCGATTAATACCACTAGTCAATAGTTGTCGTTCAAGGGCAAATGAGATAGAAAATATCATTCCTAGTATGATGTGAAGTATCAAGTTAGAACAATATGAATAATCAATTTTTTGAAAAGGGTAAGAAGGTTTGTATTAAAGAGAAAAAAACTTACAACCCAAAGTGCAAAAGCTAAAGTTTGCTATTTACATAGACAAAATCAAATATACAGGAAGATGGAGTTTCTTCCCTTTGCTGCAAATGAGTTATAGTGACTAACTAATTTTTTTTTTTTGGTGAAACCCAAATTCAATAATCAACGTACAAGACAAATAAATTTCATAAAAATAAGTTTTATAATATAGGAATCAATTGCAAATCATGAAAAATTATATCATCTATTGAAGTCAACCCATGGTCAATTGGGACATAGGGAGGGAGTATACATTTTTTGAGGTAAATTTTATTTATAAAATGGACAAAATAAGTATTCATAACAAAACTACGAGCTCCTAAAAAAGTGAGTTATTAGATTAAATGCAAATACAATCTTCAACCGGAATCACCATGCTCCATGCTTTCGGTGTACGCATGGAAAAAATTTATCGATGTGGAAGTGAAGTGTTTAAAACTTTTTTTTATTTTTGTTTTAGAAATTACAAAAATTCATTAAATAAATCTACTATTACTCATAGCCATTAAGTAAAAAAATTAGTTTTAGAAAAATATTTGAAAGACAAAAGTAAATAATTCTACCACACCCACCCCACCCAATTTATATATAATATATAAGTAGTAGTATATATATTATTTATTTTATGTAACAATATTATATCAAATATATATATATATATGAAAATATATTATATAAATATTAAAATATATATCATTCATAATTTTAATTAAATATTATTATATACTATAATTGATATAAATTTTAATATATTATTTATAATATAAATAAATTTTAAAATATTAAATATGATATTAGATATTTAATATATTTTTAATGTAAATAGATATTAATATATATACAGTAGAATTTATAATATATTACATATTTAACATTTTAAGATTTAGTTAACTTTAAATTTGTAAATTGTATTACTATTATTTTATTATGTAACTTCCATGAACAACTTATATTGAAGTTAAACCTTAAAAAAAATTAGGATCAATATAAGATAAATTTGAGCAAACGCTTTAAAAAGTTGAATTATGAATATGACTTAAATGAACACGAACTTGATGTTAAAAAAATTACAAACCAATAAAAAATGGTATAGGAAAAATTACATTACCCACCCATGAGGTATTGGGGAATTACAATGCCCACCCATGAGCTTTAGAAAATTACAATGCCCACCCATGAGATATTAAGAAATTACAATGTTCACCCATGAGTTTTAGAAAATTACAATGTCCACTCATGTACTTATCAAAAAGAGGTGAAATCGAATATGTAAAGTAATGATTACCTTAAGAAAAAACTTAGACAACGGTAAAAAAATAAAAAAAAACTCTAAAATTTTCTCATGTGACCATTTAGAAGTCAAATAAATGAAACATGCCTTAAAAATAACAAAATAAAGAAATAAAATCAAATGAAATGAGGTGAACATATATGTGATTCCTTGTAATTTTTGCACGTTTTTTTCATTTCATCACTCTAACGTTGCACGGTGTAAATTAGGTTTTTTTATTGCTTACATAGCTGAGTTGATTAATTAATGTAAAATTTACTTAGATCTTTGATTTTCACCTCATTTTGATAAGTACATGGGTGAGCACTGTAATTTTCTAAAACTCATGGGTGAGCATTGTAATTTCTTAATATCTCATGAGTGGGCATTGTAATTTTTTGGGAAAATTACATTGCCCTCCCATGACGTTTGGCGAAATTACACAGCCCACCCACGAGGTTTCAAAAATTACTTTGCCCACCCATGTGGTTTCCACAATTTTACATGCAACAACTTTTCTAATACTTGATCAACTTAAAAGATGGTTAAATGATATCCAAATTTGATGAAACTTTACATGGACGATAATAAAGTGTTATATTTTGGTAAAACGTGAAATCCAACGTTTTTTAAGCTCATATATGATCCGTGGGACCCAATGAACGTGTCTCATGTTTCATTGGGTCCCACAGGTCATATATGACCTTAAAAAACTTTAGATTTGACATTGAACAAAAATATAAGGGAACACCTTAGCATTATCCATGTAAAGTTTCATCAATTTTGAACAACATTTAACCATCTTTTAAGTTGATCAAATATTAAAAAGGTTGCTGGATGTAAAATTGTGGAAACCACATGGGTGGGCAAAGTAATTTTTGAAACCTCGTGGGTGGGCTGTGTAATTTCGTCAAACATCATGGGTGGGCGATGTAATTTTCCCTAATTTTTTAAAGCTCATGGGTGGGTATTGTAATTCCCTAATACCTCATGAGTGGGCAATGTAATTTTTCCAATGGTATATTATATTAACATTATTTGATTATGAAATTTCTGATGAACAACTAATATCAAATCTGTGAACAACTTATAAACAATAGTTAAACATATGGTTCTAAAAAATGAACAAATAATCTAAAATTGCTAAACATGAACGAGAACTTTAGAAAAAAGAACAATATGAAGCAAATTTTAAACAAAGTGATTCAATGTTGAACAACTAGTACCGCGTATCTGAATGTAAACTTAAAAGTTTAAAAAATGGCATTCCGATATAAAATTGGTAAATTGTATCAACATTCTTTTATTACATAATTTTCAATGAACAACTTGTTTCGAATTTGAACCTTAACAAAGTGTAAGAACTATATGAAATAAATTTTGAACAAAGAGTCTAAAAAGTTGAACAACGAGTATCGTTTATACGAACGGATATTATGTTTAAAAATGGCAAACCAAGAAAAATTGTATATCATATTGACATTGTTTATAAAATTAATGATGAACAACTAGTATCAAATTTGTGAACAAACATAGTTAAACATATGGTCCAAAAAATTGAACAGTTATAGGATTATCAATAGGATCTTTAGCACTCATTTTGGACTGAGTTGTGATGACTTTTACTAGTTATGATATGGCATGCTACAAGGAGCAAAGATGCGAAGAACACGTAAGTGAAACATTGATGAACAACTAGACGTTTGGTGAATTGAGCAGGTGTTAGTTTGACTAAGGATATGTTATTTTCACATTATAAGATAATTGAAGGATAGTGAAGGAAGTAAGAGGAGTACTTAGGAAGAAAAGCCGGTTGCTAAGAGGCAATGAAATAATTCCCATAGCATTTTGGAACATTATAGTACTTATAAGGAGATAGATTGTGGAATATAAGCATTCATAGAAACTCTAACATTTATGGGAACTAGTTGTGATCATTTGCAATAATTTTGATTTGATGATATATGAGGACAAAGAAGAGTATGGAGAATACTCAAGCAAAGCTTTGAAGAATAACTACTTATCGGAGAAGTTGAGGATGTGGTACGAGGGACACTAAGGAAGGAAAGTTAAGGAAATTCTTTAGGATAGTGATTAAATTATGCTTACACAAGTTGGAAATGGAATTATTCTGGATTTGGGATATATGGTATTTAGCCTAAGTGTTGTTTTGATAGGGTACTGATAAAGAAATATAAAGCAATGGCTTAGGTTTGAGGAAGTCTACAATATATCACTTTGAAAGCAGGTATCAAGAATTAATTTCCACGTGGATTAAGAAATGATTATGATTTTAGTATATGCCTTCAGCTGGTAAGGAATATGCATATTGATCAAGAATGATCCGGAATTGGGTTGAGATTGTAAACTTTGAGTTTCATTACTGTTTTACACCATGAAGGTGACAAGTGAATAACACAATAGCAAGTGATTAGATTAGCTTAAAATATCATAGAAATGGATTATAAAGAGAACGATATGTTTAATAGAGCCTTTGGTAATATTTCAAGTGTTTACAAGGTGAGGGAGTACTTATAGAATAAGTGTGATAAAACACTATTAGAAAAACTCCTAATTAATGGGGTATAAACCTGACATCAAAAGATTATAGCTCAAAAGTAAGGCTAGTTGTTTTTACATTGTGATTCGTATGGTAATGATACTAACAGACCATATAGTGATTTAAAAACCTCTTGAAAAACAAAAGAGTGTGTGAATGAGCCTAGAAGCCAAAATAGTGTGGTCTTAATGAAAATTGTGAATATGACTGCCTATAAGTAATCAAAATTCCTTAATGTGAGACTATGGTGATTAAACTATAGACTTGCAAAATTTGGTATATAACTTGAATACAAAAGAATAATGATATAGGTGATCATGATGAATAGTTTTACATTCTGTAGACAAGGATTTAAATGTATTCTTTATCTTGATGGCCTCTAGTTATTGAATTATAAGTACAATGGTGGCAGTCCAAGTGGGCCAATGGGATATGGTTTCCTGGTTAATCGATAATTGAATTATGGTCCTATTGACCTTTGGACAGTTATTAGCCACTGACCTCGTAATTCTAAATTAAAGATACATGTATTATAATGATTCAATTATGAGGTAAGAACTTAGATGATTTTATGGAAAGTAAATTATCACGATTGAGATTAATTTGGGTTTTGAGATCCACCACAAGAGAGTATCGGTGAATGCTCCTGCTTAATGTTAATAATGAACTTGAAGATCTTTGAATGTGAACTAAGGTATATATTAATTTAACAGACATACAAAGGGTCTCTGAATGGTAAATCAAGGAATGAGTCACACTACCCTTTGTGAACAAATATGAGAGTCATAGCATGTTATGCTATGATGACCTATATACTAATGGGTTTGGAAGACTTCAAGCCCATAGGGTACGTGGGCATACCCTTTTAAGGGGTAGAGTGATTTCACATTTTAGCCTACATACATTGTATGTATGTATCTTGGTGCTTATGGTTTGGTTGTGTAATGTTATTTTGTTGTTTGAGATATGTAGTATTGTGGGTGTTTTTGTATCATTTGTGGGATTGTATAAGAATGACTGTAGTAATACATTATGTATGATTTCCTTCGTATTTATTTAGATACGTGCATTTAACTTAGGATAGTTATGAACCTAGTGGAACTTGATTCCCTATGATGGTTTGGTTTGGAGGAACGTAAGATAGATGTGGAACCTAGTGGAACTTGATTCCTTAGGTTGGTTGGATTGAGAGAAGAAGGCTTCAGGATGAAGTTCATTTTAAGGGGGTAGATTGAAATATCCCTAATGAATTAACATGGTATACAAGTTAATTATCTATATATGTGTATAAGAAATAAATAGAGAAAAAAATTTATATAAACATTTATATGATTTAAGGAAATTGAAAGCCTTCATATTTATTAAAATAATTATATGTTTAAAAAAGAAGTTTATGAAACTCTAAATTATATAAATGATTAGAGGAAAGGAGATTTAGAAATAATTAAATTATAATGAAATAATTAATAATTAAGTTATTATGACATGTAATATAGATGTATTACATGAAATTATGATATAAAATGGATATAGTAAAGTGTGGAAGCTTAGCTAATTTACTAATTTGATTTTAGAAGTCTTATGAGTATTTAAAGGAGTGTATTAAGTTGAAATTCGGTTGGCTATATTGAGTTGTTAATTATACATTCCAGTATTAATAGAGCCCAAATATGACAAAGCCCAAATTGGAGCCCACTACCTAGGAAATAATATGTCTAACTTGTTTTATTTTGAAACCCTAACTAGCGTGGGAAATACATGGTCGGTGAACCTCTTATTCATTCTCTTCACTTGCCAGGATTTTCTAAACCTAACCCCTCTCTTCTCTTTCTTGTGTGTCGCCTCTCTACCTCTCTTTCCCTCAATTCTTTTCCTCTGGAAACAACCCTAAATGGCGAACTGGCGTGCGCCTCTCTTCATCTCTTTTCCTTGTTATTCTACTAGCGAACAAGAGACTATGGTTCCGTTCGGCAGCAGTATTTATGCTGCCTTTATTTTAAAAGAGTAGATTTATAATAAAGATACTACATGTGTCTCAATACTATTGGTTCAGAATATTAGACAGACCCACTAAAATTTAACTTGAGTGTACTTGTCAATTTACTATTAGTTTATTACACTTGAATAAAGTAACCAGAGGCACCTTTATTGTACCTTTATCGTAAACGCAGCTTTAGCTGCTTTTACCGAACGATATCTATACTGTAATGCCCCCATCCCACATCGGGATATGAGTAATGAGAATTGTTTATAAGGATACACATGGGTTGGCTACAACAACAAGGTCTTCCACTTTTAAGACCAAGTGAGGATAAAGGGCTTGAAGTGGCTAGTTTTCAAGCCGGAATGGTTTGGGAGCTAGGTTGTTGGACAGTTGCTCATATGGGGTGTTACAAATGGTATCAGAGCTGACCCGGGACCGTATTGGGATGATCTACCCAACACCTACCAAGGAGGTCCATGGGACTTGGATGTTAGGCTTGCGACGAGGACATCATGTTCTTTGAGTGGGGGAGTATGTAATGCCCCCAGCCCACATCAGGATATGAGTAGTAATGAGAATGGTTTATAAGGATACATAGGGTTGAAGTAGCTAGTTTTCAATCCGGAATGGTTTGGGAGCTAGGTTGTCGGACAATTGCCCGTATGGGGTGTTACATATACTCTCTGTACTTCCTCCTTGTGTCACGGCGGATTTCAAGCCAAACAAAGGTAAGAACTGCTTCGATATTTGGTTTCTTTCTTCTCTGTTCGAATTAAGACCATGCCTTACTTCCCTCTGTTCTCTCTTTGTAAGTTTGGAACTGAGGTCTTGTGTATCTTGCCTCAAACGAGAAATCGGTGGTGCTTTTGTTTGAGTCTGAACCGAAAACGAAAGGTAAGCGTGTTTTATTTCCTCGTTTTCTCTCTAGTGTTTTATTATATTGGTTCTGAATCTGCAAACTTACCTTCACTCTCCTTTCTTTCTCTCAGTGGCTCGCATGTAATCCTTGCTAGAGACCGTGTGATTGTTTAAGGTCCAAAAAATTCCCAAGGAAAAACTTTGAGGAAACCCTAATCGAGCTTGGCTGAAATTAGGAGTGAAAATCCATTCTCAAGCCATAAAAGGTTATTAATTAACCTTAATGTTATAGTTAATGTTAATTCATGTTTTTTTATTTGAAAAGGAAATATGGTGATGTTGGGTGGTGTTGATGGCTAAAGGTTGTAGAAATTAAGGTTTTGTGGTGATTTAGGGTTGATTTTGTGTAATTAGGGTTTGTGGTGGTGGTTGTTGGCGGCGGCAGACGGGATGGAACTAGGGTTAGATTTGATTTGGTGTAAAACTAGGGTTTAGGGGTTGATTTGAAAAAGTGGGGTTTGGTGGTGTTGTGTAAGGGGTGGTGGCAGATAGGTAAAAGTTGGGGTTTTAAAAGTTGTGGGGAATTATGTAATTAAAGGAAAATGAGGGGCTAAAATGTAAATTAGAGAAGTTTGGGGCTAATTTTGAAATTTGTAAAAGTTGGAGATGAATGTATAAATTCGAGAAGGTTGGGGGGTAGAAACGAGATTAGGAGGAAGTTTGAGAGGGGGTAATTAATTACTGTAATTTAAGTTGTAATCTTTATTTCTATCTTATATTATAATTTTAATATGTCATTAATGTTGTATAATATATTCTAATTCAGTATAGAGTATCATATTAAACTTAGAATTTGTATGGACTGTATTTAGAAAGGCTACAAGCCCAATTAGGAACTGGACCCAATCAGGCCCAAAAGAACTTGAATTAAGAATTGGACTCGAAACAAGCCTAAACTAAATTGAAATAGAATTGGACCCAACTTTAAACAGGAGGTCCAACTCCATAGATGGTCCTGGACTAGACTATGTTGACCGTAGACCAAAAGACCTAACACCTTGGACCTTAACCAAAAATACCAGATCATTGACCAAGGTTTTTGACCCAAATCCCAACCTAACCTAGACAATTAGTGGTAATTTGACCATATCAGAAAGTAAGAATTACTTAGGTCCAAACTAAATAATGAGAGATGTAACTAATAAAGAAAATGACTGATAGTGATAAAATTTAGTTGGGCTTATAGGCTGTAGCACCCCTACCGCTAATACCGTCGTTACCGTCCAATATCCTTATACATCCATACTCACGCAGCGGATACATACTTACACAACAGTGGGTGATACAATGCCGTTAGCCACCCACGTGACTAACAAGGCTTACTACTACATACAGCATCGGTCTGATGGACCGGAATATCCGAGTACTACACAATTACAATACACATTTCAAATACAAACCGAGTACTACATTTCTCCATTCAATACAATACTCCATAATTTCAATACAATACGGTACACCGAGTTTACTAAGATCCTTATTCAAATACAATACCCCTTTCAATTTCATACATACTCCTTAAGAGCCTACCATTTACCCATTCCTCACAATCTACTTACTCCTAAGTACAAAGGGGTGTACCACTTGGTACACTTCTACACCGAAGGCTACAAGCCTTATACCGTTCATTGCTAACTACATTATTTTTCTAGCTAACTAAGCGTAGCCGCCGGTCTCTTACTGTGATCATCTCCGCTTTGGGTACCTGCACACTAAAAATGGTGCCCCTAGGGGCTCAGCTTACGCTGCATATTACTTCCGCATACCCCGCGTACTAGCGAGGGTACGCCGACCACTTGGTTGAATACATGCAATTAATTTTACAAATACATACATTCATACATGCTTTCATTCATACTACTACAATGCTACACAAGGAATTCATACATACACTCCAATACATACAAGGAAGATAATACAAGTCAACCAATACATACTTACCTACACCAACATACGCATACACAATACATACACAATACTTGTTAGCTTCATTACGCACCCAGGTTAGAATGGGTGCTCTTTACTCTTTTACTCAGGGTCAATGACCTACACCAGCCAAGACCATTACTCATACATACTTTACTTACTTACTTACTATTACTCAAGTTAAGTCGGTATGACCTCTGGGCAGGGACTACTCTGTCCCACCACCAGGCTTTACTGTGGCTCACTAATCCAGGATGCTACCCATTTAAGGGGTTTGGGCCGTGGAAAAGTTTAAGAGCCAGGAATCGGATCCAACCTCTTGTGTCTCCTCATCCTCACGCGTGGCCGAAACTATATCGGACTTCTACTCATTCCAATTTACTCAATACTTACGTTAGGAGTTAGGTAGTTAGGAATTAGTAGAAGTCATTCACATCCAGACCACACAATAATCCATTACCCACATACACATACATACCAGGTACAATAAATTACACAAGTACACTACAAGGTACATATACTCATCCATTCTCATTCATTCATTTCATGAATTATACAGACTAATTGTTCAAGACAAATATATATATCAAGAGCAATATGAAACAAGCACGAGAAAGTGCAATAAGGTCCGATTCATGCATTTATCTTATTTAGGTGGTCAAATAAGCACACAAATCGGGGTAACCAGGTTAGGATACAGAGTATGAAGAAATCATATCTTTCACCGTTGACTTTGGACTCACCGACTCCCTTCGGTGTTCAACTATTTGAATCCTATGACATACATACAGTTGGATGGTTAATTATCCATAATTCACCTTACTTATTATCTTCCTAAAGTTTCCCAGTTTATACTTACTAACTCATTGTTACTTAAATACATTTACTTATGTTACGTACTTAAAACTATTTTCTAAGCTTGTTTATAGCCTTAATGATCTTTAAACATCATTAATCATGTCTTAATTATCTTATACCATCATTACCCATAATTACCCTACCTTAGATTAGCTTTAAAACACTTTCTGTGAAGATTTTAGTGTGGTCCGGGTTACTGTCCGGGTTTACAAACCCGGACCATTACATTGTGAAACTCTCAGGTATGTTTTATGTGTGGTCCGGGTTTGTGTACTTGTTTACAAACCCGGACCACATGGTCTGAATACCTCTCGAGTGTAGAAATGGGGTGGTCCGGGTTTAGGTCCTAGTTTGCAAACCCGGACCACTCCTTACGCATTACATTTTGTACTGATTTTAGCCTGGTCCAGGTTTCTGTACTGGTTTACAACCCGGACCAGTTGCAGTTTTTACATATATGCTAGTTTTTTATTATGTTTCAACTCCAAACTTCTACCAACTTCTTCCCCAATATTCCTACATATAATATAGGGTGTTTTGACCCTAATTAGGCAATCAAAACTAACCTAATCCATCTCTATATCCCTCTGTTAATATCTGTTCACTTACAGATTTTTCCACTGCATTTTTCTCCTGTTACAGTTTTTGTTCTTCTACAAATACTACAGATTTTTCCTTTCTTCTTCCCACTAATCCTATGGCTCTTTCATTGCCTCATTTCCATTATACTCAACCTATGTCTTACCCAGTACAATACTCACTTTACTCAATCTGTTTTCAAACTACTACAACTGCTCACTTAAACTCTCCAAATACACCTAGTTACTACCTAGGTTGTTTCCTCCTCTTACACAACTAAGTCCTCCAATTTCCATACAAATTTGGACAGAGGTTCCCATATATTTTAACATTGCCCACATACATATCAGCTCACAAATGCTCATTCATACAACCTGTTTATTCAAGACATTAGTACTCACATTCCAACTTCACTACTACACAACAATTTCCTGCACATACATATCCATTACCCAAAGTTTTCCCAAGCTTTTAAACATCATTTAAAACCTTCAAAACTGTTACATTACCTTACCTCATTATACTACAACATACTTATTACTCATTTCCATATACACTACTCATTTCCAATACTCAAAACTGTTACACTACACCATACAAATCTAGCTCAAGGTAAGGCATTTACCTTGTGATTTTAGTTTCTCTTTCTTTCTTCCCCTCATCTTCCTTTATTCTTTCTTTTCCTTCCTTTCCTTCTTGTTCTCGGTTTCAAATGGAGTCCACACTCCAATGCTATAGCCCATACCAATACACAAATTCTAGCTTAGCATTTCATCCTTAAACTAACCTTGGGTTTTTACATGTTTAAGGTTTTTTTTAAAGAGTATTACCTTCGAATAAGTAAATGGAGTTCTTGTTTAGTAAGAGAGCAAGATTCCAGCACCAATAGGGAGCCAAAATCGGCTGGAAAACAAAGCACAAGACAAGGCTAAGTTTTGCATTTTCGTTTTGCCAAAAGGGGCTAGAAGAAGGTGGAGTTTCAAGACTATTTTTACCTCAAAATGACAAGGAGATGAAGGTGATTCTAATGGTGGTCTTCAAGCTCCAAATGCAGCACACCCATGGAGATGAAAATGGGTGTTTTCGGATTTTGAGAGGAGGGATGTGTTTCCCTTGATGAGAGGATTCTAATGGTACAAGTTTTGTAATTTTTGGAGAAGATTTGAGTAGTTAACGAGAGGAGAGAAGGAGGGAGTTGTGTGGGATATGGCAAATCGCCATGGCTGTCGCAAGAGGGAAGAAGAGAAATCAGAGAAGAAGGAGGGAGTGCAGTACGTGAGGGAGTGAGGGGGTAGTGGAGAGAGAGTGCCCAACGCCCCTTTTTCTTTATTTTCTTCTACTTTATGGGTTTGTCTTTTAGCATGTTAGAAAAAACAAAAGAGAGTGTGAGAGAGAGAGAGGGGCAATCGGCCACCTACAGCACACACACAGAATTTTTCCTTTTTATTTGCAAAAGTGGACACATTAATTTTTCTTATTTACATTCTCACCCCACAACTTCCCGTTTTTGACAGTTTTTTACTATTTTCTCGTTTAATTAATTTTATTGGTTCTCAACCTTCATTAATGTTTATTAATGACTATTTGGTTGACCAAAATTATTACGAGTCTATTTAACCCGCTTAAAGTCGTGTTTTCCCAGTTTTCTCGAAAAACGCGTTTTAAGGTTCATTTATGCTTTTAATCCATTTTAAGGATCCTTTTTCTTCGGGATTTGTTCCCTTATATTATTTAGGAATTATTAAGCCTTAAGAATTCATATAATACTCTAACCGAGGTCTCATACCTCCTATGGTTATTTAATGCTTATTTAGCGTTTTTCGCTTTTTAAGCGTTTCTTCATCTCTTTTGGATTTATTTTCCCTTACCAATATTACTTAGGCATTATTAGGCCCTTAAATACGTGTTAGAATAATCTTAATCACTATATTTAAGTTCGGGATATTTCATAGGCAAGTCAACATATCTAAATCCAAGAATAGTAATCCGACTGAGGGAAGATCTAAACTAAATGGGCTTGACAATGGCAGCATTGGGCCAAGTTAGTACACTAGCTAAAGTTTACATATGGATAAATGAGAGTAATGTTAAGTTATTAGTTAGGTTAAATATAGACCTAATTTATGAGGAAAGAATATTTTATTAAAATATGAAGTGGATTGGGTCAATTGGACCTAATTCACAAGAAGATTAGAAATAAGGTTGTGAAGATATAAATTATATCTTTTGTGATAGTTTCTCAAGGGGAAGCTACTATTAATTAACAAGTGATAGATTGCGATCTAAATATGTGAATACATCATGTGACTATGGATGTATTAATTACTAATGTAACTGCTAACACTAGCCAAATAAACAGGATATTCTTAGAAGAATTTCATTAAGGATAACTGATAATTCTTTTAAATTTAGTTCGGTGGAATTGGCAAGTAAAAGGAATAAAACACATTGAAACAATGGGATATGATAAATTAATATATTATCTCTCCTTTCCAATCTAGGAATTTGACTAATGGGATGCACATGGCTAGATTTGGATTATTGGATGTACATATCTAGATTGGAGTTGGATGCACATGGCTAGAGCGTTATATTCTAAGCTGCATATTCCAGGGTGTTATCATGACACCAGAATGCCCTAAGATTTTCCTTGGATTTTGTGATTGCTTGTATGGATGACAAGATGATATGTGTGATAAATTAATAACACGGTTGTACTCGCATGTGCGGTGTTGCATTATTGAAATGCTATGTTGATCCGTGCCTTGCATATTTATGTAATTTACCTTAAGACAAGTAATACTCTATACTATATAGTATGAAGAAAACTTGTGAAACGATGATCAAGGAAACAAGAAAAATGTTGTATTCGATATCCACTATATACAATACTGATAAGTGCAAAACATATAGACTTTTAGGGTTTAAATACCTTATGAATTGCAATATCTGAAACACATGTTTCCCACATTATGCGTTTTTTCCTAAGATTTATGTTTTGACATGAACTAATGCATTTTATATGTTCAATGTAGGAAAAAGCCATGTAATTAAGTAGATTTACTCATGAGGATTTCAACGCAACAAACGGGGATTAAATCAGAGTTCAAACGAAGGTTTTAGAGGGAAAATAATTCTCGTCCGGACTTGTTTCCGGACATGCAAGTCCGGACGCAACACGTGGAAGCAAGCTCCGCACAGCGTCGACATGTCCGAACATGCAGGTTCGGACACGTCGGTAAAATCAGCAGACAGAGCTGCATCGACATGGGGTGAAAGGATAAATCAATTTTATCCTTTCACACGCCTCTTCCACCGACTTACCCTTCCTTTTTACCCCAATATCACTATAAATATACCTATAACCCTCCATTAACATATATCTCATTCCACCCCCAAACTTATGCCATTTTTCCTCCACAAAATTACCATTACCTATCCAAAAATCATACATCCCATCTACATAATGTCCATATAAAATCCACACAGCACCTCATCTCATAAAAACATCCATTTCCATACCGTTATTCTGTCCAACCTCTGTCCCAAAATATTAGCAGTCAAAATAGTGGAGCTGAATTAATTATCTCTTCCAGATGATTTCTTTTACTTCTTATTATGTCTTCTTTTTAATTATGTTGGGCTAAGAGGATATAATCCGGGTGAAGGTTAAATTATAGTTTGTTTAATTATGTAATCTATATTTTTACCGGTTTAATTAAATACAGTTTGTTACGATTAAGTTTATCTCTCGCCTTTTAATAAATTTATGAATTTATTAAAATGCTTTACAAAGTCTATTTTGATCAGATCAGTGATAAATAGACAGGTTAATTAATCGATAAATCTGTGGAAAACTTATTTTGATTAAATAAGTTAGTATTTTCAGATGTAAAATATAATTCCTCGCACTTAATCCGTTTACATGTGTTTTGCTCGAATCTATATTAGATCGAGCATGTTCTGGTAAACGAGTCCTTTTGAGTCTATGATTTAGTCCTTAAGATAATAACAGGAATTTTGTCAAACTATTATAATAAAACCGGTAGAGAACATTATTAATCAGATTATATAAACCTGAACCCAGAGTCCCGTTTAATTTATCTTCCACTCACTTAATTTTATCTGCTATTTTACTTTATAAAAACAAGTCAATTAATTCCCCCATTTTTGTGACAAAGCTTAGGTATTATATTATTTCACTATAAGTCCCACGGTTCGATACCCGGCCGCTTCTGTCTTACTATACTACTGCGACCGGGATTTATTTGCAGCCCGACAGATATTTTGAGTTATTAATTTCTTTCTCAATTGTTTTAAATACACCAGTTCCAACCAATCACATTATCATGTCCCCGGCAACGACGCTATTTTGCAGACATGATAATGTGAGTGGTTGTGTTTTGTTGGGATTGTTTCTGCCTTAAAGTGCGTAGAAAAGTTCTCTCGATCTCAGGGATGATTAAATAAGTTAGTATTTTCATATGTAAAATATAATTCCTCACACTTAATCTGTTTACATGTGTTTTGCTCGAATCTAGATTAGACCGAGCATGTTCTGGTAAACGAGTCCTCTTGAGTCTATGATTTAGTCCTTAAGATAATAACAGAAATTTTGCCAAACTATTATAATAAAACTGGTAGAGATAGCATTATTAATCAGATTATATAAACCTGAACCCAGAGTCCCGTTTAATTTATCTTCCACTCAGTTAATTTTATCTGCTATTTTACTTTATAAAAACAAGTCAATTAATTCCCCCCTTTTTGTGACAAAGCTTAGGTATTATATTATTTCACTATAAGTCCCACGGTTCGATACCCGGCCACTTCTGTCTTACTATACTACTGCGACCGGGATTTGTTTGCAGCCCGACAGATATTTTGAGTTATTAATTTTTTTCTCAATTGTTTTAAATACACCAGTTCCAACCACTCACATTATCCTATCTGCAAAATGGCGCCGTTGCCGGGACTTGATTTATTCTAGTCCCTAAAGCCCCGGATAATTCACTTGCTATATTATATTATTTTGTTGTTTATTTTATTTCTACTAATTTTTGTCATT
The DNA here is from genome assembly GCA_023374045.1 of Limonium bicolor. Lineage (NCBI taxonomy): Eukaryota > Viridiplantae > Streptophyta > Magnoliopsida > Caryophyllales > Plumbaginaceae > Limonium > Limonium bicolor. The sequence goes on along the minus strand of CM041776.1, from coordinate 331,710,985 downwards.
TAATTATTCCAGCAATGTAAATATTGTATTAATTACAGTCATTTATTTTTCCAGTCATTTAAAATTTCTGTCATTTATTTTCCAGTTATTTTAATTTCTATTGTCCTTTAAATTTCAGTAATCTAATTTCTGTCATTTAAATATTCTGTCATTTAATTTTATGTCATTTAAATTCCAGTCAATTAAATTCCAGATCTTTATTTAATTGTCATTTAATTCCAGTTCTTTATTTTCTAGTCATTTAAATTTCTATCATTTAAATTCCCTTGTTATTTAAATTCCAGCAATTCAATTCTGCCCTTTTTCTTTATTTTATTTACTTAAACTGCATTTATTTTTATTTCTTTCATGTTTATTTATTTTCGGTTTATTTACTCTTGTTAAAAAAAAGTAGTTCTTTATTTTATTTTATTGAATTGTTTCTTTTTAGCTGTTTAAATTCCCCCTCCATATTTCTTTCTATTTTTATTTATTTTATCATATCACAAGTTTCTTTTGTTGTTTTGACATGAGTGGTGAATGCCTATTACCAGGTCACACAGCCTTCCAGACAGTATTAACAACCATACAGTTTGCTACATCCCTGAGATCGAGAGAACTTTTCTGCGCACTTTAAGGCAGAAACGATCCCAACAAAACACAACCACTCTAGTGGACCGTAGCCCTTGAGCCCTTTTGGGCCTGTCTTAAGTGTAAAGTAGTCCGGTCCATTTACTTGTAAATATCTACAGTAGTCTAGATCTTTCCAATACTATCTACTTTGTACTGTATATACATGGGTAAGTTACCCCGTTAATACACAACAACGAATATCCTCTCAATACTACTACAATAGTTTACGATCCTCTATGGTACCAGAGCCATAAATCCTGGCCTACAATTTTTTTTCTTTCCTTTCCATGGCGTCCTCGCTATCTTCAGGAAGCGAAACCGATGAGCACATCCCACGCAACGATGGGTCGGGTGGATCTGGTGTTCAGCCTCCGCAACCTGCAATACAAACACAAATAAACTCTCAATCAATTGTCTCAGCCGCTGCAAATCTGATCAAATTGAAACCAGAAAATTTCAGAATCTGGCATGGAGTTATCTCCACATTCTTAAGAGGTAATGACCTTTACAAGTATGTTGATGGCTCATACGATTACCCCATCCCAGATCCAGACAATAACACCAGTTATCTCCGTTGGATCCAAACAGATCAATTAGTTCTCTCTGTTATTTTGCCTCACTTAGTGAATCCATCCTTGGCCAAGTTATTAGTATGCGATCATCTGCACAAGCCTGGTCCTATCTAAATCAAACCTTTGCCTCTCAAACTAATGCCCAGATTGGACAGCTACATCTTCAACTTGCCTCAATACTAAAAACCCCTGGTGAAACTATCACATCCTACTATAATTGTGCCCAGGCCCTAGTTGATTCTCTTGCAGTCACATGACACATTGTTACACAGAGATTTCAGAGCTTCATCCTCAAAGGCTTGCCAAATGAATACAATGCTCTAGTCTCAACTATCCTAACCCATCTGATGCCATGCACACCAGCTCAACTTTACAATTTCATGCTATCCTGTGAAAGTTGGATCAATCAGCAAAACATCCAGAACACTTCCACTGTGTCTGTCAATGCCACTGTCCAAAAACCAGTAACTCGTCTGAATACAAGGGAAGATTTCATACAAATAGGGGGCAAGGTTCTAACAGAGGAAGGGCCGTGGCTCCTATTACAATTCTACAAACTATAACTCCACAAATTACAATCCCACACACTACACTACCGTCCTTCCACTTCCACTACTTTTTCTGGCAACCTGATAACCGCCCTCAATGTCAAATCTGTAAAAAAAGGGGCCATGAAGCGGATGCTTGCTACAAACCGTTTCAACTATTCCTATCAACCCCGCCCTCCCCCTACTATGACTGCAAATGCTACTGGCACTCACTCTACTACATAATGGATGGCCGATACTGGAGCCTCACATCACTTTGTTGGTGATTTTTCAAAGCTCAACCTAACTGCCTCTGCCTCGGTGGGAACTTCTCTGGACATTCACACAAGGTACTGGATCTATCACTATTGGTCCTAAATCTTTTCTATTACGCGATATCATGCATGTTCCTCAATTACAGAGACAACTAATCTCTGTCAGTAATTCTGTCAAGATAATCATACCTTCTTTGAATTTCACCCTCACCATTTTGTTTTGAAGGACACTCAACCAAAGCTAACACTTCTCCAGGGGATTGCTGAAAGACGGGGTGTATGTTTTTTCCTCATCACTATGTTCACCACCACAACTTCACTACTCCACTGCTGCTCCCTCCTCTACCTGGCACGCTCGCCTTGGACACCCCAGTGACTCAATTACCAGACACACTCTCTCCAATATTCATTTACCAGTTTCGGCATATGATAATAAAGAAGTCTGTATTCCTTGTTGTCAAGGGAAATTTCATGCTCTTCCGCATTTTATTTCTGAGTCCAGGTCCTCAAACAATTTTGACTTACTGTTTATAGACCTTTGGGGGCCTGCCTACTGCCTTTCTACAGATGGTTACAGATACTTCATGTTGATTGTTGATGATTTCTCCAAATATATGTGGATTTACCCACTTAAGAATAAATCAGATGTTGCTATTGTTCTACCTATTTTTTGCACTATGATTAAGACTCGGTTTGGTACTACCATTAAGAAAATTCAAACAGACAATGGAGGAGAATTTAAAGCCATGGATAAATATTTTCAAACTAATGGCATTCACCACAGATATACATGCCCTCATTCACATCAACAGAACGGCTCAGTTGAAAGCAAAATTCGGTATGTTGTGGATAAAGGTCTATGTCTTCTATCCCAAGCCTCTATGCCTATGCATTACTGGTCCTATGCCTTCAAAACAGCAGTTTACCTCATGAATCGAACCCCAACCAAAGCCCTTGATCTCCTCTCTCCATTTTTCACACTTTACAAAAAACAACCAACTCTCACTCACCTTCGCATTTTTGGCTGCAGTTGTTGGCCAAACTTAAGGCCCTATAATACACACAAACTCTCATTCAGATCTGTTGAGTGTGTTTTTCTTGGTTACCATGACTCATCCACTGGATATCTTTGCTTAGATCTCACCACACAGAGATTATACACCTCAAGGGATGTGATGTTCCAGGAAACAGTCTTTCCCTTCTCCTCATTAACCTCTACAGACAGACCTACCCCTGAACCTTCCACTGTCACCAACGTCCTTATTCCTATACTCTCCACAGACAAATAACTCTTCCCTCTTCTACAAACATTCCCAGATCTCCAGTTCCTACTCACAGTCCTCCCTCTTCATCCACTAACACGTCTACCCCCACAGAAATTTCATCATCTCCCTCTGCTACAGAAAACTCCTCACCTCCCTCTGCTACAGAAAACTTGTCACCTCTCTCTGCTACAGAAACCTCACCATCCTCTTTTCCTACAGAGCCCTTGCCACCCTCTCCTCTCCCTACACACCCTATGGTCACAAGAACAAAAACAAACACCATCAAACCCAAAATCAGAACCGATGGCACAATTCCTTGGTTACACCACACCACTACTGCTACCCCTATCCCTGACTCCCCTACTTTTAAGCAAGCTATCAAGTTTCCCGAGTGGCAACAGGCTATTGAAGCAGAATATAAGGCATTACAGAAAAATAACACATGGAAGCTTGTTCCCTACAATCCATCTATGAATGTTTTGGGTACAAATGGGTACTTAAGACCAAAAGGCATGCCAATGGTGATCTAGAGAGAAGAAAAGCCAGACTGGTAGCACAAGGCTTTGGCCAAACTCACGGGATTGACTACTCTGAAACCTACAGTCCTGTGGTTAAAGTTGCAACTGTTCGTGTTGTTCTAACCATTGCTGTTGCAAATAACTGGCCTATACAGCAACTAGACGTGGACAATGCCTTCCTCCACGGTGATCTGGAGGAGGAAGTTTATATTAGACAACCTACAGGATTTGTCCATCCTCACCTACCTAATCATGTCTGCAAGCTCCAAAAATCCCTATACGGTCTCAAGCACTCACCCAGAGCATGGTTTGCAAGGCTTAGTACTTATCTGATTCATATTGGTTTTACAGCCTCACAGTCAGACCCATCCCTTTTCACCTACATTGATGGATCTGATATTGTCTACTTACTTGTCTATGTAGATGATTATTTTGGTCACTGCCTCTAACCCCTCTCTCATTCATAAACTCACTACCATCTAGCATCTGATTTCCCCTCAAAGACCTTGGCTCTCTTAGTTAGGGCTGCCCAAAAAATTCCGAAACGCGGTATCCGACCGAAACCGAAGTGAACCATACCTGTTTTCAGGGTAACCGTACGGTTCTTGCGGTATGGTTAACCGAACTGTGTGTAAATTGACCGGTTTCGGTTTCGGTAACGGTATTGAATTTTCCAAATGGTAACACTCAGTTAACCGTGGTTAACGATTATATAAAAATCAAAATCTCTCAAATATTAATGTTCACCTTATATAATAATAATGTGGTACCTACTGAGAGAATATGCACAATATTATATTTTTTGTCACATGTGTTGATTGTCACTCATGATTTAGGTGAATGATCAATATTGTAATATAATATTGATGGTATGGTCTTATAAAACACGGCTATAAGGTTAACCGATAAAACCGAACCGAACTAAAGATTAACCGATCTAAACGGAATGGTAATGGAACGAATTTTAGAAAACCGAATAAACGGTTAACGAATCCGATACCGATCTAAATGGAATGTAATGGAATTGGATTCTAGAAAACCGAAGACCCGGTTAACGAAAACGGTTAACCGAATAAGGCGGTTAACCTACCATGGGCAGCCTACTCTTAGTTACTTTCTGGGATCACAACACGAACAAAACTAGGCCTTACCCTGTCCCAATCCCACTACATACAGGACCTCCTCAACCGCACTCAATGGCCACCTCCAACACCGTTCTACCCCAATGATAAACCCACACATCTTAGATGACACAAATCTCTCCTGCTTACACTAAAGTCTCAGATTTCCGCAGTGTGATCGGCAATCTACACTATGGCTTTTACAAGGCCAGATATAAGCTATGCGGTAACGGAATAAGCCAAATATGCACACACCAAGAGAAACACACTGGGCAGCTGCAAAGAGGATTTACGATACCTTAAGGAACCCTCAATCTAGGGTTATTCTTCCCCTCCGCTCCTTTGGGAGAACTGATCATCTTCTCCGACTCCGATTGGGCAGGTTCTATTTCAGATCGACGCTCCACCGCCGGATTCATGATATTTCTCGGCAACGCTCTTATCTCGTGGAGTTCGCGGAAACAAAGAACGGTGGCGAAGTCCTCCACTGAAGCAGAATTCAAATCTCTTGCCACTGCAACTTCGGAGGCGCTATGGATTCAAAAATTACTCACGGAATTAGGGGTCAAGTTGCATAAAAACCCAATCTTGAAGTGCGACAACACTGGTGCTACTTACCTGGCGTCAAACCCAGTCTTCCACAGCCGTGCCAAACACGTCGCCGTCGACTACTTCTTTGTGCGGGAACTCATTCGCAACCGTGGCCTCCGGATTGAATTCCTACCAACATCAGCTCAAATCGCCGACATCCTCACAAAAACCCTAGGACGGAATCGATTTTCTCATCTTCGTTCCCAAATGTCTCTAATCGAGACTGATTTCGGAACGCGGGGGAATAGTGGACCGTAGCCCTTGAGCCCTTTTGGGCCTGTCTTAAGTGTAAAGTAGTCTGGTTCATTTACTTGTAAATATCTACAGTAGTCTAGATCTTTCCAATACTATCTACTTTGTACTATATATACATGGGTAAGTTACCTCGTTAATACACAACAACGAATATCCTCTCAATACTACTACAATAGTTTACGATCCTCTACACTCACATTATCCTGTCTGCAAATACCTAAGTACATTTACTTAGGCAAAGATCTGAGAGGCCGTTACTAAACGACAAAGGTTAATGAATCAAGTATTCAAGAGATATGCTACCTAAGCACAATACTTAGGTAATCAAGCAGGTGACCGTTATTAAATGGTGAGTTTGGGTGTTCTATGTGAGAAATCTAGGTACTACTTGGTCGCACATTATGTACACTAGTAGATGTTATAACATGCTCATCTACATGTTGGTAAGTCCATGTAGTCCTAATGGGACCCGGGTCACCCCGTCTGGTGCAGGCCATTGGCCGTAGGTGCCCCGCCTTATATTAGGGAGATGTGTTATCCTGACCATGATGACACATTATGTTTATGAGATAAAGAATAATGAGATATAAGCTACCATTACAGTATACTTAGGTATTCAATATATATTATGAGATAACGAAGCGAACTCATGATCATAAACTTTACCATTTGTGATACAGGTGCCCAGAGGGCTTAAACACTAACATGAGCTCCATTTGGTTAAATGCATGCCTTCACATGTTCATTTGTTTGAGCGTATCTATGAATGGTGTGAACAATCTGTATATGTTTATTATATCTACGCTACCTGTGATTGGTTATGCAATTTTAATTCATGATGTGATTGGTTACTGTTATTTGGTTTTAGTAGTCACATATACATGAGTGTAGACTGAAGGGGTACTAGGGTTGCATAATAGCATACTCAACGGTTGGGCTGCCCCCTCCAATCAATGTTTTTACAGGTATGTAGATAAAGATGCTCAGCCGAAGAGCGGGGTTGGGTAGGGTTGGTAGGTATTTTTGGAAGATGTCTCCTTTTTGATAATGTACGTACTTTGCGATATGATGTGTTCTATAATAGATGTAATATGGATTCAAACGTTGTAAATAGTGTTGTAAATATATCTAATCATACACAGCGTTTTGTGTGGTATATAGTAGCCTTGTACATTAGGAATGTAACAGCGGTGACATCTCGTATGTTTAATTTCTGTTGCTAAATAATATTAAATTGTTTAGTATGATTTACAGGGACCACAGAAGATTTAATGTAGCAGAGATAAGAGATGTTGCAAAACAATAGTTGAACATATAGTCCAAAAAATTGAACAATTAATTTAATTTTCTAAACATGAACTTGAATATCTTAAACTTGAACATAGAACATTTCAAGAACATTGTGGAAATTTTTATGCACAAAGAGTTTAAAAAACTCAAAAAGTTGAACAATGAATATCTCCCAACCGAACACATTTGTAGATATTTGTGCCAGATGAATTTTTTAAATCATAAATTGATAAGTATTTGAGCCACATAATAACAAACCCTATGTGACAAACTAAAATAAGAAGATGCATATTTTAGGATTTGAACAGGGATCAAATCATCCCCTACTCTATCCTCCATTTCGGAGGTTGAACTATTGTACTTCTCACTTACCCTAAAGAATAAGGGGGCGTTTGGTTAAAAGGGGGGAAACAGAATGGAATCAGGAAAGGGAATGGAGAGGAATGGAAAAAAATTCCCTTTGATTTTCCTGTTGTTTGTTTGAGCTGGGGAAATGAAATAAATAACCGGTCAACGGCCACCGGTCAATGGTCAACGGTTGCCGGCTGCCGGTCAACGGCCATTAATTACTGGTCAACATTCACCGGTCACCGGTCAATGGTCATTAGTCATCGATTAATGGTCATATGTTGTCGGTCAAATTGTACGGGAAAGGGAATCCCATTCCCTAGTAGGGAGTGGGGAATCAGGAAAAAGGGTTTTGGGGTAATCCCATTCCCTTTCCCTTTCCTGAAAACAGGAAAAATTGGCAAAACAAACAGCAGGAAAGGGAATCGGTTCCCTTTCCTGATTACCCAAAAACAAACGCCCCCTAATTCTTACATTCTCTTGATAAAAATCAAATATTTTATGCGTGAATAACATAAGTTTTCTATTACTTTTCTTCAAATCAGAGATACCCTAATATACAGTTCGGTAATTTCTTAGTAAGAGTCTAATATTAACAAATGATTAATGTCGACAGTTATTTGAAAAGTTATATCCAAGATACAGAATCTACAGATCGACGTGAAAGTACAAGTTTTTTGTAAAGAAAAATAAGTCGTAGTCAATTACATAGACAAGTTATTATCTAACAAAATTTCTTAGACAAGTTGCATCATCCAATTGCCTAATATTAGATCAACATTAGAAGCGATAGAGTGCGCTACTTGCCAACCAGCCATCATGCCATGTCACAACGCGCCAAAAGTAGCCATCTCCGTCCTCCGCCTGGCATTTCTCTATTTTTTCTTCGTTGGATCTCTCTTACACAAAGAACAGAGAATCTTATTATTTTTTTTAAAAGAAAATTGTTAGTCGGTGGGGTGTGTACTTTCGCCAAACGTAATGAGTTCGTTTGGAGACAGCTGCTCGGGGCTGCTATTGGGTCCTGCTGCTGAAAATTGAGAAGTTGTCTGCTGATGATTTTACAGAAGCTGTCAGCTGTTGATTTTGGTGTTTGGTGGAACGTCTGCGGATGGTTTTAAAAAGCAGAGGCAGTTGTTTGGTTCTGCTGCTGAAAATTGAGAAGCTGTTTGTTGATTATTTTGCAGAAGCTGTTAGCTGTTGGTTTTTGATGTTTGATGGAAGCCTGCTGATTTTAGAAATTGAGAAGCTGTCTGCTGCTGGAAGCTGTTCCCCAAACGAGCTCAATGGGTGTGCGTGTAATTTTCCCAACGGCAAAATAGTATTTTGGGAGGAAAGCAAAAGAGTAGTTAAGTGGAAGGGAAAAAGAAAAATAAACGGAGGAGGTAGTAGGTTCGGTTCGGTCAATAAGCAGACCGCGTAGTTTCACTGAAAAGAGATGAGTCGAGCCGACGCACCGCGACCAGAATAAAAGATTCATCCCCTCTCGCAACATTATTTATTCATTTTCGACTTGCAAGGTTAAACTGCCCGTCTACCACGAGAAGAAAGGGGGAGAAAACAAGGAGAAGAAAGAAGAGTGAGAAGAGACTCGAGTTTTGAGGCGAGAGAGAGAGAAAAGGGGATCGATTCGATTTCTTCTCCGGTGAGTCTCGTCTTTCCGAATCCCGCGTCTTCTTCTTCATCTTGTCCGTCTTCTGTGTTTGATTCTGATATTCTCCATAATTTTGTTCACCTATTCGGTAAATTTGGCGTGCTCTCTCGGCCCTCCCTCTTCTTACATATCTTGCAATCTTGTCTAGTTAAGGGATGGCTTCCAAGAGGATTTTGAAGGAGCTCAAGGATCTTCAGAAAGATCCTCCTACCTCCTGCAGCGCTGGTATGACTTGTCTCAGCTGTCTCCTAAAGTTTGCATTTTTCTTCACTTTTTGCTCGGTTACGGAATATAATCTGGCAACAAAATTGGATTGGAGGATTTTCGCCACCTAAAGAGTTGGCTAGTGAGAACTTTGTACACTTTTGAGCGAGAACCGTTTAGTCTTCTACTGAGTTGTGCTGTTAGCTCGGCCTAAAACTTGTTTTATTTTCTGAGCACTGCTAGATCTGTGGAGTAAGCTTATTCCCGCGTGTGTGCTATGATCTCGAGTTACTTACCCTCCAGGAAGCAGACATGGTAATTAGACTGTTATGCTCCTCGGAAGTAGATTTACCATCTTCTGCTCACTAGAAATGAGTAGATCCCCTTCATAGACATTAATTTCTTACAAATCTCCTGTGAGATTCGATGGGAGACAACTAAAAAAGTTGGTAAACATGTAAGGGTCTAGGCTCCCCCCAGCACCTTCACTGCTTTTGCGTTTTGCCTTAGTCACGATGAGGCTTATATGAAGTCTTGCATTTTGATGTGAATATTTGATTGTTATTTTGCTTACAGGACCTGTCGCGGAAGACATGTTCCATTGGCAAGCAACAATCATGGGTCCTTCTGACAGTCCATATGCTGGGGGAGTTTTCCTAGTTACCATCCACTTCCCTCCAGATTATCCATTCAAGCCTCCTAAGGTATCATCTGCTTTTACTATGTTGCATATAGCCTCTATGCTGAATAGAATGTCTTGAGTTCATTCTTTAGCACTTAGTTTTGGCTGCTTTTGATGCTGCTGGTGCCTGCCTACAGTGTTTTCTGTAGGTATACGTGTTACCATTGCTTAAGGTGTATTCTTTGTTGAAGTTGCATTTTGAGTTGCTTGGCATGTTTGTCACTTTTACTCTCAATAGTAATATTGATTATAGTTGTTGAGATTAGAAGAGGTATCTTACCAAACTTGTCCGGGATAAATGTTTCTAGTAGATTCTATAGCACCTAATGATGCAGAAGCAGGGCCAACAGAACCTGCAGCTCTGTTTTTCACCATCTCTAGAAAGTAATGAAATTTAATAATCACTATGTAAGTTGTGGCTCAAGTTCTTATAGTGAACAGTCACATGCAATCCTGCCAAACTTCGTTGTTTCATTTATATCTGGTCTAATTGATGTTCTGATGGTCCATGCAGTTACTTTTTCCCCTTCCAGTCACCTCTAATTAAACTGTATCATGGGTACATTGTTTCATCAGCAAGTTTATGTTAACCCATGTTTCACATCTGTTTGCAGGTTGCATTCAGGACCAAGGTTTTCCACCCGAACATCAATAGCAACGGAAGCATTTGCCTTGACATATTGAAGGAGCAGTGGAGCCCTGCCCTTACCATTTCCAAGGTGCATCTTAAGGCTTTGTTGCTGTATGCTGATTGTGATGGGTGTTTTTTTCTTCTTCTTGTAGTAGCTACTTGGGCTTCTATAGATGTGAATGTGGGTTTTATGTTTTAAAGTGAAATCAGTAACTTATGTTATGTGTTTTTACTCGTACAGGTTCTTCTTTCAATCTGCTCTCTACTGACAGACCCAAACCCAGATGATCCATTGGTACCAGAAATCGCTCACATGTACAAGACTGATAGGGCAAAGTACGAGAGCACAGCAAGGAACTGGACACAGAAATATGCTATGGGCTGATGGATAAATTGATCTTTAATGTAGACCAGGAGAGAAAGGGTCCATTCATGGTTTCTATCTATTCCTGTTCGGTGTCATTTTTCATTTGATGTTCTTACCTAACCAGTTGTATTTGTGGATCTCAAGAAGTTGATCCATGTCCTATGGTGTTTCAGATTAAACAGGCAATGGATAAAAAACTGCAATTGTTTTTATAGAACTGGATGTGTCAATTGCTACTGTGCTCAAGGAGTAGTGTCTTTGTATGGTATGATCACCTCTCAATTTGTGAAATATGATTGCGTTTTTGTGTCCCTTTGATGTCTTCCGCTGAAAGGTGGAGACCTGTTTGCTGATGATGCATTATGGCTCTGAACTGAAATGTGGGTTTCCATTTGTGGACTCTGGTTTTTAAAATAATGTTTTGTATCTATATCTGTGTTGGTTCTACTATTTTCTCTCTACTTAATTCAAACATTAATCTAACAACTGTGATTAATTTCAGTACCGTCCAAACGGATTTCTGGTTGAATGTGTGCGTCACTGTAAACCTATATGTTCAGATGCCATTCTTATTCTTTGCCTTATTTTGGTTTTGCCTATGATAACACGTTGCCAGCATGAAGCATCAAACGTTATTCTTTGTGCTTCATGCAATTATGTAATGTTTGGGAAACTGGTTGATGGTGCATGGGCTTTTACGTTTTTACTCGTCATGTTTCTTAGTACCCCGTATTAAAATTTCTTTCATTGATTTAATCCATTTACATGGTCACTGTTGACATCTTTTTCCCGCGGCTTGTTAGAGTACCTGAACTGAACGGATAGTGTTGTGTCCAAAAAAATGAACGGATAGTGAGCAATTGTAAAACATGTAGATTCCGTTCTGATAATATAAAAAAGGGTAGTGGTGGCAATTATTTCCGCCATGATATATAGATCATCTTTGACATAGTAAGTAAGCATAGCATTTATCCTAATATATATATTCGTAGTTTTATTTTCGGAAGACGGACATACCACCCCAAAGTCACGTTTGTTTTATTTATTTTTTGTTTGATTATACTATCCTATTATAATGATTTATTATAGAATAATTCACTAATCATATAAATTAAAATTTATTTGGATATATAAATATGACGATAATATTTTCTTAATCTCATAAAAATTTTCAATTATACATATATAAGAAAAATGGAGCATATATAAATCTTATAATCAGGCTGAAATTAATTTAATCTAAAAACAGAAATTAATTTATGCGTAACTTTTTTCTAAAAGCAAAAAGTAACATAATTCATTTAAGTAATATAGAACTTGAATTAAACCTCATGTTATAATAAATTTAGATTTTTTTTTTCTAAAGATCATAATATAATAGTTAGCAGAATTTCTAAAATTATATTTATATTTGATAAGTTACAATTAATTAAAAAGATGGACTAATAAAAATAAAGAGAATTATACAACCAGTTTTAATGATTCATCTTTATACGGCAATCTTTCACTTTACCATGTGAGACGTTCATCATGGATGGAAAACCACGTTCATCACAGTGTGGATCCTGTCACAAACGTAATATTTCTGTCTCTAACGGATCCCATCCTTACCGTCAGTTATTTTCACAGTATCTTAATCTCACCAGTTAATATTGTTATTTGATTTTTTTTTCCTTATACACATTTGCACTGTACATACAAAAATAACTGACAGAAGCTTCCTTTAAAAAAAAATACTCTGAACAAGTATCAGTGTACCTTTTTTATATTATAATATTCTCTTTGTATTTCATTTAGAATTTCTTAGTAAATAATTATTTATAAATCTCAGTAACGTAATAATTACCTTTATAATGAGTATATATATAACTATTAAATAATATTTTTTTAATCTTATAATATTTGTTGTTTATTTATATGAAAAAAATAGTATGCACCTAACTCGGTTTATCATCTCCAAACATTTATAGGCTTCCGGTTTATCAATCATTCAAACTTTGTAAACCTGTAAATGGTAACAAAATATTCTTATACACAATTATTCGACAAAAACAGCGGAAGAAAAATATATAACACTTAGTGTCATTTTTTTTACAATTGTGATGGAAACGATTATATAAGGTTGTGTACATGTTTATAATCATTAGTGTAAACATTATAAATTATCGTGATTACGTAAAAACCAAGGTAAACGAATATGTAAAATCGAATCCAACAACTTAGTTTATCATTCTAATAGTTTATAGCCTTTAGATTGATCAATTAGCCAAGCTTTGTAAAGTGAAAAAAATATAAGAAAATATTTTTAAACACAATGATAAGATTAGAACAGCCAAAATACAAGATATATTACAGTTAGTATTAGAAGGAAACTATTATAGAAGGTTGTGTACATATTTCTACGTTTATAAATTATCGTGGATCCACAAAAACCAATGTTAACGAATATGTGAAATCGAATCCTACAACTCACTTCATCATTTCCAAATGTTTATAACCTTCACGTTTATCAGTAAGTCAGTCTCTGTAAGCTAATCATTGCTAAAAAAATATTCTTATACACAATGATTCGATAAGAACACCCAAAGGAAAAAATATGTAACTGTTAGTGTCATCTTTTTTATAACAGTGATGAAAACGATTATAGAGGGTTGTGTCAATGTTTCTAATCATCAGTGGAAATGTTTATAAATGATCATGGATACGTAAAAACCAAGGTTAAATAAATACGTAAAATTGACTCCAACAAGTCAGTTTATCTATTCCAATGTTTATAGTCTACAGGTTTATCAATCATTCAAGCTCTCTAAACTGGTAAATATGCTAAACAAATACTCTTATACACAATGACCTGATGAGAACGACCAATGGAAAAACATATAACAATTAGTGTCATCATTTCTATAATAGTGATGGAAATGAATATAAAAGTTTTAAAAATGTTTTCTAATCATCACGGAAAGATGGACGCTAAACCATAAACTCTAAAGTATAGAACAAGTTAAACAAGATTACCCTGCAACCCTAAAAACCTCCATAAGAGAATTAAAACGTTGAAGGCTTATTTTAGGGTTTGTAGTGAAGGGTTTAGGGCCACAAACCCTAACATTCTGTCGAGTCAGTGACGACATTAAAAAGTATAGAATGAGTTAAAAAATATTACCCTACACTTCACACCCTAAAAACCACCCTAAGAGAGTTAGAACGTCAAAAGCTTATTTTAGGTTTTGTAGTGAAGAGTTTAAGGTCCCACAAACCCTAAAAATCTTCCGCTTCAATAGCGAGATTATAAAGTATAGAACGAGTTAAAAAATATTACTGTACACTTCACACCCCTTGAAACCACCCTAGGAGAGTTAAGACATCAAAAGATTATCTTAGGTTTGTATATGTCCCAACCTCAAATGTTGGTTGGCTGACCTATGGTAGTCACTGGGCGGCTATCCTAGGTCTAGCCGCTGGTTGGTTATGTTTTGGCTGTTTTACAAGTTATCTCAGATCTTACATTTTTTTTGATATCTTGATGATCATTAAATTCTTGTTTATCATACATATATCACCCATCCTCTTTTGATGGGTAGTTGAATCAGTTTTTTGAATTTTTGTTTTTACAAGAAGAAACTAAATGCATAAAAGTAATTTGGTGACGTCAATAGTTTTGTAGTTATATTAATTGCTAAAACAAAAATTAAGAAAAAAAAGAAAGAAAAATAGTGCACACGTCACACATGCTTATGTATTTCCATCGTCCTGATTTTTTTGGGACATATACTCACACAACATCATGAGCCGACTCCTAGTAGAAAAAGAGTAAAGAAATTAAATGGAGATTAAAGTAACTGAACGATTGGGATTAGTTCTCTCGGTGACGGAAAATTTGTGTTCACCTTGGAACCGGTAAGAGAGACTGTTAATTCTCGCCCCCTCCATATGATAAATGCAAAAAATTCTAAAAGTTTTGAAAAAAGAAATCAAATTCTGAACTAAATATGGAACCAAAGTGGAACTGGAACCCGAATCAGAACTTGAACCGGTCAAGAAGCGGCAAAAACCAGCTTTTATCTAAATTTGAAGCCGAATACACCCCCAGCCCCAGGAACTGGAACCGAAATGGTCTCAAGAACCAGTCAGGACCAAATCCAAATCTGAATCCTCTTGTACAAAACAGAACCAGATGAACCGAAACCGACGGGAAAAAATATGACGAGACAAAAGAGCCAAGACGGTCCAAACCCTAAACCCCCACCCATACCCCAGGCCCCCTTCAAGGCTCTGCTCAGACTCCATTCTGGGCCCCAAGCACCAGTCCGGCCCCCTGCCCAACCCTTAGCTCGGGCCTTACACCCTGCGCCCGAGTCCCGCATCCCGTGCCCCACGCTCTACGCCCGGGCGCCATACCCTGCGCCCTGGGTTCCGCTCCCGGACATCGCACTCCGTACCGTACCCCACATTTTGGGACCAGAAGGCTTTACAAGGAGAAAAGTATTAAAGTTATAAGGGTTGCTCCAATAAGATAATGCCACATGTACAAGGGTTTAAAGATATACTTCACCCTAGAAAGTCTATAAATAGAGATAGGGGGATCATTTGTAAGGACACAATAAAAAGGCTGAGAGAGAAATACTTAGAAAGCTCTCAGAGGTTGTAATACTAAAGGATCAAGAGAGAAATAAAGATATTGTCAGAAAGTGGACGTTGGCCAGTTTATTGGCCGAACCACTATATTTCTTGGTGTTTGGTTTATCGGTAGTGGTCTTTCGACATTAGCGTGTAGAACCAAATTACACGTTTTCAAAAGAAAGAGATGTAATCTTGCTTGATCGACCCAACTTTAAATGAATTCCATATTATGTGAAGAATCTAAAGTACTGCGCCAATTTTCCATGAATAGTATAACTTGTACTTTTTACGTAAGTTTATTTTTATCAATCTAAGCCTAGAACTCTACATCTGTTGGGCAGGAATCCTATATAGGCATGCACAGGATCTTAGTGCTCTCAATAAAAAGGGAACAAAAAGGAAATTCTTCATTATGCATTAGAGAAATAGAATAAGACAAATATTTTAAAGTTAGAAATAATTTATAAACTAAGTGCTCAAAGCCTCAAACTATGACTGATAGTTTAAAAATATTACTCCCATTTAAACTAAGTGCTCATTTATGAGAAAAGTACAATCATAATCACTTAATCGTTAGCAATTAAGGAACTTTTATGCAGCATGCTATCCGCATTGTTGGCTTCAGAATTCACTAAGAGATCTATAATCAAGATTTTACAAAAAATATATATCACCTACTTTTGTTCACCCATCTAGATAGTCTAACCATATGTATGTTCTCAAGAACGTAATGATAGTGAGAATAAGAAAAACAATCATTGGGCAGAGATGAAGAACGACATAGACATGAACAGTAACGTAGAGAATAAAGATGGACGTGAGTCTGCAAGACGAGAATATTAGGGTTTTCAACATTATGTTAAGGTCTGGTTGTGCCCTTTGGAGCCGTCTAATTAGTTAAGATTCTGTGATATTATTGAAGGTTGGATAGTCCAATTACACTTGGGCTTAAGACTAAGGTATAGTTTGATCTGAATATAATCTATATATGTAAACTAACATTTTTATTTTTAATTATTAACAAATATATTTTTGGGTTTCAGGTTGGGTCATGGGTTTAAATCTTTACCCTAACCCAACCCAAAAATTAGCTTATTACCCTAACTCAATCCAAAAAATAAATGAGTCAATAATCAAGACCCTAACTTGAAAAAGTATGGGTTGGGTTTGGGTTGGGTCAAAATTGTCAGGTCTAGTTTTCACCAATCCCAGGAACCGGAACTGGAACGGCCCAAGAACCAGTCAAGACCAAATCCAAATCCTCTTGTACGAAACCGAAACCAGTGGAACCGAAACCGACGGGAACTGGCCCGTGACCACCACTATCTCCAATGGTGGCATATGGTCTGAAATGTACTTTATTAATAAAAGAGAAATTTCATTAAATGTCACCATATTTTTGGCTAATTCATGATCCCACTAAAAAAGAGAAAATCACGAAATGCCACTATATATGTGCAGAAGTCCAAGAAATACCACTATGTTATTGACAAGAAACAAAATGACAAATATACCCTACTAGTTAACAAAGTACTTTTAAAGTTCACAATATACCCCTAAGTATGAAAAAATTCATTAAAATTCACAAAAAATAAAAAATACTGTAAAAATAGATAAATATAAAAAATATTTTTCAAAATCATAAAAATATATAAAAAATTAAAATATCATAAAATATAGGAAAAAGTAAATATTTCTTAGATTTTTAAAAATTATTATTACCATAGAAAAGAATATAGAGTTTTAAATACAAATTTATACTAATTTTTCCACAAATGTAACCAATATAGTACCATAAGTTATACCAATTAATTATCATAATTTTTCCATACATTTTAAAATTATTTTTTCTCTCAATTTCAATTATTTATTTAAAATATATTTTAATATTTTAATTAAATATTTAAAAATTATTTTAAAAGTTATATTCTAACTTTATGACATAATATAATTTATTTTAAATAAATAATTTAAATTGATAAAAAAAATTTAAAAATGTATGGTACTAATTATGGTAATTAAGAGGTACTAGTTATTAATTGCAAAATTGGTATAAATTATGTTAACAATTATACCTAGTACCAATTTTTCTACCAATTAAGCAAAGCACCATAACTTGTACCATTAACTAACATAATTTGTACCATATATTTTCATATTCTTTTTTTTTATCAATTTAAATTATTTATTTGAAATAAATTAAATTATTTCATAAAGTTATATACAAATATAATGTAAATTAAAAAAATCCAAATATGAATTAAAAATTAAAACATTTTATTTTGAATAAATAATTAAATTGATCGAAAAATAATTTAATGTTTGAAAAACCTTTGGTCCTTCCTTGGTAAAATTATGGTCCTATATTGGTCTAAATTTATAGAAATATTCGTTTTATGTTTACTCTCTCTCTGATTATTATGGTACTAATTTTGAAAAAATCTAAGAAATATTTATTGTTTTTCAATGTTTTATGATATTTTAATATTTTTTATTTCTATAATATTTTAAATATTTTTTTAGTTATCTATATTTTTATAATATTTTGAATTTTATGAATTGTGGTGAATTTTTTAACACTTAAGAGCATATTGTGTACTCTAAAAGTAATTTATTAATGAGTAGAGGTATTTTTGTCTTTTTCATTTCTAATGAATGATATATACTTTTTATGGACTATATTCCTCTTATATATAAAGTTGGCTGGGTTGAACGCACCATGTGATGAATAATGTACAACAACAAAAAAAAAAAAACAGAAATTACAAGAATAGTAAGACCATCAGCGTAATTATACAAGCACATGCGTTCATCACACAGCCTACGATAGGTAATACCTATTTCTTTTCAACATCTTCCTATTTTCTTACGTCTTCTATTTTCGCACACCTACACCAAGTCACCAACTTCCCACAATCCCACTCCATCTTCATATGGTGAAAGCTGCGACATGCATATAATGAGTCGAGGTAAGAAGAGGACAATTAATATAATCTCGCGAGATTAAACCGTAAAAGTATATATTAGCTGTATACGGTAAAATTGGAAAAATGTCCCATAATTAAATGGGTGTTTTTTTTTTCCCATGATAGGTTAACCCTCTGTGGTTAATTGGTGATCGGTTTCTTTAAAATTCAATTACCATTTCATTTATTTGCTACTATTAATAATAAGAATAATAATAATCATAATAATAATCATAATAATAAACTAATAATAATAATAATAATCAATAAATAATAATAATAAAATAATAATAATACTATTAATAATATAATCATATATAATGAATACTAATAATCCTATCATAATAATAATACTAATAATACTAATAATCATAATAATACTAATAAATAATCCTATAATCCTATATACTATACTACATCATCATACTCATATCTCATAATAATCATAAAAGAATCATAATAATCCTACTAATATCAATACTAATAATAATACCTATCTCATCTAATAATCCTATCATATCTAATAATCATAATCATCCTCATCCTCCTCCGCCTCCTCCTCCTCCTCCTCACTCCACTCCTCTCCTCCTCTCCTCCTCCTATCCTCCTCCTCCTCCTCATCCTCCTCCTCCTCCTCCTCCTCCTACTCCTCCTCCTCCTCTCCTCCTCCTCCTCCTAATAATATAATAATAATAATAATAATAAATAATAATAATAATAATAATAAAAGAATCTGTTCGCGCTTTACAAAATAATACTAAAAGAATCTGTTTTGTGTGATTGGACCAACATATAATAAATAATGTAAATCTGATACATGCAAGCAGGCAATTAGTCATCCATGAGGTATAAACTACGAATTGTTTTACAGACTTACAGTATGATATTAATACATGCAACACAATAGTTACTCATCACTAATTAGTTCGATCAACTTAGTTAATTACTTATATATATATATACGTTCGTACTCCGGATGAAAAGTTGTGTTCCCGAAGATGGGAAATCATAAAAATGGAGGAGAAGAATCAATATATAAGATGTAAAAATTAAGATGAAAGGGAACATTGGATCTCACTTACTTGAACTAAAGGACGATAAACGCAGTGGATCTTCAGCTTCCTATGGAGAAATCAAGAAGCGAATGAGTGAGGGGAAAAGACCAAACATGAGGGAGGAGAGCCGGTTAAGATAGCCAAGGTGACTGCCTGCTTGTAACTTTCTTTTGTTACTGACTAGAAGTAGTACAACTCGCATTGCAAAAGAAAAAGAACCCCAAAATTGTGCTCAATCAGGCAGGCAAGTCATCCTTGGCTACTCAACAACAGTAACATCAATCTTCTCCTCTAGACTCTTCATCCCCATGTATGGTCTCTCACCCCTCTTTTCCTTGGCATTATTACTCCACTCCGAGAGATGACGCAGAGCATGACACTCCTTCTCACACTTGTGTGTATATATAGCAAAACAACCAATGCAACAAAACAAAGCATATATATAATTAAGATATCATCATACTGTTACAATTTCCATTCAATGCCCTTCTTGCCGTCTTTTGCTTCTGCCCCTGCATCAGTCGTCACATGGGCGTCCGCTGTTCCTACAAATAAATATAAGCTAGCTAGCATGTACACTATCGAAGTTACTGTCACCATCGATTGCAGATTCGTTTTAATATATCTTTCGTTACACCAAAAAAGGAAACAATTCATTGTTCTAAAATTTTTATAGCTACCCTCGTTCCCCATCCTAATGAACTGTTGGAAAACATGAGGATGAAGACGAATGAAACTATAGAGGAATGAAAGGAATTTACTTTTGTATATGTAATCTTCTCGGTAAAACATTGTACTTACCCTAATAACCAAACTATGTATATATACTAATCTATCTATTCGTAAAGATAAAATAACCTTGCTAACAAAATCCTAACTGACTAAACAATTAGATAGATAAAATATAATGTGGGCCTAATCATGTACTTAACTAGGTAAATAGTGGACTGGACTACATACTAGCCCAATACCCCCCCCCCTCAAGCCGTTGGTAAGCGAAGTTACCAAGGCTTGACTTGTCTTCTGCCCGCATGCCAATACGTGAGAGCTGGTCTTTGTATTTGACTCCTGGTAAGACTTTAGTCATCATGTCAGCTAGTTGATCAGAAGTATGAGTGTAAGTGATGTCCACCAAACCTTGTTGAATCTTTTCCCGAACAAAATGACAGTCAATCTCGATGTGTTTTGTACGTTCATGAAAGACAGGATTGCGAGCTATATATATAGCTGATTGGTTGTCACATTTGACCGGTACAGGAGTAATGTGTGAGATATCCAGTTCATGTAACAGCCGTGTAAGCCATGTCAATTCCGCTGTTACTCGTCGCAAGGAACGATATTCCGCTTCTGCACTAGAAAGAGACACCGATCCTTGCTTCTTAGTCTTCCAAGAAATAGGACTGTCTCCTAAGAAAATGAAGTAACCAGACACAGATTTTCTGGTGTTGGGACAAGCAGCCCAATCAGAGTCACAGTAGGCAAGAAGATCAAGGGTAGAAGTAGAGCCTTTGGTAAGAACGATGCCATAGTTCAGAGTTCCCCTGATATAACGAAGAGTATGCATGGCTGCCTCCATATGAACATCACTTGGATCTTTCATAAACTGACTAAGGACCTGAACTGTAAAACTGATATCTGGGCGAGTGTTGGTTAAATAGTTGAGTTTACCTACTAATCGCCTGTAAGATGTGGGATCCTTGAGAGATATCCCATCATCAACACGTAGCTGTTTGCCCACAACCATTGGGCCCTTCGAAATTCTTTCATCAGTTTGTGCGTATTCCTGTAAAAGCTCCAAGCAAAACTTTCGTTGTGAGAGTATATAGCCTTGATTATATGGAATAAATTCTATTCCCAAGAAATAATGCAAGCTTCCTAGATCCTTGATACGGAAGTTATGATCTAGAGCCTGCTTAATTCCATCTATTTCCTTCTGACAAGCTCCAACGATCAACATGTCATCCACATAAACTGCTATGTATATCTTGCCCTGAGTAGTCTCCTTATAGAAAAGTGAATAATCATTTTTTGACTGGACAAAATCAAGTGTATGAAGAAAACTGGCCAGCTTGGAAAACCACTGCCTAGAAGCCTGTTTGAGCCCATACAAGGATTTACGCAACCGGCATGCCTTGTTTGTCCCTGTGACCTCTAAACCCTGAGGCAAGCGCATGTAAACTTCTTCATCAAGATCTCCATGCAAGAAAGCATTATTAACATCGAGCTGGTTAATAACCCATCCTTTGCTAAGAGCTACAACGATAAGAGAACGGATCGTCGTGAGCTTGACCACTGGGGAGAAAGTTTCATGATAATCAAGACCATGACGTTGGGTGAACCCCTTTGCCACCAAACGAGCCTTGTACCGTTCTAACGTCCCATCAGACTTGAGCTTAACTTTATAGACCCATTTGCACCCAATCAACTTCTTTCCTTGTGGTAAAGTCACAATATCCCATGTATCATTTGCTTCTAATGCTTGTAACTCTTTATGCATGGCAATCCGCCAATGCTCATGTTGTGCAGCGGCTTGATAACTATGTGGCTCACACATATCCGGATGAGATGATTGAGCATGAAAGGCCGTAGAAAGTAGTGCCACAGATTTAGCGGGTGTAGTTTCTGTTAAACTAACACAATGAGTAACGAAACTATCAGCAAAAGTCGTGGCTCCATAAACACGCTCGTCAAGTATCTGTTGAAAGCAAGAATTACACATATAATCATTCAAGTATCCCGGCTTGTGAACTTCTCTACTCGAACGTCTCAAACCTGTTGGATTAGGATCTCCCACTTCCTGAGGTGTAGGAGTATTCACATCAATCTGGGTTGTTTGCAATAAGGATGGTTCCTCATCTATTAACATAGGATTCTGATCTCCCTCCAAATTCGGTGGTTGAGGACGTGGCATGCTTGTGTTGTGAAAGGGAAAATCATGAACATGAAATTTAACGTCTCGGCAGACCTCGACAGTTCGAGTCTCTATGCTCATGATTTTATATCCTTTCTTCCTTGGATCATCTCCCAAATAAACGCAAGCTTCCCCACGTGGTTCAAACTTTCCTCCTTTCGGACCAACAATAGTCTTATAGCACAAACATCCAAATGGTCTGATTTCCTGGTATGAAGGTTTGCTACCATACAAACTTTCATATGGTGTGGCACCATTTAATGCTTTGGTGGGAAGACGATTGACCAAAAAGGTTGCATATAAAATACACTCTCCCCAGTATTCAAGTGGTACGTTGGATTGAAAGAACACTGCCCTTGCTGTTTCCAAAAGATATTTGTGTTTTCTTTCAACTATGGCATTCTGTTGTGGTGTATAAGAACATGTTGTTTGATGAAGAATTCCTTGTTGCGCATAATAAGACTTTCCTTCAGTAGAACTTCCTAGTTCTTTGGCATTATCTGTTCTCACCACTTTGACCTTTGCATCAAATTGTCTTTCCACCATCCTAATAAAATTAGTGATAGTCTCCCAAGCATGTCCCTTCTGTTTGATGAGGTTAACCCAAGTAGTACGAGTATAATCATCAACAAAGCACACAAAGTATTTGTACCCGTTGTAAGTGTTGGTACTAAAAGGACCCCAAACGTCAATATGCAACATCTCAAAAGCTCTCTTGGTTTTGCTTGTAGAATTAGCAAAAGGTAAACGCTGTGCTCTGGCTTTATAACAAACATCGCAAGCATACTCTGGAGAAAAATCAGTCTCTTTTATTATTCCAAGTTTTACAAGCTTTCGAAAAGGCACATGTCCTAGCCTTATATGCATATCTAGAGCCTTTGGGCTAACTACATTAACCGCATCATCATTGCAGCCCACTTCGACTGGCCCATTCTCACGCCTGTGCTAAGTAGTACTGGATTTAGTCGCGTTTGAAAAACTGGAGTTGCCCAACTTGCTCCTAGCCCACACATCGAGACGGCCCGCATCCAAAACGAAGAGATTGTCCCGGCCGTCTCCTACCTTGCTACTCTCCCCTGTAATACGGTCCTGAACATAGCAACCAGCAGAATCGAAAGTGAGAGCACAGTTGTATTGTTTTACCATCTTCGCCACTGATATGAGATTAAACATGAAATCCGGTACAAACAAAACTTCCTTTAATCTCGTATTGTTCCCCAATCTCACATCTCGAACTAGGGTTACAATTTGCGGGCTTCCATCCGGTAAGAGTACCGTCTCTCTCTCTCTAATCTTCTCCAGTTTTCGAACATGCAACTAGCTCCCGACATGTGATCGGTGGCTCCAGAGTCTATAAGCCACTGTCCTTTGAAAGTATTACCGGAATAATTACTCATTAAGCAAAACTTATTGCTAACACAGAAAGTTTCGTTACCTGAGAAATTACAAAAGTCGATTCCTTCTGTGTTTGCGTCTGTGGTTTTGTTGCGGAACATCTCTGAAATTTGTTGCATTTGTCTGGGCGTTAATCCTTCTCCCAGATTTTCTGTGTTTTTACTTGGCTCTGGATCTGAAACCGCGTTTGCAAACGCCTTCTTTCGTCGAGCTAAAACTTTGTCTCGGCCATGAATTTGATAGCAATCTGTCACGGTATGGCCCGGTTTCTTGCAATGACTGCAAGTGAGTTTCTGAAAACATTCTTCTTGACTATGCCCCAGCTTCTTACAGTAAGTA
Source organism: Limonium bicolor (assembly GCA_023374045.1). Lineage (NCBI taxonomy): Eukaryota > Viridiplantae > Streptophyta > Magnoliopsida > Caryophyllales > Plumbaginaceae > Limonium > Limonium bicolor. The sequence goes on along the minus strand of CM041776.1, from coordinate 331,686,787 downwards.
CACGACACTTTCTTCTTGTCGAGTCTTCTGCTAAAATTTCTTGAACTTTCTCCTCCGGTGCTTGCTTGACTATAGAACGACATTGAATCGTCGTTTTGGTGAGTATTTCCCCTCTGTTCCTCCTCTTGAACAACTAGGGCGAAAGCCTCTTCTAATGTCGGTATCGTTTTCATCGCTAGTATTTGTCCCCTAATGGACAAATACTTCCGATTCAATCCCATGAGAAAGTGAACAAGCTTATCTTGATTGCTCAATTTCTTGAGGGACTCTCTGGCGCCGCAGGTGCAACCGGAGCATGTACATCTGGGAAAAGGACAAGCTAAGTCCAATTCACCCCATGCTTTCTTCAAACGTGTATAATAGTCTGCTATATCTTCTTCGCCTTGTCTAATCTCTGCGATTTCTCGCTTCAGGCCATGGATGACAGCAAGGTTGGTGTGCTCGAACCGCTTCAACAACTCGTCCCAGAGTTCCTTGGGGTCGTCGCAAAATCGAACGCTCTGAGCTATGGTGGGTCCAAGCGACATCTTCAGCCATGACAACACCAGGGAATTCGATCTTTCCCAAGCTCCACGCCAAATCGCATCTGATTCATCGGGTTTCTCCACTTTCCCGGTAAGGAACCCATACTTGTTTTTCACCTTTAGAGCCGTTATCATATCTGTCTTCCACCCTTGAAATACCTTGCCATCGAATCTTGAAACAAGGCTTATTCCTGGGTTTTCTGCATAATGAACATAAATGGGGTCATTTATGTCGATGATAGAGTTGGTCGACACAGAGGCGGCCGATAGAGCCTCCTTCTTCCCCTTATCTGCATCGTTGGCCATTCTTGAAGAAGATCAAGAAAGTTGCAGAAGGACCTAAGCTACTGATACCATGTTGGAAAACATGAGGATGAAGACGACTGAAATTATAGAGGAATGAAAGGAATTTACTTTTGTATATGTAATCTTCTCGGTAAAACATTGTACTTACCCTAATAACCAAACTATGTATATATACTAATCTATCTATTCGTAAAGATAAAATAACCTTGCTAACAAAATCCTAACTGACTAAACAATTAGATAGATAAAATATAATGTGGGCCTAATCATGTACTTAACTAGGTAAATAGTGGACTGGACTACATACTAGCCCAATATGAACTTCAATAAAAAAAGAGAGGTAACTATAAAATGTTATCCGCTTCTCAATTTACCGTATGATATTCTCTCGTGTGAAGTAGAGAGTGAGTATTCTCATGTTAATTTCAGACCATATGTAATGACCTTTAAATTTATTGAACTTCGTGATGTGATGAATCTACATATTCGGTTTGAGACCAGCGATGATGAGTGTGACACAAAGTTTAGAAGAAAACCTACGCTATCAATTTTATTGATAACTTGACAACTTCTAACAAGTGATCTGTTCAATAGATTGAACAATCACAACTGATCACGTCTAAATCTAGACCTCATGTTAGATTCTCTCAACAATCATTTCTCTCAAAAACTCTCTCTTTCTGCAGTTAACATGTCTCACATTTTCTATTGTTTCTCCATACATTTATACTAATGGAATGTCTAACCGGCTCCTAAAATATATACAGAAAAACCTAATCTAAACTAATAAGATTTTAAAAAAACAATATCCCTAAATAATCTTCTAGAATAATTCTGATCAATATTCTCTTCTTTTTTTTGTTGTGGGCACACCTCACTGATTTAATTCCTTATGGAGATGATGCTGACTAAACTATTCTGTAGAGATCTTTTATTGAGGTGGCCGCACGGGTTGTTAACAACGGCTGGTCCTAAGCTGGCGCATTTGTTCACATTAAAACCCTAAGTGAATGTACATGTACAATTTTCCCCCTTTTTATATGTGAGCAAACCTCTATGATGAGATAATGTTGCATTCCCCGTTAAGATGTGCATTCCTCTTGAAGATGCGAAAAACCAGCAACACTTGAAAGAGCTTAACTTAATCAGGTATAATATCCAAATTATCCACTTGAAAAATCAAAAATGGTACTAAAAGGTTTAGCCCACAAAGTGTAAATTGGCATGCAAGATCATTAAAAATGACATTTTATACAAATTCAACACAAAACATAAGTATAGGCAGTCATAAAAAAGGTAATGAATATGCATGAAAAATTGGTAGGGTCAAGCTCAGGTTGACTAGGAAGCTGGTTGTAGATATTAAAGGCAAAAAGAAAAAAGATCAACACAGACTTCAAGAATACCCCGTTTTAATTAATCTCACTCCCAAATGTTTCTCTAGCTTTGGCTAAGCATGTGACAATATAGTTTAGGGTTCAAGAACAGGTCCTACAATCCTTCATTTGCTTAGGTAGATGGGCCAAAAGCTTTGACGGCTGTCAAGACACACCAGAATTCTTTAGTGTGTGTTTAACAGTTCACTAACCACCGACTAGTCCAAGGCCTATCTTGAAGAGAGTTGTGGATCCTTGTTCATGATTATGATCCAGAGACTAAGACTAGACATCATCCAGAGGCACACAATGGTTAGCAAGTAGCGGAGGCTACCATGAGAAATATGATAGGGAAGAATGATCCTGAGTAATCTCATTGAACATATGGTACATCATAAGTGAGTAAACCTCAATTCTAGTTTTGAACAGGGTTGTCCAGCCTTGTGTGAGGTATAGCTAGCAACTAAAGATGAACGATGCTTGTTGAAGTAGAAGCAAACCACTCTTTTTTCTGTCACTATTTGAGAATCATATATTGGCTTGGAAAAAGAGACTAGCAAAGGGACCCATTGGTGAAGTGAAGGTGTGTGCAACAAAGAGACTGGTAAAAGTGTGCAAAAGACAAGCAGAGAAGGTAATGAGTGTAAAGAGACCAGCAAGTGGGTTTTATGCTGATAGGTCGGTTGGTTAGGTAATGTAAAACCGGGAACTTGAGTGGTGGTAATAAATGGACTGTGCCACCAGATGTTAAATTTCCAACTTAGAATTTGATCTAAATCACCCAATTTAATATTCAAGAAATGCCATGGAATGTAACATAAACCTCACGTTATTATTGAGATAAGTGAAATGAAATATCAGTGAACTATTAATATGAATAATAAATAATACGTCACAAACTACTCACTCTAAAGTATCAAGTTTAATTACACAAAAAAATTAATATGACAAATAAAAAGAATACATCTTTAACTTGGTCTCGAAGAAAGTGACGACAAATCTTAATATGTTGAATAGGATACTTCAGGAGAGCAATTATGGAAAGAATGATGTAGTATATTGGCACAAGAGTTTACAGAACACCATAGTCAGCCAATTGATACTGAAGTTAGAGGACATGCGTGTAGCAAGCAACATCAGTGATATATTCAGCTTCAGTGATGGATAGTGCAACCTATGATTGCTTCTTAGAGAACCAAGACACTAGGCTTGTGCCGACCAGTTGAGTAGAACCATAGGTATTTGATCAGTCAGCATCTGTGAAAGCCCTTAGAGAGAAGACAAATCGTACACAATAAACCAAATCAAGGTTAGTAGAGTAAGATTTCATGTTAGATGATGAGAGCATCCAATGTCCATTAGCCACCAGTTTGGACAGTCTTTGTTATCATGAGAAGAAAAAATAATTAGTGCCGCTTAGGGACCCATTGTTGTTTGGGCCATCTAAAATTGGTATAAAGTTTAGCACATCTAATAGTTAAGCCAATCCTTGGTCAGTGAGTCAAGAAACCTATCATTAACAGTTGATTCTAAAGAGTTACCCCAACTGTCTTAAGTTCGACAAGTACTTGATTAAACCTTTCCACCGTCAGGGCTAGACACTCACCCTTTGACATTTTGAATTATTGAACTTTCGTTGGAACTATTTCTCCCTCGCTTTGCGGATTGATTATGTTCCTTGATAAGAGACCTTCAAAAAGTCTCATGCTCCCCTGATCATCCTTATACCCAAGACTTTACCTTGACCCTCATCGAACAAAGAGGAAACAAGGATACGGAGAGCTTTCTTCTTTTTAGGAGCTTCTCATCGCCTTCATCTCATTGATCCTCAAGTTTATCCAGTTTCACTCCATCGACGAGAATAGTTGGCTTATAATTACCTTGCATGATAACCTTCCATACCATGTAATCTACGGACGCCAATTGATCTTCCATTTTCTCACACCGTATTAAATAGTTGAACTTGTTTAGCTTTGACACCTTCACGATATACAAACTCATCTTTCATGATCTACCCAAAAGTGTTAATCTCTATATTGGGTAAACCCTTTCTAATACCACTTGAAAGTTTGTGATGCATCTACAGATTAGGTATGAGACTAACGATGATGAGGAGCGTGACACAAAGAGTTTAGAAGAAAAACTCTGCTATCAATTTTATTGATAACCTGAAAACTCCTAACATGTAATTTGTTCAACAGCTTAAACAATCACAACTCACGTCTAAATGTAGACAACAAGTTGAGATTCTCTTAACAATATTTTCTTTCAAAGAACTCTTTTATTACGGTGAAAAGTCTCACATTTTCTATTTTTTTCTCTATACATTTATATTAATGAAGTGCCTAACCAACTTCTAAAAGATATACATAAAAACTTAAACTAATAAAATTACAAGAAATAATATCCCTAAATTATCCCTAAGATATTTGACCCATATTTCTCTTTTCGGTTGTGGGCGCGCCTCTCTTATTTGTTTCCTTACAAAAATAATGTTGCATAGAGAATTATGTTAAGATTTTTTTAGTGGGTGGGCACTCGGGTTGTTGAGAAAATGACCACTGGTCCTGAGTTGGCACATTTATTCACATTAATAAATCTTAAGTAAATATACATTTATATAGATCATAAACTTATGTTAGCATGTAGAAGTACCCTAATAGAAATTCTAAATATTTCAACTTTGGTACTATTAACAACTAAAATATTTCTACTATACCAATAAGGGCTAATCGTTTCTAAAAGTGAACTAACTAGTACTTCTGTCTAATTATTCATTCACTCCTCGTCAACTTTATTAAAATATCACTATATTTGTAGGGGTGAATCTTGCTAAGTTTACTTATATAGATTTTGGTTGCTTTCAACAAGATTCACCCTTACAAATATACTATTTATATGAAGAAGTTGTATTTGCAATTGAATTATTTGTTGGAGATTCAATAGGTAAGATTCAAAACCTATTTTTGTAATCTATATGTGAAAATTTTCAATTATTTGGGTACTTCTAGTTTTTGATTTTCTTTCTGTTTTCTTTGTGGATTGATTATGCTTGTAGTTTAAGATAGTAGGCTAGTAAGAAAAACAAACTGGAAAAATATACCACTATTTGCATATATATATATATATATATATACGCTTCATGCATGGGTTGTCGTTAGATGGATGTACTTTTGTAATATGCATCTATACATTCTTTTATGTATCATTGACATGTGATGATCGACACATTGTGTAGCAGAACTAGATGAACATGTTCACTAATAGTTTCATCACTGATGATTAACTTGAAGAGATGAGGAAGATTGTTAAGCACGTTGAGCCACGAACACTTGTTGTGATTGGATCCGATAACGATGGAGTAACTAGGTACAGATGAAACCAAGCCCGGCGGCTTGGTCGGTAGTGGAAGGAGTGGAGAGATACCTTGAACCAAAGGTCCTGGGTTCGAAACTCACCCACTGCTGTTACCAATAAAAAAAAAACTAGGTACAGATGAAAAATATTAAAATGTTGTAAATCTCCAAGCCCACCAGAATATGGCTCCACTAAAGAATTAGCTAATGAGAAAGAGATTGTTATGTGAATGTTGACTAGATCTTCCAATTCTTATAAGAAAGACAGAAAAATTTATTGAAGTTCTCTAAATGGTTTTGATAATTCCAACTATTGTGTTTGTGGTTTTTAATCCTGTTTTGTGGTGCACAGTTAGACCTACCGAGTCAAGTGGGTCACAATCATCGAGGAGTGCAGCTCATGTGCTGGATATACAAATGTGCGGGAGTGCTGCAATCACTACGTGACAAAAATAATAAATCAAAAAAATATTTTAATCTTGAACGATATCATAGATGGTGATAGTGTAATATAAACATTCTACTATTGTACACGAGATACTTTATAATATAACTTATAACAATTATATAATATGTATAGAATTATTATGAGTAAAACAAATTTTATTTTTACGGTGTATGGGCATAAATATGATATTTTCTGTTATACTGTTAGCATTGGTGTTATGTGACTTGTATTTTGTCAACCCTTGACTTGTATTTTGTTAACCTAACATATGTATTTCATTAACCTGTCACATGTATTTCATTAACCTGTCACATGTATTTCATTAACCTCTCAATTGTATTTTGTTAACATGTCACTTGTATTTCGTTAACCTGTCAATTGTATTTCGTTAACCTGTCAATTGTATTTCGTTAACCTGACACTTGTATTTCATGAACCAGTCACTTGTATTTCGTTAACTTGTCACTTGTATTTCGTTAACTTGTCACTTGTATTTCGTTAACCTGTCAATTGTATTTAGTTAACCTATCAATTGTATTTCATTAACTTGACAATATTTCGTTAACCTGTCACTTGTCTTTCTTTAACCTGTCACTTGAAATTCGTTAACCTATCACTTGTATTTGGTTAACCTGTCACTTGTATTTCGTTAACCTGTCAATTGTATTTCGTTAACTTGTTATTTGGAATTTGCAGTTATTGACGGTGAGCTTGACTTACTTTGACGGTTAAACAACTTGTAGCTCAACTAAGGAGAACATTATTAACTGCTATATAGTTTTTGGTGAAGAACCAAACTTCTACTACTATTATAAAAAATAAATACTTGTTGTTTATCTATATGAAGCTTTGTTATTCAAACTTATTATGATTTCAAAATCATAAAGGTTTATAGTCTAGGGTTTGTTGCCTAAGGATTAAGTCGTATGTGATCTTTTAAATCTGCTTCAACTACATCACTTTAAAAGTAGATTCATAAATAAGTCTTAGTTAAAAAAAACACTTAACACATTTTATGTAGTTACTTTCAAAAGAAATGAAGACAAAGACAAAAATAAAAAAACAAGAGAACTGTTATTTGCACTCAATATTACTTTAAGCAGTCACATTTTTATGCCTAGGAGGCAGTCAGCCATTAGGGGGCTATAAGCCCCCTAGCCGCTGGGTGGCCAGAGCATCCATAAAAAAAAAAGACTACCCTACACCACACACTCTAAAAACCACCATAGGAAAGCTAAAAACATCGAAGACTTATTTAGGGTTTGTATTAGAAGGTTTAGGGTCAAACGATCCTAAACCCTAATCCATAAACCCCCAAAATCTTCCGATTCAGTGGTGACACTATGAGGTATAAAACAAGTTAAGAAAAAAGTTTACCTTATACCACACACCCTAAAAACCACCCTAGGAAAGTTAAAAAGGTCGAAGGTTTATTTTAGGGTTTGTAGTGGAGGCTAAACCACAAACCTTAAAATTTGTCAAGTCAGTGGTGACATTATAAAGTATAGAACGAGTTAAAAAAATATTACCTTGCCACACACCCTAAAAAGCACCCTCAAAAAGTTGAAATTGTTGAAGGTTTATTTTACGGTTTGTAGTGGAGGAAACCACAAACCCTAAAAATATGTCGAGTCAGTGATGACATTATAAAATATAGAAACGAGTTAAAAAAAATATTACCCTACACTACATACCCTAAAAAATCACCATAGGAAAGTTACAAACGTTGAAGGCTTATTTTAGGGTTTGTAGTGAAGACCCTAAACCCTAACCACTAACCCTAAAAATTTGTCGAGTAAGTAACTCTTTTATAATTATGAAATGAGTTTAAAAAATGCACTTTATGAAAGTTAAAAACATCGAAAGCTTTTTTAGGTTTTATAGTAGAGGGTTTAGGGTCATTAACCACAAACCTTAAAAATTTGTCGAGTCAGTGACGACTTATAAAGTATAAAACGAGTTAAAAAAGATTATCCTACACCACACACCCTAAAAATCACCCTAAGATATTTAAAATGTTGAAGACTTGTTTTAGGATTTGTAGTGGAGGGTTTAGGGTCTAATGACCCTAAACACTAAACCACAAACCCTTAAAATATGTCGAGTCAGTGGTGACAAAGTATAAAACGAGTTAAAAAAATATCTAACACCACACACCCTAAAAACCACCCTATGAAAAAGAAAAATGACGGAAGATTATTTTAGAGTTTCTAGTGGAGTCAATGTGGACATTATAAAGTATAGAACGAGTTAATAAAGTTACCCTACACCACAAACCCTAAAACCATCATAAAAAAGTTATAACATTGAAGGAACCCCCTAAAAACCACACTAGAATAGTTAAAACATCAAGGAATGCATTTAAGAGTAGTAGCTAATAGGCTATAAAAGGCACAATTGTTGGGCGGTTGTACCATTCATAGCCGCTGGTCGGCTACCAGTGCTACAACCGCTTAGCGGTTACTAGTTAATTATCTTCTTATTTTTGTTTTTTTACCTTCTTCGATTAATTATCATTTCTTCATCATTAAATTTCTTTGTTATTTCTTTTTTTACTATGTTAGGAAGAAGGTAAAAAAAAAGAAGGAAAAGAATTAATTTGTTTGAATTATTGTGTGTGTTTAATATTTAAGAATTATTTAATGTTAATTTTATTTTTGTTTTAGTTATTTCTTGTAATTTTTTACTCTTTTAAATATTTTTGTAAAATTTCATAAAATGCCCCGAATAAAAAAGTGGCATATTGTGAATTTGAAACATGATATGCAATGTAAGCGGTAATTAAAATAGTCATCATGGTCATTCACTAAATAGAAGCGCATTGTGAATTATGAAACTTTTTCATTGCACATAATGAACAAGTTTCGAAATTGGGATACATCATGAATTATGAAACTTTTTCATGACAGATTGTGATTTTTCCCAAATTTTACTTCCAAAACACTTGGTATCAAACAAAAATATGATAGTGAAATACAAGTTCGAAAAAAAATTATAAAATAAAGTTTCACTCATAATAAATATTAAATAAGAAAATAAAAAAACTAATCATCAAAAATAAACTGAGTAAAAAGAAATACTTTACATTATTGTTTGTAATTTTAATAATAAAATTTATTAATTTATCATATAAGTAATATTACTAAGAGCTTTTTATATATTTTTATCTCTCTATATACCAATAATTTTTATATATTTTTTATGGTATATATTAATCATTTATTTGCTCTTTACACTAGAAATATAATTACATTTGTTTAAAAATAAAACTTAATAATAGTACGACACATTGATTTGAAGACGGGGACAAAATTTCATACGTTTAAATACTTAGAACAACACAATCTGGATATGAAAAGAAAATTAATATCATGCCGAGGTCTTTGATGCAGTAGTACTGCAACTGGTATTCTGCAGCATGTGACCCGATTCCATCATCAAGGGTGTTAGATTTAACTATCGGATAACTCTAGCTCTATAAAAGAAAAGATAAGAACGAGTTTTGTCACCTTCTAGGCATAACTTTCAAGACTGACCAGCCCTTTCATCATAAGATTTCAGCCTAACAAAGTTTGTTACACAAGTTTATCTTTTTCTAGTTTCAATAGCTGTTATATATATATATATATATGTGGTTTCTCATAATGTGTGTTGCATACCCTTGTATGTTTTCAAATATGGTTAGTACACTACAAGCTACTGAAGAAAACTAGCCTAGTCAAATAGCTTAAGAATTATGCCTGCAAATCAGAATTGGTTTAGCCTATACTGTAGCTATGAAGCTAACCCTTACGTGAAGTCAACTTCAAGCCAACTATATCATATTATAGTATCTAAACTAAAGAAACCTAATAATTTTGGCTGCCCACTTGAAGAGAGAGAATTGTGCATTGAAGAATTCTAGGTGAGAACCAACATTAACTAAGCATTAGTGTTCATCCCCAAAATTACTGAGTCCAATCAATCAAAAGAGAGCATAATGATTTGGGAAAGTGACTTTATCAGTCTATTACATCAATTGAAGTGCTTCTCTACTAGATAAATCATCAAGTATCAGAGTCCGTTTGGGATGAGCATTCGATTATTCGGTTCAACCCGAAAACCGAAATTAGGAATAATAGTTAGGTTTTTGGTTTTTGTTTGGTTATAACCGAATAACCAAATTACAATTTTAAGTCTGGAACACTGAACCAGACCAAAAACTAAAAAATTTTAAATAAATTTTTATTCGAAACTTAATAGAACCGAATTATAAGAAAGAATCGAATTATAAAAAAAAGAACTGAATTAGGGTTGTGATAGCCAGAACGTAGAGTCTAGACATATACGTTATTCGGTTATTCAGGTAAAGATGAATAACCTACCAAACTGAAAACCGAAGTTTGAATGAAATTATATTTCGGTTTTACCCAAACAATAATTTTTTTTATAAAATAGTTAAAATTTTGGTTAAAAATTGAAATAATTTTGGTTCTTGGTTATAACCGAATAATTGGAACCAAATACTCATCCTTAGAGTCCGTCATCAACATAGTGTCTTGTGTGTTCTGTATCAGTTTAGTCCCAGTCAGAATATGTTCATCTTCTAGCCATCAAAGTTTGGTTATGGGGTTGTCTTAGGGTACACATGATGTCTGTTTGTTGTGAAGGTAGGATTGATACTAGAGGTGGTGTGAGCTTGTTCTCGTCTACTTAGGTTGTAATGTTAGGGGAGTTACTTAATGAGGAGATGAGATGAGATGACATATTTCTTAATATTTTCTGATAATTTTCTTTTCTTAGGGTTTACACATCATAATACTTATAGCACATATTAAATGATTTTGATTATACTTTAAATATTGTAGTAAACAACAAGTACTTAAATTTACATAAGCATATTTGTATTTTTTTAGAGAGATGACATTGTAATATAATTCTATATTTACTAACATACTTATACTTTCTCTGTCTCAAGTTCTCATCTTCATAAAATCTTTTATCTTTTATTAGGATCTACAAATCAATAAATTTATAACACACATTAAATGATTTGATCATAGTTTAAGTATTTATAATAAAACAACACATGTTTAAATTTTAATGCAAGACATTTATTTATTTATTTATCATGGTTGTTTTAGCTGTTTTGCAGTAAGTATATTTTGTTAGTTGTTTTGTGCTGATGGTAGTTTTGCGCTGACATATTTATAGTTGTTTTGAAAATTTTTGTTTGGCAGTGTGACATTTTTTCCGCATAAGTTAGTTAAGTTGGTTATGTGCGGTACGTTTATCATTTTTTTTACAATTATTTTTGGGAAAATTCACAAAATGCCACGATTTGAGTTTATAATTCACAATATACCCCTTTTTGGAAAGTTGTTCACAAAATGCCACAATTTGAGTTTGAAATTCATAAAATGCCACTGTCCGCTAACAGATGTTAGTTTTTCCATTAAGTCCCTTTGGTAAATGACCAAAATACCCCTGAAGGCAAGTTTGATTTTTTTTAAAAAAAGTTGAATTGCGCTGAGTCGACTGTGCACTGACTATTTTTTTGAATTTTTTTAAAAGTTCACAAAATATCCTTTTTTGTTTTATAGTTCACAATATGCCACTATATAGGTTTTTATGTTCACAATATGCCACTATTTGACTTTTGATGTCCATAAAATGCCCCTGTTTTTGCTGTAACGACTAGTTTGAGCCCAACAACTCTTTTTTTTTTTTTTACCTTTATAGGACCTTCTTACCATGTAAACAAAGCACAAACACCATACTAAAGTCATGACCTTGTTTACAACTACAATCAATGAAATATTTCATTCATTGCAAATGTGGAGCCCCACCAAACCTTACCCTCTCCTGCAATGAAACTTCGGTTGGAAGGGTGTACTATAACTGCTGGGCATGTGCTTTTTCAAGTGGTGGGCACCGGTGATGCAAGATCGATACTCTGCTCATCCTAGGGTAAGACAAGCTGGCTTACATATAACAATTGTAGACACATGATTTTTTGAGCATTAATATATATAAAAGTACTTCATATTTTGCGGATACATATTACCATTGCAAATATAACTACACCCCAAAAAAACATCTTCTTCATGCTTTGTCTTTTCTCTTCTTTAAGTTCCTTCTTTATTTCCTCCCTAATGCTATTGATAAGATACGCATCAATTGCCATGCTCTCTTGATGTGGAGCTTCAGAATGAGCAGATGTAGCAGTAGAAGTAGAGGCTATCATAGTTGAGAATGATTCGTGTAGCCAGCTTGCCTTACCCTAGGATGAGAAGAGTATCGATCTTGCATCACCGGTCTTCAGCTCTTGAAAAAATCACATGCCCATCAGTTATAGTACGACCTTCCAACCGAAGTTTCTTTGCGGGAGAGGGTAAGGTTTGATGGGGCTACACATTTGCAATTAATTGTTTGAAATATTTTATTAATTGTAGTTGTAAACAAGGTCATGGCTTTAGTATGGTGTTTGTGCATTGTGTACATGGTAAGAAGGTCCTTATAAAGGTAAAAAAGAGTTGTTGGGCTCAAACCAGCAGTCACAGTAAAAACAGGGGCATTTTTATGGACATTGAAACTCAAATAGTGGCATATTGTGAACATAAAAACCTATATAGTGGCATATTGTGAACAATAAAACAAAAAAGGGTATTTTATGAACTTTTTAAAAAATAAAAAAAATAGCCATTGCACAGTCAACTCAGCGTAATTCAACTTTTTTTTTAAAAAAATCAAACTTGCCGTCAGGGGTATTTTGGTCATTTACCAGAGGGACTTAATGGAAAAATTAACATCTGTTAGCGGACAGTGGCATTTTATGAATTTCAAACTCAAATTGTGGCATTTTGTGAACAACTTTCCAAAAAGGGGTATATTGTGAATTATAAACTCAAATCGTGACATTTTGTGAATTTTCCCTCAAAAAAATTAAAAATTATTGTCAAGGGTATTTTGGTCATTTACCAGAGGGAGTTAACGGCAGAACTAACGTCAGTTACCGAATAGTGGCATTTTATGAATTTGAAAATCAAATCGTGACATTTTGTGAACAACTTTCCAAAAGGGGGTATATTGTGAATTACAAACACAAATTGTTGTATTTTGTGAATTTTCCTTAAATATTAATTTACAGTTTAAAATAAATATTATAAGATAAACAATTTGTTACCATTAAAGGTCTGTACATACTCAAATCTTGATAAACTTGGTGCAATAGAAGTTAATAGAACATAAACAACCGTCTGATCAAAATTCTATTGTAATGAATATTAATATGTTTCCCTTTTTTTCTCTCTTTCTTTTTTATGCGGATCTTGACTTGCGTTGCTCACCCAACCCGTTCACACATTATCTATTTTAATATATCTAGAATATATTTATGATAAAGTAAAGTGTGAGAGTATAAAATAAGGGAAATTGAGGAATAAAAAAATTTAAGAAAGAATTTCACGGTCGTCTAACATACATGCTATATCCCTATTTCAATCTTTCACTCACGATAATTTTGCAACCCTAACTGGCGAACAAGAAAGATACATGCTTCACGCATATATTCATTCATTCTCTTCACTTATGGTAATTTTACAATCCTAACTAGTAAACAAGAAGATACAAGCTGCACGGGAAGATCCGGCAACGTAAATGCGGCATAGATGTCACAATATATATGCTTTATCTAAACAGACAAAGAAAATATGTCAAAACATGACATTTACACCAAACCAAAATGATAGCCCAAAATGCCACAAACAAACGGAAGTTTTAGGTTCCTTAATTCATTTATCTTTTATCACAGTCTACAATCATAATATTTATAACACATTAAATTACTCTAATTATAATTTAAATATTTAATAAAGCAACATGTACTTAAATTTTCACTTAGGCACATTTCTCTTTATTTAAGAGATGATCCCAAGACATCAGGATTTAATTATTTATTGATCTATCAAATTATTTGTCGTTTTAGACATTTTCACACCTTTTAAGAATTTTTTTAAAAAGATTAGTGTGTCCTTATTTTTTGTATGACAATAATAAAAAAGTAGACTATGATGACAATAATAATTTAAAATGTAAAAAGGGCAAAAGTAGAAAGTGGGATACAAAAAGTCAAAACAACAAATTTGATTGTGCAAGCGTCCCGCACCGGAGGTAGGAGAGGGATACTGATCTGGGAGTCCCAGTCAGCTGCTGACTGGACTGTCTTAATGATTGGGTTGTCTTTTTATTTATTAATTTTAAATGATTATAACTTTTTAATATGTCCAAAATGAAAAAAAATTATACCACTGTTCATCTAAATTTAAGCTCTTTAAAACAAGACCAGACATGGATATGCTTTGATAACTTTGAAAAAAAAACTATTTTTACATGTGTATGATGATACATTAAAATGATAATATGATTTATTAATTTTGATATTATGCTTCATTAAAATTGATATTATGATTCATTAACTAATAAGTGGTGAATTAGATAATAAACTTTGGAACCGATAAAAATCATTATTGTTTTGTAGTGTATTATTATTGTTATATGATGTATTTTAAAACTTATATGATGAATCACGTATTTTTTATACACCAGATATTATTTTGTGTTGTATTATGTGTAAAATTTTGTATTCTTATATGTTTACGATGATACACTAAAATGAATATATGATTTATTAATTTTGATATTATGATTCATTAAAATTGATATTAAGATTCATTAACTAATAAGTGGTGAATTAGATAATAAACTTTGGAACCGATAAAAATCATTATTGTTTTGTAGTCTATTATTTATTGTTGTATGGTGTATTTTAAAACTCATATGACGAATCACGTATTTTTCGTACATACCAAATATTATTTTGTGTTGTATTATTGTGTAAAATTTTTTATTCTTATATGTTTGCGATGATACACTAAAATGAAGATACGATTCATTAATTTTGATATTATGATTTATTAAAATTTATATTATGATTCATTAACTAATAAATGGTGAATTAGATAACAAACTTCGGAAGCGATAAAAATTATTATTATTTTGTAGTGTATTATTATTGTTGTATGATATATTTTAAACCTCATACGACGAATCACATATTTTTCATACATATCAAATATTATTTTGTGTTGTATTATTGTGTAAAATTTTTTCTTCTTATATGCTTGTGATGATACACTAAAATGAAGATATGATTCATTAATTTTGATATTATGATTCATTAAAAGTGATATTATGATACACTAAAATGATGTTATGAATCATAAGTCTCATTGACATATATGGATATATACATGTAATTAATATAAAATTTTAAAGTTCTCAAAACATATCCATGTTTGGTCTTGTTTTGAAGAGCTTGAATTTAGATGAACAATGGTATTATTTTTTTACATTTTGGACTTATATTCTAAAAGATACAATAATTTAAAGTTAATATAATAAAAAGCAACACAGTCAGCAGCTGACTGGACTGCTGACTGTGTGTCAACTCATACAGCCGCACCCAAATTGTATGCGGACGACTGCACCATCACACGTGTGAATTTTATAAATCTCATGCCTAAAACATATATTTCGAACAGGATGATGTATGTTTTATTGAAGTCTGCAAATCATAATTTATTACATATATTAGATTATCTAAGTTATTATTTAAATATTTATAATAAAACAACATGTGCCTAAATTTTAAATTGGTACATTTCTATTTTAAATGATTTTTGAATGTGCATGCCAAAGTGAGGAGAAAAACTGGTAGGTTGATAGTGGTTGTTCCAACTTCCAACCATATGACAATGAGTTTTGTTTTAGGAATAGGAAAGATATGTAAGAATGAAAACAAGTACATCAAAAATATCCACTTTAGTAAGGGTTTGAAACACAATTTATTGCATATATAATCTATATGCCATGGAGGGAGCTCAACATATTTTCATGCCACTGACAATGAGATTAGAAATGAAAAAAATTGAAAAAAAATGAATTAAAAAAAAGTAGAAAACCATAAATTAATAGCTCAAAACATAATTCCTAATTTGCTATATATTTTAACCGATGGATATTGGTTATTTACTTGTAGATCATATACGTAAATTTAAGTTATAGTTATAATAAATCAAAAACACATTTATGGCTATAAATTTTTAACAGTAAATAAAACTCAGAACTTTTAAAAAATTTAAGTTTGAGTTATAATTTTAAATTTTACAATATCTTCCACACATACTTAAATTTATCATGGTCCATGAACTCACAATATCTCTAGTAAATTTATTATTATAATAAATTTAGATAGTTACAATAATTTTAGTACATGTTTAAATTTATTTTTATTATAATCTATAAAATCATAATATCTTTAGCTCATACATACGAGTAATTTACTTAAAATATTTCAATACTTGTAGCAACTTTATTAAATTTATTATGGTCCACGAAGTCACAATATCTCTAGTAAATTTATTATGATAATATTTAGATGGTTACAATAATTTTAGTACATGTTTAAATTTATTTTTATTATAATCTGTAGAATCATAATATCTTTAACACATATATAACTTATTTTTAGTTTATAACTTAAAATATTACAATACTTGTAGCAGATTCTTAATATTTTATTTTCTTAGGGTCCACAAATCATAATACTATAGCACATATTAAAAAAAATTCTTATTATAATTTAAATATTTGTTGTAAAACAACAAGTACTTAAAGTTTACATAAGTATATTTCTATTTTTTTTAAAGAGATGTGGCATTTTATTTCTATATTTACTAACATATTTTTTCTCTGTCTCAAGCTCTAATCCTCATCAAATAGTTTATCTTTTATTAGGGTCTACAAATCATACTAATATTTATAACACATATTAAATGATTTGATCATAATTTAAATATTTATAATAAAACAACACATATCTCAATGTTTATGTGCGCACATTTATGTCTTTTAAAGAGATGATTGCAAGACATCACAATTTATTTATTTATTTACTTACTACTAATTTGTTATGTGATTCTGTTTGGTATGATTTTTTAAGTGTTTTGTAGTATATTCTGGTAGCTGTTATGTGTTGGTATATTTACAACATATTTGATGGTTGTTTTATGATATAATACTTATAGTTGTTTTGAAAACTGTTGTTTACCAGTGTGAAAATTTTGCAGCATAAGTTAGTTACGTTAGTTACGGGCGATACATTTATCGTTTTCTGTACTACAATAATATATATTAATTTATAGTTTAAAATAACATTTTGTTAAAAATATAATTAACCAGTGACAAATATTATAAGATAAGCAATTTGTTACCATTAAAGGTTCTTACATACCCAAAGCTAGATAAACTTAGTGCAATAGAAGTTTATAGAACATAAACTACTGTTTGATCAAAATTCAACCGTAATGAATATTAATATGTTCCATTTTTTACCCTTATGTTTTTTCTTACTTTTTTATGCAGATTTTGACTTGTGTTGCTCACCCTTCCTGTTCACACGTTATCGATTTTAATATACATAAAATATATTTATGATAAAGTAAAATGTGAGAGCACAAACTAAGGGAAATTGAGAAATTAAAAATTTTAAGAATGAATTTCACAGTCGTCTAACACACATGCTCTACGCCTCTTTCATTCTCTTCAATCTTGATAATTTTGTAACCCTAACTGGCAAGCAAGAAAGATACAAGTTAACGGTAATTTTGCAATGCTAACTAGTAAACAAGGAGATACAAACTTTGCGCAGGAAGAGCCGGTCAACGTAAATGCGGCATAAATGATGCATAAATCTCATATTATATATGCTCTATCTAAACAGACAATAAACTATGTCAAAACATAACATTTCCACCAAACAAAAATGCTAGCCCGAAATGCCACATAAATACCATAAACAATCGGAAGTCTCATGTTCCTTAATTCATTTATCTTTTATTTGAGTCAACAAATCATAATATTTATAACACATTAAGTTATTATAATTATAATTTAAATATTTATAATAAGGCAACACGTGGTTAAATTTTCACTTACAGTGGTGTGGATTCTCTTTGATTTCTCTCTCATTGTTTGTTATTCTCTTTGATTTTTCTCTCATTGTTCCTTATTTAAGTAACACTCCACAAATCAATATCATTGACTACAACACTATAACGAGAATAAAATAAATAAAAATTCTTAACAAAAAGCTAAAGTAAAAATAGTTGGTAAGAAGGGAGAATGCTAAGGAACTACCCTATTGTAGGATAAGAGTTTCTTAATAAATAAAATAATATAGTATTTTGTTGAGATGACACCCAAAAGTGTGGTAAGAAACTCACCACCATTGTGGATGCCCTTAGACACTTTTCCCTCTTCGTAAGGGATGATCTCAGGACATCGCAATTTATTTATTTACTAATATATCAAATTATTTGTAGTTTTAGACATTTTCACACTTTTCAATAAAGAATTTAAAAAGACTAGTGTGTTCTTACTTTTTGTATGAAAAGAACAAAAAATTCATAATATTTTATTGGTAAGACAAAAAAGTAGAATATACTCACAATAATAATTTAAAATGTAAAAGGGCATTAGAAAGAGGGGTCCAAATAGCCTACAAATCATACTTTATTACATAGTATATTAGATTATCTAAATTATTATTTAAATATTTATAATAAAACAGCACGTGCCTAAATTTTAAATGGGCATTTTTCTGTTTTAAATGATTTTTGTATGTGTAGGCCAAGGTGAGGGGGAGATAGATAGTGGTATCTTGATAGTGGTTGTCTGTTCCAACAATATGACAGGCAATAAGATAATTTACAGTAAGAGTTTTGTTTTAGGAGTATGAAAGATAGGTAAGAGTGAAAACAAGTATTCCATTAACCATTTGAAACACACAATCTACTGAATATATAAACTATATGCTATAGAGGGAACTCAACAGATTATCATTCCACTCACAATGAGATTAGTGAAAAGATTGTAAAAAAATGAATTAAAAAAAGTAGAAAACCATAAATTAATATCTCAAAATATAGATCCAATGGGTTTTGGTTATTTCCATATAGGTCAGATGCATAATTATTATCATTATAGTAAATTAAAAACACATTTATGTGGGAATATATGGAATAAATTTTTAACAGTAAATAAAACTCATAAATAAAAAAAAAATAAAATTTACAATATCTTCCACGCATACTTAAATTTATTATGGCCAGGAAGTCACAATATTTCCAGTAAATTTATTATGATAATAATTTAGATATTTACAATAATTAGTACATGTTTAAATTTATTTTAATATAATCTATTGAATCAGAATATCTTTAACACATATATATTTATTTAGTTTAAAACTTAAATATTACAATACTTGTAGCATATTCTTAATGTTTTCTTTTCTTAGGGTCTACAAATTATAATACTTATAGCTCATATAAATAATTCTGATTATAGTGAAAATATTTGTGGTAAAATCGGTACTTAAAGTTTACATGAGCATATTTCTATTTGTTTTAAGAGATGGCCTCGCATTTTATTTCTATATTTACTAACATATTTTATCTGTCTCAAGTTCTCATATAGACCTGTTAGATGGGTTATCCGTTCAAGTTTTGGGTTATATTTGTTTAAGTCAATATCCATTCGAGTCATTAAAATGTTGGGTCGTTTCGTGTCTGCATGGGTCAACTGGGTTCGGGTCAAATCGGGTTCGGTTGTACCAGTGTCAGATATAATTCGGTTCGGTTATTTCAGGTCTTGGTTAATATTTTTGGAAAAAACAATTAAATAAATGTATACCTAATTTCTATAAAAATATACTACACGTAGAACACATAAAAGTCAATACAATGCTTATTCTAAATTATATTCGAATATAATAAGGTTAAATCAAGTTTTTGTTTTTATCTCATTCATGTTCATAGGATTTAGGGTCATTGTTATTTCATGTTATTCGATTTTAACTAATTTTTAATTATTATTATTTCGGGTCGGTTTCACGTTTAACCCAATCGAATTTCGGATTTATTATATTTAAATATTTCAGATTTCAGTCAGATTTTAGGTTCAGGTAAAATGGATAGATTTTCAGATTGGATCAAATTTGACAACTCCACATTAAACCTTTTATCTTTATTAGTGTCTACAAATCATAATATTTATAACACATACTAAATGATGTGATCATAAGTTAAAAATTATAATAAAACAACACGTTTTTTTTTTGTATGCGCATGTTTGTCTTTTAAAGAGATGATCGCAAGCCATATTTATTTATTTATTTACTAATTTGTTATGTGAGACTGTTTGACATGGTTTTTATAGTTGTCATATTGTGGTAGTTGTTTGTGCTAACATATTTATAGTATAATTTGATGATTTTTTGTGCTTGCATATTGAGAGTACGTGATACAGAAGTATCGATATGGATAAAACGGGAAACAGTACGGATGAAATATTAATATTCAAATAAAAAAATATATAATAAATATTTATAAGTATGAAATATGTTCCACTTTGTATGTAATATTAATATTTTGTTATTAATACCTTCAAATTGTATATTTATATATTATAAATTTATGCGCATTCTTAAACTATAAAAATTTTGTAGAAGTTTTATTGAGTGATGTAGGATAAGTTACATAAGTGAATTTTAAGAAAAGTTCACACTATTACTAAGTAGGAAAACACGGTAGGATAGAAAAGTTATTGGTATAATTGTAATTTTACTCTCACAAATATTTTATCAATATGAGTTTTGTTTTAGGAATAGGAAAGATATGTAAGAATGAAAACAAGTACATCAAAAATATCCACTTTAGTAAGGGTTTGAAACACAATTTATTGCATATATAATCTATATGCCATGGAGGGAGCTCAACATATTTTCATGCCACTGACAATGAGATTAGAAATGAAAAAAATTGAAAAAAATGAATTAAAAAAAGTAGAAAACCATAAATTAATAGCTCAAAACATAATTCCTAATTTGCTATATATTTTAACCGATGGATATTGGTTATTTACTTATAGATCATATACGTAAATTTAAGTTATAGTTATAATAATCAAAAACACATTTATAGCTATAAATTTTTAACAGTAAATAAAACTCAGAACTTTTAAAAAATTTAAGTTTGAGTTATAATTTTAAATTTTACAATATCTTCCACACATACTTAAATTTATCATGGTCCATGAACTCACAATATCTCTAGTAAATTTATTATGATAATAAATTTAGATAGTTACAATAATTTTAGTACATGTTTAAATTTATTTTTATTATAATCTATAAAATCATAATATCTTTAGCTCATACATACGAGTAATTTACTTAAAATATTTCAATACTTGTAGCAACTTTATTAAATTTATTATGGTCCACGAAGTCACAATATCTCTAGTAAATTTATTATGATAATAATTTAGATGGTTACAATAATTTTAGTACATGTTTAAATTTATTTTTATTATAATCTGTAGAATCATAATATCTTTAAACATATATAACTTATTTTTAGTTTATAACTTAAAATATTACAATACTTGTAGCAGATTCTTAATATTTTATTTTCTTAGGGTCCACAAATCATAATACTATAGCACATATTAAAAAAATTCTTATTATAATTTAAATATTTGTTGTAAAACAACAAGTACTTAAAGTTTACATAAGTATATTTCTATTTTTTTAAAGAGATGAGGCATTTTATTTCTATATTTACTAACATATTTTTTCTCTGTCTCCATCAAATAGTTTATCTTTTATTAGGGTCTACAAATCATACTAATATTTATAACACATATTAAATGATTTGATCATAATTTAATATTTATAATAAAACAACACATATCTCAATGTTTATGTGCGCACATTTATGTCTTTTAAAGAGATGATTGCAAAACATCACAATTTATTTATTTATTTACTACTAATTTGTTATGTGATTCTGTTTGGTATGATTTTTTAAGTGTTTTGTAGTATATTCTGGTAGCTGTTATGTGTTGGTATATTTACAACATATTTGATGGTTGTTTTATGATATAATACTTATAGTTGTTTTGAAAACTATTGTTTACCAGTGTGAAAATTTTGCAGCATAAGTTAGTTACGTTAGTTACGGGTGATACATTTATCGTTTTCTGTACTACAATAATATATTAATTTATAGTTTAAAATAACATTTTGTTAAAAATATATAAATTAACCAGTGACAAATATTATAAGATAAGCAATTTGTTACCATTAAAGGTTCTTACATACCCAAAGCTAGATAAACTTAGTGCAATAGAAGTTTATAGAACATAAACTACTGTTTGATCAAAATTCAACCGTAATGAATATTAATATGTTCCATTTTTTACCCTTATGTTTTTTCTTACTTTTTTATGCAGATTTTGACTTGTGTTGCTCACCCTTCCTGTTCACACGTTATCGATTTTAATATACATAAAATATATTTATGATAAAGTAAAATGTGAGAGCACAAACTAAGGGAAATTGAGAAATTAAAAATTTTAAGAATGAATTTCACAGTCGTCTACGCCTCTTTCATTCTCTTCAATCTCGATAATTTTGTAACCCTAACTGGCAAGCAAGAAAGATACAAGTTAACGGTAATTTTGCAATGCTAACTAGTAAACAAGGAGATACAAACTTTGCGCAGGAAGAGCCGGTCAACGTAAATGCGGCATAAATGATGCATAAATCTCATATTATATATGCTCTATCTAAACAGACAATAAACTATGTCAAAACATAACATTTCCACCAAACAAAAATGCTAGCCCGAAATGCCACATAAATACCATAAACAATCGGAAGTCTCATGTTCCTTAATTCATTTATCTTTTATTTGAGTCAACAAATCATAATATTTATAACACATTAAGTTATTATAATTATAATTTAAATATTTATAATAAGGCAACACGTGGTTAAATTTTCACTTACAGTGGTGTGGATTCTCTTTGATTTCTCTCTCATTGTTTGTTATTCTCTTTGATTTTTCTCTCATTGTTCCTTATTTAAGTAACACTCCACAAATCAATATCATTGACTACAACACTATAACGAGAATAAAAATAAATAAAAATTCTTAACAAAAAGCTAAAGTAAAAATAGTTGGTAAGAAGGGAGAATGCTAAGGAACTACCCTATTGTAGGATGAGAGTTTCTTAATAAATAAAATAATATAGTATTTTGTTGAGATGACACCCGGTAAGAAACTCACCACCATTGTGGATGCCCTTAGACACTTTTCCCTCTTCGTAAGGGATGATCTCAGGACATCGCAATTTATTTATTTACTAATATATCAAATTATTTGTAGTTTTAGACATTTTCACACTTTTCAATAAAGAATTTAAAAAGACTAGTGTGTTCTTACTTTTTGTATGAAAAAACAAAAAATTCATAATATTTTATTGGTAAGACAAAAAAGTAGAATATACTCACAATAATAATTTAAAATGTAAAAGGGCATTAGAAAGAGGGGTCCAAATAGCCTACAAATCATACTTTATTACATAGTATATTAGATTATCTAAATTATTTAAATATTTATAATAAAACAGCACGTGCCTAAATTTTAAATGGGCATTTTTCAGTTTTAAATGATTTTTGTATGTGTAGGCCAAGGTGAGGGGGAGATAGATAGTGGTTGTCTGTTCCAACAATATGACAGGCAATATGATAATTTACAGTAAGAGTTTTGTTTTAGGAGTAGGAAAGATAGGTAAGAGTGAAAACAAGTATTCCATTAACCATTTGAAACACACAATCTACTGAATATATAAACTATATGCTATAGAGGGAACTCAACAGATTATCATTCCACTCACAATGAGATTAGTGAAAAGATTGGAAAAAAATGAATTAAAAAAGTAGAAAACCATAAATTAATATCTCAAAATATAGATCCTAATTTGAACCAATGGGTTTTGGTTATTTCCATATAGGTCAGATGCATAATTATTATCATTATAGTAAATTAAAAACACATTTATGTGGGAATATATGGAATAAATTTTTAACAGTAAATAAAACTCATAAATAAATAAAAAAAATAAAATTTACAATATCTTCCACGCATACTTAAATTTATTATGGCCAGGAAGTCACAATATTTCCAGTAAATTTATTATGATAATAATTTAGATATTTACAATAATTAGTACATGTTTAAATTTATTTTAATATAATCTATTGAATCAGAATATCTTTAACACATATATAATTTATTTAGTTTAAAACTTAAATATTACAATACTTGTAGCATATTCTTAATGTTTTCTTTTCTTAGGGTCTACAAATTATAATACTTATAGCTCATATAAATAATTCTGATTATAGTGAAAATATTTGTGGTAAAATCGGTACTTAAAGTTTACATGAGCATATTTCTATTTGTTTTAAGAGATGGCCTCGCATTTTATTTCTATATTTACTAACATATTTTATCTGTCTCAAGTTCTCATATAGACCTGTTAGATGGGTTATCCGTTCAAGTTTTGGGTTATATTTGTTTAAGTTAATATCTGTTCGAGTCATTAAAATGTTGGGTCGTTTCGTGTCTGCATGGGTCAACTGGGTTCGGGTCAAATCGGGTTCGGTTGTACCAGTGTCAGATATAATTCGGTTCGGTTATTTCAGGTCTTGGTTAATATTTTTGGAAAAAACAATTAAATAAATGTATACCTAATTTCTATAAAAATATACTACATAGAACACATAAAAGTCAATACAATGCTTATTCTAAATTATATTCGAATATAATAAGGTTAAATCAAGTTTTTGTTTTTATCATACTTTTCATTTATTCAGCTCATTCATGTTCATAGGATTTAGGGTCATTGTTATTTCATGTTATTCGATTTTAACTAATTTTTAATTATTATTATTTCGGGTCGGTTTCACGTTTAACCCAATCGAATTTCAGATTTATTATATTTAAATATTTCAGATTTCAGTCAGATTTTAGGTTCAGGTAAAATGGATAGATTTTCAGATTGGATCAAATTTGACAACTCCACATTAAACCTTTTATCTTTATTAGTGTCTACAAATCATAATATTTATAACACATACTAAATGATGTGATCATAAGTTAAAAATTATAATAAAACAACACGTTTTTTTTGTATGCGCATGTTTGTCTTTTAAAGAGATGATCACAAGCCATATTTATTTATTTATTTACTAATTTGTTATGTGAGACTGTTTGACATGGTTTTTATAGTTGTCATATTGTGGTAGTTGTTTGTGCTAACATATTTATAGTATAATTTGATGATTTTTTGTGCTTGCATATTGAGAGTACGTGATACAGAAGTATCGATATGGATAAGACGGGAAACAGTACGGATGAAATATTAATATTCAAATAATAAAAAATATATAATAAATATTTATAAGTATGAAATATGTTCCACTTTGTATGTAATATTAATATTTTGTTATTAATACCTTCAAATTGTATATTTATATTATAAATTTATGCGCATTCTTAAACTATAAAAATTTTGTAGAAGTTTTATTGAGTGATGTAAGATAAGTTACATAAGTGAATTTTAAGAAAAGTTCACACTATTACTAAGTAGGAAAACACGGTAGGATAGAAAAGTTATTGGTATAATTGTAATTTTACTCTCACAAATATTTTATCTATAGTTAATAGTGGTAATGCTTATATCATCATTTTTTCTAAAGTAAAAACTTATATTTGGGGATTCAATAGAAAAAATTAGTCTTCGTTTGCTCTAGTCAAATCGTTGTCTTCAATAATTTATACCGTATTCTTTAAAAATATGGTAAATATGGAAATACAGATGATTATACGGAAGTACGCCACCGTGAGATGGGATGTTCGATGAAACGGATTTCATACGGCTATATCAATATGTTTAATTGCAAAAACGGGTGATACACCGTATAAACGGTCGTACCGTTCCATTTTTGACAGCCAACATTTATCGTTTAATGTACTACAATTATAAACATTAATTTACATTAAGGGGCGGACCGGGAGGGGTGCCGTGGGGGCACGGGGGAAAATAAATCCGTACAAAGTTTATAGGTCTGCTACCAATAATCATTTTATCGTTTTGTAAACCCCCCGAAACAAAGTTCCTCGATCGGTCTGCTACTGTTTACAGTTTATAACAATAATTTGTTAAAAAAATAAATCTGTTCATACCCAGATCTTGATAAACTCAGTGCAATAGAGTTAATAGAACATAAACTATTGTTTTTATCAAAATTCAACTATATTGAATATTAATATGTTTCCATTTTTTACTCTCAGTTGATTGTTACACCTTTCTTTTTTATGCGGATTTTAACTTGCGTTGCTCCCCGACCGGTTCACCCACTATCTATTTTGATATGTAAAATATTTTTTTTGATAAAGTAAAATGTAAAATCACAACCTTAACTGGCGAACAAAAAAGATACATGCTCAGCGCCAATTACAGTAATTTTGCAATCCTAACTAGACAAAGCTTTGTGAGGGAAGAAGACGTAAATAGCATAAATATTGCACAAATATCACAATATATATACTCTATCTAAACAGAAAAAGAAAATATGCCAAAAACATGTCATTTACACACAAAAAATGCTAGTCCAAAATACCAAATAAATGCCACAAACAAACTGAAGTCACAACTTTCTTAATTCATTTTTCTTTTGATGGAGTCTACAAATCATAATACTTATAACACATCACATTATCCTAATTCTAATTTAAATGTTTAGTGAACAACACGTGCTTAAATTTGTACTTTGACACACTCTCTATTTAAGAGATATCCAAAGACATCGCAATTTATTTATTTACTAATCTGTTAACTGGATCTGAATCTCACATTCAATTCATTTATTCCTTCAGTTTGAGTTAATTGTGGTTTTAGACATTTTCATATTTTTAAGATTTTTTTTAAAAAAAATTAGAATGTTCATCCATTTTGTATGAGAATAATAAAAAATATGTATATTTATTACTAAGACAAAAGTAGACAATAATTAAAACGATAAAATGATAGTGTAGAAAGAGGGATAAAAAACATATAATTAAATATAAATCTCAACCCTAAAACCATATATTTTGAATATTATGGAATATCTTTATAATAGTCTACAATTCGTATTGCTTGTCTCGAATTGATCGTCTTGTCATTATTTAGATATTAATTATTTAATATATAAAATTAAATAATTTTAAAATTTTAAATTATTATTTAAATAAAATTATATATTATAAATTTAATTTTAAAATTATTTTTATTATATTTAATATTGAAATCGAAAAATATAACAAAATAAATAAAATGATAATTTCAAGATAAAGGAAGTACTTTATTACATACTATTTATAATAAAACAACACGTGACTAAATTTCAATTGGCACATTTCTATTTTTAAAGACAATGCAATTTGTATATTTAATTACTAATCTACTATCTTATCTCAGGTTCCATCCACATCTAATCGAGCAGTGTTTGTGCGAGTTGCGTCAAACTTGCTACTCCCCGTGACATTGAAGTGCGCAACAGCAAATCTCTGACATTGGAAATTTAAATTTTGTTCTCTTTCTACATCGACATGCCAAAATGATTGCCCCATGCGAAATCATTGAGGCGCACTACCAGGATTCCTCGAGGGCAAGGTAATTGTGAGTTCCCTGTAACGCTGAAAATCATCAGCATCTTGTTTGGTTTCTCGGGTTTGTCAACTCGGCGTTCAGCGCTAAATCCGAAGTTTGCTACTAGTAGTACTTTTTTTTTGTTTTCGTCTGGGCCGATTGCCTGTATGCTGCATGTGTGCATGCCTTACGTGTTCCCTGATCGGTCGATTCTACTGTTTCGATTCTCGATTGTCGAATCAAATTCCTTCTAGTGGTTTCGCCTTTTATTTGCGCCCTTCTGAATCCAAGCTAGCGGTCCTGCGCGTCGCATGTACTTTTGGCGATTTATAATAATGTTCCTGTCTTTTTCTGGACGAACTTTTGCGTTGTAATGGTTAATTATTCCCATCATTCGAGAGGACTCAGATGAGTAGTAATAGAAACAGAGGGGGCTAGTTGGTGATGCATGACGGTGGATCCTTGTATTTTTAGCTATTACAGAATTAATGTTTTTATTCGCAGGCAGATTTTGATGGTATGCCCAGATTTTAAATATATGCAACGGAATCGTACTTGGCGTATTCATTATGTCGATTATATTTTTCCTTTCCCGAATAGGATTGAGAGTATGATGGAAGCCAGATACATGCACAAAGAGACACATCGGTTAATCTGAAAGACATAAGCTAGGCTCCACGACAACATGAGTAGCGTTCTATCTCATTTGGTGGCCTCATAAACCAGTAAGACGATCTTGTTGAGTTACGGAAATGTTATCTTAGAAACACAATTTCAGAACCTAGCATGCTCAGATCTTGGATTTGCTAGAATGAACAAAAAAACCTTACTCAAAGTTGCTGGTAGCAGAATTGTTACCCTGTAGTAGTATGCCCCCTCTGGAAATGGTATTCAATACATATCTTCATGTGCAACGTAGCACATAACTGATCTGGCAACCAATTAAGAGCATATGAGGGAATAACAAAAGAGAAAGGTCTAACATGAAAGAAAAGAGCTTGTCAAGATTGCCAAGGAGACTGCCTGGCTCTCTTGTAGTTGGTAAAAAGGCTGCCATAGATGGAGAAACAACTTTCCACACCCATAGAAGAAGCAGGCAAGTCATCCTTGGCTACTAAACAATATAGGTAACTCTTTTCTTCATGTAAGACCTAATCTTTTTTCCTTTCACACTTTCCAATTAATCTCAACACACTATAAAACCAACTTCCATTTTGGTCTTTTAGTCCTCCATGTACAACTGTATATATAGCTAACAATTTCCCTTGGTGAATAATACGCAGATAAGGTTCTGATTTTCTCTACGACCCTTTCCTTATCGTATTACTTCCGTTCTGCCTCTCTTCTCCAAAGAAATGAAGTAGTGGTCTCTTTTTGCGAGCCCTGTTTGACTTTGACATTAGGTGGAATATATTCCTCAACATGTCAAATTGTCAATGGTGGATAGAACTGACACTTGTCTATTACTTTTTTTTTGTAATGGACAGTGTAGTGTAGGGGAGCCATATTCCCACTGATACTCTCTAGAGATATCCTCGAATATTGAAAGCCTGACTTAAGTTTAAACATAGGGAGAAGGTAAATGCTAAAGAAGGTGCGACTAGCGACCTTGTATCTTGAGTTTAGACAGCAATTGCCTAGTATATTTCCTTATTGCTCTGTAGTTTTGTCAGCTCAAATCTGCTACGTTTGTGCTACTAGTGAACAGAAGAAGGATGCTTCATTTGCAGTCTTGTCAAGACAGTTACTTGATGAATGTTGCAAAACATAGAAGCTTGATTCTTCCTTCTATCAATTAAAACCTTACACTCAGTAGCCAGTTAACAATGAAGCTACGGAGAAGTACGATGCAAGTTACAGTCATGTGATGCTCTAAAGCATGTATCTAATGCCGAGCCTTTGAATTATTGACATAATATATATTCTCTCTTCTTCTTACCCTAATTACATCTTCATATAATTACTCATGATTATGGTTTGCTGCTCAGATCAAACCATTAACTTTTGCTTCCTTTTCCTAAAATCCAGTTGCCCTATTGTTCTCAAATTGGTTTCCTTATATTTGTCGACATTAATAGGGATCTAAGCTGGTAATAAAAGGTTCCATAACATCACTTCCTAATGTCCACATACCCATACAGCTGTCCTACTGGAAACCCCATAGCGCGCCATAATATTGTTTGCTCTCGGTTAGAAAAAGGATCCTAGAGAAGCTTCCCCTAAAGATTGAATTCACCTAGAGAAAAACGCTTGCTCAAGCAAATTTCTTTCATTTCCAATATAACACTGACTATTTTTAAGGATAGGTATACGAGAGCTAGGTTCAAGACCTTGGAAAATTAATCTTAAAAGCTCCTTTTTCTTCATGTAAGACCTCAATGTATGATTGTAAACCTGGTTATTTCTGTTTTTGCTACTTTCATATTCATGAGTCATGTCTTTTTCAACATGCCTTGAGATTGATAGTGAAATGGAACCACAGACTAGTTTGATTAGGCCTTTTCTTTGTTCCTTTTTATCTGTCTCATAAATGGTGTTATAGATAATTACTTCTCCCAAGGTAGTTATCTTGGACTGACTGACTAATTAATGCGTACTCTTATGGAGTAGTTGCTTTTAATAAATCGTTCAACCTCACTCTGTTCAGGGACCCCTGAATTGTTCTTACGTACCAGATTCCAACTTTTACATCACTTTGGTAGACTCATTCATGCATTTACTTCATCACTTCTGTTATATTTCTGTGCGTGTACTTTTGCTCACTTATGCATTGCAAAGCTGTCGATTGCACCTGCTAGAATGTATAAACACCGGTAACAAAGAAATGATGAATAGTAGTATTATTTTACAGGCACCAGTACATTTACTCATACGTATTCTATGCCGATTTAGTTATACGCATGCACTTAATAATGATGGAACCTCTACCCATAGCTTCAGTTAACGTATACTCATATTTGCCCTTGCGGCACTCTAGGCCATGTGCCTATAATTATAAAAAAAAAAATACTCATTCCTGTCATGGGCCAAATTATGCCAGTCATATAGAGGTCAACCAGAAAGCTACATTTGCTGGGGAGTTGAGGTAGTAACTGGAATATTGAAAGACTGAAGCCAGATGGTCAAGATCCACCAATTGAGGCAAAATTGTATAGGTCTCGGTTGATGATACTAAGCTTAGCGGATCCAGAAGCTTTGTTTGGGGGCAAAAAATTTTTTTTGACACGGTCACTCTTTAAAATATTATGACATTTTGTACTTTTTTAAAAATTTATAAGAGCATTTGACAAATTTTCAAAAGTTTCCCACCGGCCCCCCTTGGATCCGCCCCTTGGTATACCATGCATTTTGTTAGAGTGTATTTGCTTGGCTGTATGAAGCCAGTATATTGACGATGGAGATCACATTGAACTAAACACAAAAAGTGACTTGGAATAGCAACTTCAGAAGCTAGTCCGAGTCATGCCAGTTGCTGAAAAATAAAATTGGATTTTGGCCAAACTCCACGACGAAAGAGAAACGTCTGTCAAGAGAGCCAGAAAGACTGTCTGACCGTCTTATCTAGAAGTAGAACAAGCTCCTTACAATTGTACAACTCTAGAAGTCATACGGAGACGCTGCCAAATCATCTTTGACTACTAAACAACTTGACCTATTAATGCAAATCATTTCTCTCAGCATTTGATCATCTAACTAACAAATTAAAGTCCCTTTTCACTTTGTGAGCTTAGGTATCCTAGAACAAAGAGTAGTGATTAGTAAGAAGGAATAAGAAGGTATGAAGTTGGACATGTGAAGGATGATTCATTTTGTAGAATTACAGAATATTTGTAGCAATTGAAGTAACAACAATACGTAACACAAAGATGTTTATCATTTCATTAATGGTAGATACTAGTAGTTGGTAATGGCTGGTTAGCTAGTTCTTTTGGTGTTTTTAGCATTATAATCTATCTTTTCAGGTGAAACGCCCAGTCTTGTCCATATTTGCTAATTACAATCAGGGTCATACTGTTCCTTATCTTCCTCTGTATTGTATTATCGCAGCAGCGATTTCACCTTCACTGACGATTGTGCTATTTGGTTTGAAGAAGGCAACATGATGCATCTGCCTGTAAAGTACGACTAGACCAAGCTTCATCGTGTGTCATTGGTGCCGCAGGCTTCAGCACTGCAGTTATAACCATTAAGAATGGATGATGGAATTTAATTTTATCAGATCAGTATCATGAAAATGGAAATTACCAGCAGCATAAAATCCTTTTGTCGACTAAAAGGTTAAAATGGACAGTTAATAGTACCTACTACTTTTTCTTTATAGTGGAACTGTGGAAGAAGAGAAGTGGGAAGAGAAAAGGCCTATCATGAAAGAAAAGGGCAGGTCTAGATAGCCAAGGAGACTTCCTGGTTCTGCCTCTTCCACCAGGAAGGAAAGCCTTTAAAGCCTCCTATCTTAAAATGGAGATTGAAGAAGCAGGCAAGTCATCCTTGGCTACCTAACAACTTGGCTCTTTTCCACATGTAAGACCTCGCTCTTTCATGTCATCTTGCCTTGTGATCTCCTAAGTTTCTAGGTTTTCCTTGTTTATATAGCCAGCTACGGAATAATATCACAGATCTGTTTGCTGATCCCTTTTTCCATCATCATCTTTCACTCACCATAGATATATATTCTTTGACTTCGCACTCTTGTCAGGCTCCTTCTAAAAGCAAATGCATGCAGAAAGTGACTGGATGCTCCGGTGCTTTAATTAAAGCTGAGGGACAGCTCACAGACAGTATGCATAAGAATGCTGCTTAAACGGACCAAATTATAGAACATAGTAAAGGTATTGCGGCTTCATTATGACATGCAAAAAAAAGCACTTGTCATCCTCTCAGCCAAGTAGAATTTGGCTCATCTAGCTGAGGTGGACTCACTCAGAAAATATATATATGCAATTCTGTGAGGACTGATTCTGAGTGTGACATAAGTTCATAACTCTGACAGTGAATCCATATGCTTAAATCGAAAATATCTTCTGATATCATGTTTATTATTCTTTCCTTAAAAAATAGGGATATGTTTTATTACATGCTAAAACTGTATCGGATTACCCTTTCCAAGACCTTATCCTGCTATAAATAGTTGTTCCTTAATCATGTCTCACTTACTGCTTTTCAATCTCTTAGCTAGCCAGGTTTAATGTACAGAAAAACTGGTTTGACTGCACCCTTCTATCTTAGAATATGTCCCAGATGGTTTATTACCAAATGGCCTAATGGATTTTAACTCCACTGTTTTTTCTTGATCTTTTGAAGTGACAGGCGCAAGAATATGATCCTCTGTGCATCTACATTCGACTTAATCTGGTCCATAATGAAGAGGCAGGTGGAAAAAAGGCCATGCGAACCTGAAGAATGACTTTAAATCTTTGTTTTCTTCTGAGGCTTAGAAATTAGAATCATGAAGCCTATAGAAATAGGAAGTTTCAATCACTGCTGGCTTACATCTTTGGGCAACCTGGACAGCCAAAAAGCTTTTCTTCATATAAAAGTCGTAATTGATTTCCTCCTGGTGTACTTGATCCAATCTACCAATTAGCTGAATATCCTGATACAAAATTTTCTGGGATTTCTAAATCAGCTTTGATAATTGAAGATGATAAGATTCTAGCTGGCAAACTAATGCAGGTATGGTCAGTATGGGATAACTCTGTCCTTATCTTTATTGCTCTTTTTTTCTCTCACGCATGCACACACAATGCTCACTGCTATTGTGAAACACTTTAGAAGATGCGGAACATTGACTCATACATTTAACAAAAAAACCTTCATATCTGTTTATCTTATTTGCAGAAATAATTGACCAGATGTCAACCATTATTGTTAAAGAATATATTCACATTCAAAGCAGAAGTATGAAAGTTTGTTATCTGTAGGATTGGAAAAGTTTTTTTTTTTTTTTACGAAGGTACTCAAAACCATTAGAAAAGAAAGAGGGCACCAAGATCAGCATGTTAGCTGGATTAATGCTACGTTGTTCAGGTAACCACTTGTGCTCTGAACTCGACATCACTTGATAACTTTTTACCATTAGTTGGGTCCTCCCCACATCAATTTTGGATTTTTTCTTTCCCTGAAAATTTAAGTCGGTAGTCTGCCAACTTTTTCTATTTTATAAAAGGGAAAATATACAATTTTCCTTGAAAAAGTTCATCATTTGTTATTCTTCATATGTCTTGAAAAAAAATTATAATATGTAATTGTATCATGAAATGACATTAAATATTGATTATTTTATCTCTCATATTGTAATTATGTTTTAGTGTGTAATATGACACTTTTTTTCGGGGCATTTTATGAATATTTCCAAAATAAATCAAAATACTACAAAAAATATATAGATAATTAAAAAAAAATTGCAATTATTTTAGATAATGTTAAATATTATAAATTAATTTGAGGTAGTCATATGTAATTTAAAATTCTAGCCTCCATGCCATCGTATTAATTTTTCTCTAGTACACTAATTTGAACTTTTATTTTTTTATTACTTCCTAATTAATATGTAAATAATAATATAAGAAAATTTATTATATGTTCCTCATAAAATTATAATATCTTAATTTAGCTAGAAATATCATATCAGTTTGTTGAGTGATTTAGCTATAATTATAGCTAAATAGAGATAATAATTTCTATGGAGAGCAAAACTGATGATAACTTTTTTCTTGTATTGTTATTTATCGTAGTAGTATAAAGAAAAAAATAGTGCAAACTAGTGGGTTAAAGAAACTTAATGTGTCGCATGATGAGTTGAATTTTTCAATTAAAATCATATACAACTAGCTCATTTTATATTGGACTAGTTATGTTTATAAATGGATATATCTATATCAACAACCAACCATAATTGTAATTTGCAAATATTGTAGAAGTAGAATGATAAATAGTCGAAGAAGGTAAAAAACAAGAGAAGAAAAATAATTAATTTGTTTGAAGTTTTGTGTATGTGTAATATTTAATATTATTTATTTTATTTTTAATATTTATCTTTATAATTTTATTATTTGTTTAAATATTTTTTATAATTATCTATATTTTTTGTAGTATTTTAAAAAATATGGAAAATTCAATAAATTCATATTTGTATGATTTACAATGTCAAAGGTAAAATAGTCATTATTTAAGGTTCTTTCACGATACAATGGCTTATCATGAATTTTTCATGGCATGTAGAGAACAAATTTCAAATGAGTGTGCAACTTTTAGTGTCATATTGTGAATTTTCTCTTTTTAATAAAGTTCATTAGTATCACCAAAACTAAGGTTCCTTACAACCTTCTAGTGTATGTACAAAGCTCTCCTAATTACATGATTGGCATAAGTACAACACAGTGGCATATTGTGAATTAATTTTTCTTCACGGCATATAAAAACAAGTTACACAAATTATAAAACTTTTTTGTAGAATAGTTTGAAATTTCCCTCTTTAATAAAACAAGTTTTGTGCTGCACAAAAAAGATCGTTGAAATTCCTGTTATTCCTTATTGGTGTAAAAACAATAGCATACGACAATGTTGCCCATACCTTTAGTTGCTTCCTACTAATCCATCAACTACCTTATTCCAACCGAGGGAAACATGGGAGCTAACATCCCATTTGATCATTTTATCTCTAGTAGTAACTACTAGCCAAGTGATAAAGACATCTCTTAGAAAGTCGCTTCTACTTCGTATCCTGGGGCCTTGGCACAATAATCTCAATCTGCTCATTTTAACGTAACAGTGTGTCGAGACTTCAGGCCCAATCACCTAAGGTTGTGGCGGGCGGGAATAGTCATGGTACCAAAGAAGAACCACAACATAATTTAATGATAAAATTAGTTACACTGGATCTGTGTTTCGGTCCAAACATGATCTACATCAAGATAAAATAACTTTATTAAAAGAATAAAGATTACAAGATTATATGAATTTACTAACCAATCCGTGTTTCCCTTGGTGTTTTTTCCTGAGTCCCTTTAAGTTCTATAGGACCATCCTTGATTCTCTCGGATATGATCCTACAATTTGGAGTGATACTAAACTACGAATTACTAGATCTATTTATAGTGATAGATCCTAACTATTCATCTATCCCCAAATTAATCCATTAATAATCACCATATATGTGGCACACTAGTTACAACAGTTTCCACCTTATTAGCACCATCAATTAACACCTTAGGAAAAACTAACAATTAGGTCTCCTGAAAACAGTCTTCACTCCATTTTCTAAGGGCTTCAGCTTCTTCATAACTTTCCTCCCAAATACTAATTTTGGGATTCCAACTATATCTGCCCGTACCCACAGACTGAAGCGGCATAAGAGCCTATTATCCATATACCCGAGTTTAAGTGATAGGCCACGGTCACTCGACACCAAAAACAAGAGTACAACCCGTCAACATCTAACCATTACGAAGAATAACCATCGGAAAACCATCTTAGCTTAAAGGACCATCAAAAGTAACATCTAAAAGTACCATCTGCTAACACAACGGTGAGAGAGCATTAAGATGTTAGGTGTGATGTTGCTGCGACAGTCGTTGTCCTCTTTCTCTCATCTGATTCCTTCAGTGAGTTTGGCTGTCTGGGAGTTTACTCCATCGGTAGTTCTATCCTTCCTCTCCTCTTCGGGCGAGTGGGGTGGAGATTTTTAGGTTAGCGAGTTCGCCTTTGGGGTCTCGGAGCCAGGTTTCATCTTCGGTGCAGAGGTGGTGCGATTCGTTGGCTAGGCTCGGTGACGGGAGCGTTATTGCCATTAGGTCTGGAAGTGAGGTGTGCTAAACGAGAAATTGTTAGGATAAACTATATACATAAAAAGAATAAAATATTAAACTAATCCTACAACTCTACTACGGGTAGCAAAATAAAACCCGGTCGGAGTATAGTGTAAATATATTACGACCGAGAGTATCGTACCCAAGGGACTTATAGAAAATTAGTCCTAATCCGGGCAAAAGCCTATTCTATAATAACAAGGGGGGAATTGAAAATGTGATCCTAAACTAAATAAATAAATAAATAAACTAACTTTGATTTGGGAAGATTATCAATGCAAAAGGTTCGTATGACCAATGATCAAGGGTGGCAAGTCTCAAAGAGGATTTGGTCTCGCAAAATGCATATGCCGGATGTGATGCCGGATCCTCGCTACCCGGCAGATTCATGGCCTTGAACGTGCCGGATAACTTATACCCGGCATGCCATCCGGCATAGTACATTTCGTAAACAACACTTCCAGATTCGGTTCTGACAAAAGGAACTCAATATTCATACTTGCATCGTGCATAGCCAATGCCGCGAATACAACAGAATAATGGGAAATAAGAGATTAACCCTAAACCTTAAGTCTTGCTCCCGCTGAGGCGCAGAAGACAATGTTAAAGATTACCAAAATCCTAATCTATCCTATTCTTGTCTTGTGAACATCAAATAGGACTTAGAGATAAGAGAATGAATAGCTACTTCATTCTACTTGTAAGAAGATTAGAACTCGGGTTAAGAAACTTGAAAATTCCATAAATGATCATAAGAGTTTTACAAGGAAGTCATCCCTAACCAAAACCTAACAAGGATTCTGCATCACCATCCACACAACTACAAGAAGAGAATACAAAGGGGGAGAGGATGTTAATAGCCTTAACCCTGACAAGGTCTTCTTCTTCTCTTGCGTGGATGGATCTGCAAATGTTCCTTGGACACCAACACTTGGATGGGGCGGAAACTGAGATGTGAATGAGTATAATATGGTGTTGAAGTGTGTCAATTGAGCCTTCCTCGGCCTATTTATAG
The DNA here is from genome assembly GCA_023374045.1 of Limonium bicolor. Classification (NCBI taxonomy): domain Eukaryota; kingdom Viridiplantae; phylum Streptophyta; class Magnoliopsida; order Caryophyllales; family Plumbaginaceae; genus Limonium; species Limonium bicolor. The sequence goes on along the minus strand of CM041776.1, from coordinate 331,649,310 downwards.
GCATTAATTGTGTCGTTGCCGGGCGTCGTGCCGGATCACCAGTAGCCGGCACACGTGATAAATGCGCCCAACTGTAACGGTCGAAACCGTCAATTCCGCGCGAAACAGTGCATATGCCGGGTAGGATATACCCGGCATCACACCCGGCAGCATCCTTTTCACCAACGGTCAATAACTGCTATCGCTTGGTCAACCGTGGCGACTCTTCACTTATGCCGGATGGAATCTACCCGGCATTAGGTCCGGCAAGGCCTCTTTTCTGTTCTGTGCTTATGCCGTGCAGAAACAACCCGACATGGAGTCCGGCTTCAACTGAACTTTTGCCTAGAAAATCATTCCTTGCACAGAAAACTCATAAAACATAAGTCTGTACAAATATTATACTTTAACACATAATAAGCATAAATAACAAATATAACTTTATTTAGATAAATATAATACTAAATCTAATGCATAAAATATGATAAGTCTGCGGCTTATCAAGGCCCTACACTTACCTTTTGCTAGTCCTCGAGCAAAACAAGATTAGAAAGGAGTAATTACTTATGCACAAAACAGATAAACTCTAGAATGAAATGTAGATAAATATTCCAACTCTATGACTCTAATTCATAAGTATCACTTATCTACCTTATCTATCAAAACATACTAATGGGTATAAAAAAGATTTCAAAATCGATCAAAAACTTTTGGGCTATTTTGCATAAGGGATTTGTAATCTCTCCTTTTTCCGGTTTCCATCATTCAGCTCTATTTTTCAAGAGTTTCTGAATGTGGCCAAGACTCTCATCAATGGTTTTATGAATCAGCCCTATTTTGCAAGAGTTTCTGAATCAACCATGATTTTTTTGCATTGAAGAACGGGGAATTTAGGAGAAAAATAAAAGGAAAAACTCTCTTTTCTTGCTTTTATTCAGAGGCACTTTTGCAACCTCAAGGAATATAATGCTTTTCCTTTGGAAGAAGATTTTTTCTTTCTTTTTTTCTTTTTCTTCTTCTTTCTTTTGCACAAAAACCCTTTTTAAGATTTTCACCCAAAAGATTTTTCACAATTTGGAAAGAAAAGAATAACACCCATAAGTACATAAAGGAAAGAATTAGGAGAAAGATCATGTACTCATGTTAATAAAGAGAATCAAAAAGTTAAAACAGGAATCTATAAGTCATTAGAAAGCTTACCTCTTGAGAGAACAAGCTTTTAGTCATTCCTAATCTTATCTCAATCAAAAACATGCAAAAAGTTTAGTAAAACATGATAAAACTCAAACTTATGCATATTAATAAAACTTATTTTTTTAAGGGGGGTCCCTGCCCTACACTTGGCAGGAACACTGTCCCCAGTGTTCGAAAGAAAAAATAAAGAAAACTTTTTTTTTTAAGAAACTTAAACAACTAATGAAAGATTTAAAACAATAAAATAAAAAAATTAAAGAGAAAAATTAAATGAAGAAGGCTCCCCTGTTTGATAGTGAAGGCGTGAGGAGGAACCGCCCTACACTTAGCCTTTTAGGCTATTTGGCATCCTTGGAGATCCTAGGTAGAATGGTGACCGAATTCGCATGCTCCCGTGGATTGGTTTGCGTTTGGGACGGGAGCTGACCTTGCTGTCGTGGTTGCATCAGAAGTTGCTGTAGTTGCAACTGCAACGATTTGTGCTCCTTGCGAATGGTCGAGATCTCGTTGTGAGTATCCTGGGTCTTGTTCATCAGGGCTGACATCATGTCACGAAGTTCAGCCATTTCAGCCTCTGATGATGATGCAGGATGGGATGGTCTGAATTGCCTTGGACCTCCCTGGTAGCCGGCTTGACTCTGGAAGTGTTGAGGGGGTTGGCCCCTGTTGCCATGGCTGCCGATACCCTTGGTTACTCACATAGTTGACTTCCTCAACATTCTGAAAGTCTGGAATATCAGGGCTCGAGCGTGCGGTCGTGCACTAACCACGTTCGCTTGTTGAGGAAGTTTGTTCATTGCTATTTGCTCCACCACTTTCTGTAGAGCACTAACCTTCGTTGACGTCTGGGCATTACTCTCCAATAACTGCTCATGACTTTGCATCAATTTGTCGAATTTGGAGTCGCCCTCTTCCACTTGAAATAAACCAGCGGTACCACCCCTGGTTCCACCTGTGGCCCAATCTCTAATCTCTTCGCAAAGAGATTCAACTCCACTAAGGAATTGATCTCCAGGCTTCTTCAATATGTCTGCACCAAGGGAGGAAAGGATCATGGTCTTGCATTGGTTGACCAATCCCTTGTAAAACAACTGAGATAGTTGTTCCTTGGTGAGGCCGTGGTGTGGACATGTGCGTAGCAACCCTTTGAATCTGTCCCAAGTCTCACAGATGTTCTCCGAGGTGGGTTGTCTGAAGTTGTATATCTCGGCGATCATCTCCAGGGTGCGACTTGGAGGCATGAACTTGTCATAAAACTTGGTTGCCATGTCCTCCCATGTGGTGATGGTACTGGGGGTTAGACTGTGGTACCACTTGCTGGCATTCCCTGTAAGGCTATGGGGGAAGAGAAAGCCTGGCATATTGGAGGACGTTATTTGTGGAAGTTATGCTGTTTGTATGCTGTAGAAATTTAGTGACGTGGAGCAAAGCATCGTCCGGATTTGTACGTCAAAAAGACCCAACTCCTTTATGCATCTAATTTAATGATATGGCTTAAGTTTTTGCCATTCATCGTATTCGTTTTGAGGAAGGAGAGGAAGGTCGATTGCTGGTTTCTGGCTTTGGTTAGAAGGCCGGTTTATGTTACGGACGGTAGGTGCTGCCATTGGTGTAGGATCTGCTTCTTGTAGAATTCTTTGTTGCCTTAAGTATGAAGTAGGGTTCTCTCGATCTCCGGATCAGGTGGCTAAATTGTCAGGAGTACTCGTTGACCGAAGAAGCATTCACTGGATAACTTCAGGAGGACAAGAGAAAACGTTATAATAATGACATAATTAAAATTATGAAAATACAAATGAACAAATTTTTGGTTATGCGGACAGGGCCGGGTGACTCTTACCCGGCAGTGGACTTCCTCCACTAATGCCAATTTGCTAAACGAGAAAGTAGGATAACTATATACATAAAAAGAATAAAATAATAAACTAATCCTACAACTCTACTACGGGTAGCAAAATAAAACCCGGTCGGAGTATAGTGTAAATATATTACGACCGAGAGTATCGTACCCAAGGGACTTATAGAAAATTAGTCCTAATCCGGGCAAAAGCCTATTCTATAATAACAAGGGGGGAATTGAAAATGTGATCCTAAACTAAATAAAAAACTAACTTTGATTTGGGAAGATTATCAATGCAAAAGGTTCGTATGACCAATGATCAAGGGTGGCAAGTCTCAAAGAGGATTTGGTCTCGCAAAATGCATATGCCGGATGTGATGCCGGATCCTCGCTACCCGGCAGATTCATGGCCTTGAACGTGCCGGATAACTTATACCCGGCATGCCATCCGGCATCGTACATTTCGTAAACAACACTTCCAGATTCGGTTCTGACAAAAGGAACTCAATATTCATACTTGCATCGTGCATAGCCAATGCCGCGAATACAACAGAATAATGGGAAATAAGAGATTAACCCTAAACCTTAAGTCTTGCTCCCGCTGAGGCGCAGAAGACAATGTTAAAGATTACCAAAATCCTAATCTATCCTATTCTTGTCTTGTGAACATCAAATAGGACTTAGAGATAAGAGAATGAATAGCTACTTCATTCTACTTGTAAGAAGATTAGAACTCGGGTTAAGAAACTTGAAAATTCCATAAATGATCATAAGAGTTTTACAAGGAAGTCATCCCTAACCAAAACCTAACAAGGATTCTGCATCACCATCCACACAACTACAAGAAGAGAATACAAAGGGGGAGAAGGAGATGTTAATAGCCTTAACCCTGACAAGGTCTTCTTCTTCTCTTGCGTGGATGGATCTGCAAATGTTCCTTGGACACCAACACTTGGAGTGGGGCGGAAACTGAGATGTGAATGGAGTATAATATGGTGTTGAAGTGTGTTAAATTGTAGCCTTCCTCGGCCTATTTATAGGCATTAATTGTGTCGTTGCCGGGCGTCGTGCCGGATCACCATAGCCGGCACACGTGATAAATGCGCCCAACTGTTAACGGTCGAAACCGTCAATTCCGTGCGAAACAGTGCATATGCCGGGTAGAGATACCCGGCATCACACCCGGCATCATCCTTTTCACCAACGGTCAATAACTGCTATCGCTTGGTCAACCGTGGCGACTCTTCACTTATGCCGGATGGAATCTACCCGGCATTAGGTCCGGCAAGGCCTCTTTTCTGTTCTGTGCTTATGCCGTGCAGAAACTACCCGGCATGGAGTCCGGCTTCAACTGAACTTTTGCCTAGAAAATCATTCCTTGCACAGAAAACTCATAAAAACATAAGTCTGTACAAATAATATACTTTAACACATAATAAGCATAAATAACATAAATATAACTTTATTTAGATAAATATAATACTAAATCTAGTGCATAAAATATGATAAGTCTGCGGCTTATCAAGGCCCTACACTTACCTTTTGCTAGTCCTCGAGCAAAACAAGATTAGAAAGGAGTAATTACTTATGCACAAAACAGATAAACTCTAGAATGAAATGTAGATAAATTTTCCAACTATATGACTCTAATTCATAAGTATCACTTATCTACCTTATTCTATCAAACATACTAATGGGTATAAAACAAGGAATTTCAAAACCGATCAAAAACTTTTGGGCTATTTTGCATAAGGGATTTGTAATCTCTCCTTTTTCCGGTTTCCATCATTCAGCTCTATTTTTCAAGAGTTTCTGAATGTGGCCAAGACTTCATCAATGGTTTATGAATCAGCCCTATTTTGCAAGAGTTTCTGAATCAACCATGATTTTTTTTGCATTGAAGAACGGGGAATAGGAGAAAAATAAAAGGAAAAACTCTCTTTCTTGTTTTATTCAGAGGCACTTTGCAACCTCAAGGAATATAATGCTTTTCCTTTGGAAGAAGATTTTTTCTTTTCTTTTTTTTTCTTTCTTCTTCTTTCTTTTGCACAAAAACCCTTTTTAAGATTTCACCCAAAAGATTTTTCACATTTGGAAAGAAAAGAATAAACACCCATAAGTACATAAAGGAAAGAATTAGGAGAAAGATCATGTACTCATGTTAATAAAGAGAATCAAAAAGTTAAAAACAGGAATCTATAAGTCATTAGAAGCTTACCTCTTGAGAGAACAAGCTTTTAGTCATTCCTAATCTTATCTCAATCAAAAACATGCAAAAAGTTTAGTAAACATGAATGAAACGCAAAACTTATGCATATTAAAAAAAACTTATTTTTTTAAGGGGGGTCCCTGCCCTACACTTGGCAGGAACACTGTCCCAGTGTTCGAAAGAAAACGATAAGTAAAACTTTTTTTTTTTTAAGAAACTTGAAACAACTAATGAAAGCAATTTAAAACAATAACATAAAATTAAAAGAGAAAAAATAAATGATACGAAGGGCTCCCCTGTTTGATAGTGAAGGCGTGAGGAGGAACCGCCCTACACTTAGCCTTTTAGGCTATTTGGCATCCTTGGAGATCCTAGGTAGAATGGTGACCGAATTCATGCTCCCGTGGATTGGTTTGCGTTTGGGATGGGAGCTGACCTTGTTGTCGCGGTTGCATCAGAAGTTGCTGTAGTTGCAACTGCAACGATTTGTGCTCCTTGCGAATGGTCGAGATCTGTTGAGTATCCTGTGTCTTGTTCATCAGGGCTGACATCATGTCACGAAGTTCAGCCATTTCAGCCTCTGATGATGATGCAGGATGGGATGGTCTGAATTGCCTTGGACCTCCCTGGTAGCCGGCTTGACTCTGGAAGTGTTGAGGGGGTTGGTGCCCCTGTTGCCATGGCTGCCGATACCCTTGGTTACTCACATAGTTGACTTCCTCAACATTCTGAAAGTCTGGCATATCAGGGCTAGCTGTGCGGTCGTGCACTAACCACGTTCGCTTGTTGAGGAAGTTTGTTCATTGCTATTTGCTCCACCACTTTCTGTAGAGCACTAACCTTCGTTGAGTCTGGGCATTACTCTCCAATAACTGCTCATGACTTTGCATCAATTTGTCGAATTTGGAGTCGCCCTCTTCCACTTGAAATAAACCAGCGGTACCACCCCTGGTTCCACCTGTGGCCCAATCTCTAATCTCTTCGCAAAGAGATTCAACTCCACTAAGGAATTGATCTCCAGGCTTCTTCAATATGTCTGCACCAAGGGAGGAAAGGATCATGGTCTTGCATTGGTTGACCAATCCCTTGTAAAACAACTGAGATAGTTGTTCCTTGGTGAGGCCGTGGTGTGGACATGTGCGTAGCAACCCTTGAATCTGTCCCAAGTCTCACAGATGTTCTCCGAGGTGGGTTGTCTGAAGTTGTATATCTCGGCGATCATCTCCAGGGTGCGGCTTGGAGGCATGAACTTGTCATAAAACTTGGTTGCCATGTCCTCCCATGTGGTGATGGTACTGGGGGTTAGACTGTGGTACCACTTGCTGGCGTTCCCCGTAAGGCTATGGGGGAAGAGGGAAAGCCTGGCATATTGGAGGACGTTATTTGTGGAGGTTAGGCTGTTTGTATGCTGTAGAAATTTAGTGACGTGGAGCAAAGCATCGTCGGATTTGTACCGTCAAAAGACCCAACTCCTTTATGCATCTAATTTGATGATATGGCTTAAGTTTTTGCCATTCATCGTATTCGTTTTGAGGAAGGAGAGGAAGGTCGATTGCTGGTTTCTGGCCTTGGTTAGGAGGCCGATTTATGTTACGGACGGTAGGTGCTGCCATTGGTGTGATGTGTAGGTTACGTAGGTTTCTTCGTTGTTGAAGGGAGCGAAGAAAGGTCCTCTCGATTTCTGGGTCGAAATTTGCTAAATCTTCAGGAGAATTCGTGGACCGTAGAAGCATTCACTTTGATAACTTCACGAGGAGCAAGAGAAAACGTTATAATATTCGTAATAATAAAAGAAATAACATAGAGACGTAATTAGACGTACGAAAATATGAAAAGAAATGAATTTTTGGTTCTGCCGGACAGGGAGCCGGGCGATACATACCCGGCAGTGGACTTCCTCCACTAATGCCGGGTTTATACAAGCCGGCATGTTGCCCGGCGTGACCAGAAATCGAAAAATACTTAATTAAAAGACATTTAAATGTAAAAGATAATCAAAATAAATGTAAGAGCAAATAAGAGATTGTAACATGCCGGGTGCCATGCCGGATAAACCATGTCCGGCATCGGACTTCCTTCGAGAGCCGGTTGTTGGAAACCCGGCACAATACACGGCAAGTTCAAACTCGAAATTCAAAATAAAGAATCTTAGTATAAGGACTAATATAAGAGAAAAATAACGAAAGAAGTAGACAAAAATTTTGAAAAACTTTGAACATGCCGGACACAATGCCGGGTAAAACACGTCCGGCACTTCGCACGGCACATTCAAATCTGCAAACTAAGGGCGAAAATAAATTAAAGAATCAAGGAATTAAAGAATCAAAGAATTAAAGAATAAAGAATAGGGCGTTTTACCGAATTTAGGACTTGGACTAATTCCAAGTCCCCGGCAACGGCGCCAATTTGCTAACAGAGAAATTGTTAGGATAAAACTATATACAAAAAGAATAAAATAATAAACTAATCCTACAACTCTACTACGGGTAGCAAAATAAAACCCGGTCGGAGTATAGTGTAAATATATTACGACCGAGAGTATCGTACCCAAGGGACTTATAGAAAATTAGTCCTAATCCGGGCAAAAGCCTATTCTATAATAACAAGGGGGGAATTGAAAATGTGATCCTAAACTAAATAAATAAATAAATAAACTAACTTTGATTTGGGAAGATTATCAATGCAAAAGGTTCGTATGACCAATGATCAAGGGTGGCAAGTCTCAAAGAGGATTTGGTCTCGCAAAATGCATATGCCGGATGTGATGCCGGATCCTCGCTACCCGGCAGATTCATGGCCTTGAACGTGCCGGATAACTTATACCCGGCATGCCATCCGGCATCGTACATTTCGTAAACAACACTTCCAGATTCGGTTCTGACAAAAGGAACTCAATATTCATACTTGCATCGTGCATAGCCAATGCCGCGAATACAACAGAATAATGGGAAATAAGAGATTAACCCTAAACCTTAAGTCTTGCTCCCGCTGAGGCGCAGAAGACAATGTTAAAGATTACCAAAATCCTAATCTATCCTATTCTTGTCTTGTGAACATCAAATAGGACTTAGAGATAAGAGAATGAATAGCTACTTCATTCTACTTGTAAGAAGATTAGAACTCGGGTTAAGAAACTTGAAAATTCCATAAATGATCATAAGAGTTTTACAAGGAAGTCATCCCTAACCAAAACCTAACAAGGATTCTGCATCACCATCCACACAACTACAAGAAGAGAATACAAAGGGGGAGAAGGAGATGTTAATAGCCTTAACCCTGACAAGGTCTTCTTCTTCTCTTGCGTGGATGGATCTGCAAACGTTCCTTGGACACCAACACTTGGAATGGGGCGGAAACTGAGATGTGAATGAAGTAATATGGTGTTGAAGTGTGTCAAATTGTAGCCTTCCTCGGCCTATTTATAGGCATTAATTGTGTCGTTGCCGGGCGTCGTGCCGGATCACCAGTAGCCGGCACACGTGATAAATGCGCCCAACTGTTAACGGTCGAAACCGTCAATTCCGTGCGAAACAGTGCATATGCCGGGTAGAAGATACCCGGCATCACACCCGGCATCATCCTTTTCACCAACGGTCAATAACTGCTATCGCTTGGTCAACCGTGGCGACTCTTCACTTATGCCGGATGGAATCTACCCGGCATTAGGTCCGGCAAGGCCTCTTTTCTGTTCTGTGCTTATGCCGTGCAGAAACAACCCGGCATGGAGTCCGGCTTCAACTGAACTTTTGCCTAGAAAATCATTCCTTGCACAGAAAACTCATAAAAACATAAGTCTGTACAAATTATACTTTAACACATAATAAGCATAAATAACATAAATATAACTTATTTAGATAAATATAATACTAAATCTAGTGCATAAAATATGATAAGTCTGCGGCTTATCAAGGCCCTACACTTACCTTTTGCTAGTCCTCGAGCAAAACAAGATTAGAAAGGACTAATTACTTATGCACAAAACAGATAAACTCTAGAATGAAATGTAGATAAATATTTCCAACTATATGACTCTAATTCATAAGTATCACTTATCTACCTTATTCTATCAAAACATACTAATGGGTATAAAAAAGAATTTCAAAACCGATCAAAAACTTTTGGGCTATTTTGCATAAGGGATTTGTAATCTCTCCTTTTTCCGGTTTCCATCATTCAGTTCTATTTTTCAAGAGTTTCTGAATGTGGCCAAGACTCTCATCAATGGTTTTATGAATCAGCCCTATTTTGCAAGAGTTTCTGAATCAACCATGATTTTTTTGCATTGAAGAACGGGGAGTTTAGGAGAAAAATAAAAGGAAAAACTCTTTTCTTGCTTTTATTCAGAGGCACTTTTGCAACCTCTAGGAATATAATGCTTTTCCTTTGGAAGAAGATTTTTTTCTTTTTTTTTCTTTTTCTTCTTCTTTCTTTTGCACAAAAACCCTTTTTAAGATTTTCACCCAAAAGATTTTTCACAATTTGTAAAGAAAAGAATAACACCCATAAGTACATAAAGGAAAGAATTAGGAGAAAGATCATGTACTCATGTTAATAAAGAGAATGAAAAAGTTAAAAACAGGAATCTATAAGTCATTAGAGAGCTTACTCTTGAGAGAACAAGCTTTAGTCATTCCTAATCTTATCTCAATCAAAAACATGCAAAAAGTTTAGTAAAACATCGATAAAACTCACAACTTATGCATATTAGTAAAAACTTATTTTTTTAAGGGGGGTCCCTGCCCTACACTTGGCAGGAACACTATCCCCAGTGTTCGAAAGAAAACGAATAAGTAAATTTTTTTTTTAAGAAACTTGAAACAACTAATGAAAGCAATTTAAAAACAATAACATAAAATTAAAAGAGAAAAATTAAAAGATACGAAGGGCTCCCCTGTTTGATAGTGAAGGCGTGAGGAGGAACGCCCTACACTTAGCCTTTTAGGCTATTGGCATCCTTGGAGATCCTAGGTAGAATGGTGACCGAATTCGCATGCTCCCATGGATTGGTTTGCGTTTGGGATGGGAGCTGACCTTGCTGTCGCGGTTGCATCAGAAGTTGCTGTAACTGCAACTGCAACGATTTGTGCTCCTTGCGAATGGTCGAGATCTCATTTTGAGTATCCTGGGTCTTGTTCATCAGGGCTGACATCATGTCACGAAGTTCAGCCATTTCAGCCTCTGATGATGATGCAGGGTGGGATGGTCTGAATTGCCTTGGACCTCCCTGGTAGCCGGCTTGACTCTGGAAGTGTTGAGGGGGTTGGTGCCCCTGTTGCCATGGCTGCCGATACCCTTGGTTACTCACATAGTTGACTTACTCAACATTCTGTAAGTCTGGCATATCAGGGCTCGGAGCGTGCGGTCGTGCACTAACCATGTTCGCTTGTTGAGGAAGTTTGCTCATTGCTATTTGCTCCACCACTTTCTGTAGAGCACTAACCTTCGTTGATGTCTGGGCATTACTCTCCAATAACTGCTCATGACTTTGCAACAATTTGTCGAATTTGGAGTCGCCCTCTTCCACTTGAAATAAACCAGCGGTACCACCCCTGGTTCCACCTGTGGCCCAATCTCTAATCTCTTCGCAAAGAGATTCAACTCCACTAAGGAATTGATCTCCAGGCTTCTTCAATATGTCTGCACCAAGGGAGGAAAGGATCATGGTCTTGCATTGGTTGACCAATCCCTTGTAAAACAACTGAGATAGTTGTTCCTTGGTGAGGCCGTGGTGTGGACATGTGCGTAGCAACCCTTTGAATCTGTCCCAAGTCTCACAGATGTTCTCCGAGGTGGGTTGTCTGAAGTTGTATATCTCGGTGATCATCTCCAGGGTGCGACTTGGAGGCATGAACTTGTCATAAAACTTGGTTGCCATGTCCTCCCATGTGGTGATGGTACTGGGGGTTAGACTGTGGTACCACTTGCTGGCATTCCCTGTAAGGCTATGGGGGAAGAGGGAAAGCCTGGCATATTGGAGGACGTTATTTGTGGAGGTTAGGCTGTTTGTATGCTGTAGAAATTTAGTGACGTGGAGCAAAGCATCGTCCGGGTTTGTACCATCGAACATACCCAATTCCTTGATGCATCGTATTTGATGATATGGCTTAAGTTTTTGCCATTCATCGTATTGGTTTTGTGGAAGGAGAGGGAGGTCGATTGCGGGCTTTTGGCCTTGGTTAGAAGGCCGGTTTATGTTACGGACGGTAGGTGCTGCCATTGGTGTAGGATCTGCTTCTTGTAGAATTCTTTGTTGCCTTAAAGTTTGAAGCAGGGTTCTCTCGATCTCCGGATCAAAGTTGGCTAAATTTTCAGGAGAATTCGTTGACCGAAGAAGCATTCACTTGGATAACTTCAGGAGGAGCAAGAGAAAACGTTATAATATTCGTAATAATAAAAGAAATAATATAATGACATAATTAAAATTATGAAAATACACGAATGAACAAATTTTTGGTTATGCCGGACAGAGGGCCGGGTGACTCTTACCCGGCAGTGGACTTCCTCCACTATTGCCGGGTTTATACAACCCGGCATGTTGCCCGGCGTGAACAAAAATCGAAAAATTAACTTAATAAAAGACATTAAGTGCAGAAGATAATCAATATAGATGCAAGAGGAGATCATTCCTAACTGTCCCTCCTATTTACGACAATAATATTGAGAGAATTTGAACATGCCGGGTGACGAGCCGGATATAACCTGTCCGGCATAGGACTTCCTCCGAAATGCCGTGTGTAGAAAACCCGGCACAATACACGGCAAGCGCAAAAATCGAAATTCAAAATAAAGAAACATAGTATAGGAACTAATATAAGAGAGAAATAACGGAAGGGGTAGACAAAAATTTTGAAAAACTTTGAACATGCCGGACACAATGCCGGGTAAAACAAGTCCGGCATCGGACTTCCTCCGGGATTGCCGGGTGACAGATGCCCGACACTTCGCACGGCACATTCAAATCTGCAAACTAAGGGCGAAAATAAATTAAAGAATCAAGGAATTAAAGAATCAAAGAATTAAAGAATAAAGAATAGGGCGTTTTACCGAATTTAGGACTTTGACTAATTCCAAGTCCCCGGCAACGGCGCCAATTTGCTAAACGAGAAGTTGTTAGGATAAACTATATACATAAAAAGAATAAAATATTAAACTAATCCTACAACTCTACTACGGGTAGCAAAATAAAACCCGGTCGGAGTATAGTGTAAATTATTACGACCGAGAGTATCGTACCCAAGGGACTTATAGAAAATTAGTCCTAATCCGGGCAAAAGCCTATTCTATAATAACAAGGGGGGAATTGAAAATGTGATCCTAAACTAAATAAATAAACTAACTTTGATTTGGGAAGATTATCAATGCAAAAGGTTCGTATGACCAATGATCAAGGGTGGCAAGTCTCAAAGAGGATTTGGTCTCGCAAAATGCATATGCCGGATGTGATGCCGGATCCTCACTACCCGGCAGATTCATGGCCTTGAACGTGCCGGATAACTTATACCCGGCATGCCATCCGGCATAGTACATTTCGTAAACAACACTTCCAGATTCGGTTCTAACAAAAGGAACTCAATATTCATACTTGCATCGTGCATAGCCAATGCCGCGAATACAACAGAATAATGGGAAATAAGAGATTAACCCTAAACCTTAAGTCTTGCTCCCGCTGAGGCGCAGAAGACAATGTTAAAGATTACCAAAATCCTAATCTATCCTATTCTTGTCTTGTGAACATCAAATAGAACTTAGAGATAAGAGAATGAATAGCTACTTCATTCTACTTGTAAGAAGATTAGAACTCGGGTTAAGAAACTTGAAAATTCCATAAATGATCATAAGAGTTTTACAAGGAAGTCATCCCTAACCAAAACCTAACAAGGATTCTGCATCACCATCCACACAACTACAAGAAGAGAATACAAAGGGGGAGAAGGAGATGTTAATAGCCTTAACCCTGACAAGGTCTTCTTCTTCTCTTGCGTGGATGGATCTGCAAATGTTCCTTGGACACCAACACTTGGAGTGGGGCGGAAACTGAGATGTGAATGGAGTATAATATGGTGTTGAAGTGTGTCAAATTGCAGCCTTTCTCGGCCTATTTATAGGCATCAAATGTGTCGTTGCCGGGCGTCGTGCCAGATCACCAGTAGCCGGCACACGTGATAAATGCGCCCAATTGTCAACGGTCGAAACCGTCAATTCCGCGCGAAACAGTGCATATGCCGGGTAGGATATACCCGGCATCACACCCGGCAGCATCCTTTTCACCAACGGTCAATAACTGCTATCGCTTGGTCAACTGTGGCGACTCTTTACTTATGCCGGATGGAATCTACCCGGCATTAGGTCCGGCAAGGCCTCTTTTCTGTTCTGTGCTTATGCCGTGCAGAAACAACCCGGCATGGAGTCCGGCTTCAACTGAACTTTTGCCTAGAAAATCATTCCTTGCACAGAAAACTCATAAAGACATAAGTCTGTACAAATATTATACTTTAACACATAATAAGCATAAATAACATAAATATAACTTTATTTAGATAAATATAATACTAAATCTAATGCATAAAATATGATAAGTCTGCGGCTTATCAAGGTGGGGTTATTCTTCTGTTCTTCAGAAGTGAGCGGGAGTTCGCTGCCGGTTCTTCAGTGCTTGTATCTTTTCTGTTTCGTGAGTTGGAGGAGGTTGTGTCGGCGAATTTCTTCTGCAAGGTGGGGGTTGTGTTGACTCAAGCTCTTTTCCAGAGTAGTCTTCTGGCTGGGTATACTGTTTCTTCATCTCATCGTCGCGCACTGGATATTTGTCTCTGCTCTGCCTCACTTGTTCGCTGTGGTTGGCCTTGTTTGGTTCTGCCGAGTTTGTTCAGGAGATTCTGGGGCGTGTGACTTGAATTCATCGGGGATCTTTGTTCTCTGGGTGGCTCATTTTGGGTTAGAACTCCCCGTTTTTCCGCTGTGTGGTCTTCTCTAGGGTGTTATTCTTCTTCGATTGCGAGTTCCTGGTTCGGGATGTTGGGGTAGTGTTCTGAGGAAGTGACTAGTTCTTCTGAGGTGGAGGGTCGTGGCTGGGGTTGTGAAAGCCCGGCCGTCTTCAGTCGGGGTTGCTTCAGCGTGCGCTGGTTGTGATTCAGACTCTATCTGTGTGGACTACAGGGGGCTGATATTTCACTGATCGGGTTGGTCTTGATTCAGTTTGGGTTGGTCTCCATTGAGTCTGATTGTGCTCGTGATATTCGGGTTGCCTCCTATCGGTAGGAGGGGGTGTTTTTGATTGTAGTTGTGGTGGGTGGTGTATACCAGGATTCTCCCTGATGAGTTGTTTAACCTTGAATTGCAGGGGACTGGGGAAATCAAAGGTTGTGTATTAGATTAAGGGATTGATATTAAAACTCAACCCGGACATTATCTTCCTCAGCGAAACTCATAAATCAGTGGAAGATATGGAGCTATTCTTTGCTATCTTTCTGTTGTATCATGGGATAGCGGTGGCTAGTAGAGGTAGAAGCGGTGGTCTATGTCTGATGTGGAAGACTTCAATAGGTTGTTCTATGCTCTCACAATCCCGGCATCATATTTCTACTGTAATTTCCTTCCCGGGGGACTTACAATTTGTTTTCACGGGGTTCTATGGTTGGTCTAATTGGACTCTTAAATATTTGTCTTGGAAACTTCTTCGGGTGCTAAGTAAACACGTCCTCCTGCCTTGGGTGGTAGCTGGAGACTTTAATCAGATTATGCATGCCTCTGAGAAGACTGGGGGGAGGATTAGACAAGAGGTGCATATGGCCCCGTTCCGTGATGTTATTGCAGATTGTGACCTTCATGACATCGGGTTCTTTGGTGAAAGTTCGACCTATACCAATTGTCAGGAAGGGGACCACTATTCTCACAGTAGATTGGATAGGGTGTTCTGTTCCTCAGCTGGTATGTTAGTCTTCCCCAATATTTCGGTGGAGCATTTACCTCGTGAAGCCTCCGATCATTGTCCCCTGCTCATTCGTTTCTTTGGGATTCTTAAAATACCGGCAAAAGTCTTCCGATTTGAAAGTGGGTGGTGTCTGGATTCTAAATGTGCAGAGATAGTGGCTGATGTCTGGAGTAATAACTTCCCCAACATTACTTCCTCTCTGGGTTTGTGTGCTCGGAAGCTCAGTGAGTGGAAGGGGTGGTCTATTTCCAAGATTAAATGGAAGATCATTAATAAGAAGAAAGAGCTTGGTCATATTTCTATCAGTGATAGCTCTTTGGGAGCTATCAATAATAGAAAGAGGCTTCTACTGGAAATTGAGTTACTCTCATTCCGTGAGGAAATCTGGTGGAAGCAAAGATCCAGAGACAAGTGGATAAAAGAAGGAGACAAGAATACATGTTACTTTCATGCTAGGGCTTCTTCTACAAAGAGATCTAAAGAGATCTTTGGTCTCCTGAACTCCGGGAACACTATGCAATACTCTTGGCAGAGTATTGAATCCATTGCTAGAGACTACTTCAAAAATCTCTTTTCTTCTTCCCAACCCCAAGTGGATGGGGACTTGTTGGGTGCAGTGGAGGGTCGGCTAAATGATAGCTTTATATCTAAGCTGAACAGGCCTTATACCAGAGAGGAGATCATTTCTGCTGTGAAACATTTAGGAGCCAACAAAGCTCCAGGGCCGGATGGATTTAACGGTAAATTTTATATCACCTTTTGGCATATCATTGGGGACCAAATTATTGATGCAGTCATGCCTATTCTTAGAGGCCAGCCCCTCCCTGCTTCCTTGAATGATTACTTCATCACTCTTATCCCAAAGATGGCTGGGGCGACGGATATTGATAAATTCAGACCGATCGCTCTCTGTAATTTTGTGTATAAGATTGCTTCCAAGACCTTGGCTAATAGGGTTCAACACATTCTTCCGCATCTCATCTCTCACAATCAATCAGGGTTTGTGAAAGGAAGACTTATTACCGACAATATTATTCTAGTAGGCGAGCTCCAACATTTTTTGGAAAAGAACCAAGCTGTTAAAAATGGTTTCTTTGCCCTCAAGTTGGACTTTAGCAAGGCCTATGACAGATTAGAGTGGAGTTTCCTTCACGATGTTCTCCTTTCCATGGGATTTCCTTCTCACTGGTCTACTCCTGTTATGAATTGTGTCCGATCTGTCAGATGTGCTATCCTCATCAATGGCAAGCCAGATAACTCTTTTGATCAGTCTAGGGGTATTAGACAAGGAGACCCCCTCTCTCCCTTCCTATTCATTTTGGCACAGGAAGCTTTGTCTAGTTTCCTTAACAAGTATGAAATTAATGGAGATTTCCATGGGATCAAGCTTTCCCCCCTTTGCCCGTCCATATCTCACCTAGCCTTTGCTGATGACCTTCTCCTTTTTGGTAAAGCCAACCACACTAATATCTCCCGCCTGAATCATATCCTCACAAAATTCCTTCTAGTCTCCGGACACAAAATCAACCATCTTAAATCTGAATTGGTGTTCAGCAAAAGATTAGCCCTCCCCATTAAAGATAATCTCTCCAGCCTTTTGAATGTTCAAGAGGTGTCTTGCTTCTCCAAATACCTGGGCCTTCCCCTCAAGATAGGTAGAAGAAAACATGATCTCTTTACCTATCTTATCGAATCTGTTCACAAAAGGGTTCTCAGTTGGACTAAACCTATGGCACAAGCAGCTAGATCCGTCTTGGTGTCTAGTGTTCTTCAGTCTATCCCCAACTTCACCATGTCTCTATTTGCTCTTCCCAAGGGTATTATTGCGAAACTCAACTCAGCCTTCTCCTCCTTCTGGTGGAGTGGGAAAGTCGATAAAAGAGCTCTCCACTGGACTAAATGGTCTAAGGTTTGTGACACTTCAGATCAAGGAAGCCTTGGCTTCAGGGAAGTGGATAATTTTAATAAAGCTTTGTTGGTTAAGCAACTATGGAGATTACTCTCTGGTCCGGGGTCTTTAGTAGCTCAAGTTATGAAACAGCTCTATTATCCCGACAGTAATATTAGTGAGTGCTACCCTTCCAATAAAGGTAGCCCCATCTGGAAGTCTATCTCTTCGGTTTTGGATTTGCTCAGAGAAGGAGCTCGGCCTCTACCTCCTGGAGGGAGTGGCCCTCTATCTCCTACTTCACAAGATTTGGATAGTCCTAATCAGTGGACCTGGGTTCTTGCCAAAGATAACAAGTTCTCCGTTAAATCAGCATATCTCTTCCTGGTTAAAGAAACAGGAGTGGAAAGCTCCTCCAATCCTCTCTTCTCCATTGGTAGAATTGGGAAGAAGCTTACCAGCTCCATTTGCTGCCCTAGAGTAAAACTTAATCTCTGGAAGTTTTTGGGAAATATTATCCCTTGTCAGGATAATCTGGCTAGACGGATCGGGGGTGAGTCCAAGTGTTTCTTCTGTGGGGCTAAGGATGACTTGGCTCATTGTTTCTTTTATTGTTGTGCGGTTAGAGACATATGGAGGGGCTTGGTGGAAGTGAAGGATATTCCTAATAATGTGGATGGAATGTTGGACTGGTTCTTTCGGATGGCTGAGGTGTGGAGTGTGAAGAAGCTATCTCTTATAGCTAACAAGCTTTGGGTCATATATGCGTCGAGGAACAAAGTCAAGCATAATTCAAAGCTTTCTTGGTGGAAAGAAGTCGAGGTAAACAATTCCTTTACTGAAGCTTACCTCTCGGTGATGAAAGTCTCCTCCCATCTCTTTTCTCCCAGGATTTGGCATCCCCCTCCGTCTGGTTATCATAGTATTTGTACGGGTATGCTTGCTAGTCGTTATGGGGACCGGATCATATCTGGTTTCATACGAGATGATCGCGGTTTGCCTAGTGTTGTTTTCAATCGAAGAATTGCCAGCACCAGTAGTGTGCGGTTTGCTGATATCAAAGCAAAAAGAATTGCCATGGAGCTTGCTATTTCGGTGGGTAGCCATAGCATTTGCATTGAATCAGTTGATAAATATTTCGAGGACATCCTCAATGTGGGAGATATCAGAAGACCCAATGCCAGTTGGGATGATATCGTCAGGGTGAGAGGATCACTTTCTTTTTTCACTAGTATTATTAGAAGTGATACTCCTTTGTATGATAATTATCTGACCAAGATTATATGTAATCTGGGGAATCCTCTATTTGAAGCTAATCAGGTGTGGTTGGGGGAGCATGTTCCCCCTAATATTAGTATGACTTGTAAGCTAGATTTGGAGCTAGCATGACATGAGGGTTACCCTTGTGCTTGCTATGTGTTTTAATATATGGTCACAATTTTCTTCAAAAAAAATATTATATTTTCTGATTCTTTATCACAAATCTTACTGACAATGCCAGAAACAGAATATGTTCCTCATGAGTTGATCACCAGCTGATATAACAAGGCCTACCTCACCTATTTTTATTTAAACAGTGCCTCACCGTATAATTGTTTACTCTGCTTTATATATATATAAGAACGCATCCGTTCTGTCAAACTGAGTGTATAAAGATAGTACCTCTTTTACACAGCGGATAGCCACAATATTAACTAAAAAATGTGGGGTCATTATTATCCGGTGATCCTTTAAAAATAAATCAGGTCGGTTACATCACGGTGGAGCCATAATATTAACTATAAGGGGTCATTATTATTATCGAGTGATCCTTTGCCAGTGTTGATCGTTTTTGAAACCTGCTTTGTTGTTTCTCCTAGGTCTTTGAATGCAATTCAAGAGATGAAGGTTCTCTCTAATAGCTTATGTCTGTATACTGTTCCGATGTGCTTTGGTTATGCCACCTATCTATGTTTGTTTAGTCCTTTTTTGGATAGAGGATGGTCTGCTAATGGGCAGCCCTTGATAATTTCCTCTAACTTGGAGTAGTACTCCGAGATGGTCATCGACAGCTGCTTAAGATTAAGGAACTTCTTTCTTCATCCCACTCTTCACATGAGCAGGGTAAAAGTGCCTCTGCAAAGCATGTTTCAGCGCCTCCTAATTGAAGTTGGGTGTGGCAAGCAGGACATCTTTCTCGGTGGTCCACCATTGAGATGCTTCACTCTTCAAGTAAAATACAACATAAGTCACCATTTGGTCAGTAGGGCAATACAGAGGATCGATGTGAAGACGAAGACGGAGCAGGGATCCAGAGTCAACTTGCTAACTGGAGTTTTCTCTTCCCTTTCTCTTATTTTGTTTAATGTCGTTCTCTGTTCTTTTTGTTATTTTTAAAGTCATGTTTGAGTAGTTAGTTTAATTCCCCGGATTGGGGTAGTAAACCGGATCTTTATATTTATTTTGTAATCTCTTTCTAATTCATTAATGCAGTAGTTTAATTCCAGTTCTTCATGCACTTTAATTCTCTAGCTAATTATTAAAGCAATCTTTGTAGTTTTCTAATCAAAATGCGGTGCTGAGATTAGATAACAAGACATAGGAAGTTAAATCTGATTAACGACTAGAAGCATGATCCCGCCTATAGGTTAATCGGTCTTCAATAGAAACTGTTCTTTATGCGATTAGTTGTGTCCGGATTATAGCATTAGCCTGCTGCTAGTTCTAGCAACTGGTTAGGATTCGTTAGACTTAGTCATTGACAAATTAATTATAGTTTCTGAGTTTATTGTAGAATCATAAGAGTTTATAAATTGTCTATGAGCACTTTTTTACCACAGGTCTGAAAGACAACTTTTGGAGCCTAATCTGGAAGCTAGATATACCTGAAAAAGTGAAAACTTTTCTCTGGTTTCTTGCCCATCATAAGTTAAAAACCAAAGATCTTCTACACTCCAGGGGTCTTTTGCCGGATGAGGCCTGCTCAATATGTGGTTCCAAAGAGGATGCCCTTCACGTCATGAGGGACTGCATTATGAGCAGAAGCATATGGGAGAAGTACGATCTAACCCATTATCCAAATTTCTTTCAATCAGGGATTAGCACTAAGGATTGGCTGGCTGCGAACTTATCCAAGAGGAAATGGGCCTCCTGTGTGGAGAAAGCAGATTGGAATCAGGTCTTTACAATCACTTGTCACTCCCTATGGTGGTGGAGGAACTTCAAGTTCCACAATGGCATTCCTGATGCAGAGAAGCTTGATTTTAGCATAGTAAGAAAGAAGATTTCACATTTCTTATTACAGTCCATGAAAGCCAGGGCGTGTAATAAGATGCGGGACAAAAGAAGAGTGTCTGGTAAATGGCAACCCCCTCCGGTAGGCAGCTACAAGGTTAATTCTGATGCATCTATGAGCGGGGACGGCACTGTGGCTGCTGCGGGAGTTATTAGGGACCATAATGGGGCATGGGTATGAGGTTTTACTCATCAAATGGGTTTGTCCAGTATCCATGAAGCTGAGAATTGGGGGGTTTTTGATGGGCTTCGCCTTGCTAGAGATGAAGGGTTCCGGAATATTGTTGTTGAGACTGATTCTCAGGTGGTTATCGATCAGCTACGGATGAAGTCTCACAAAGCTCTTCCAAATGAGCATCTCATTAAAGAATGCATTAGTTTATCCCTTTGTTTTGATAGCTGTGCAATTGTTAAAATCAGTCGGTCATGTAATGGGTTAGCTGATTGTTTGGCCAAATTAGCTTTGTCTTGTCCGAGGGGTTTTAGGAAGGTTAATTCCCCTCCCGTTGAGTGTAATAGTCTACTCAAATCTGATTACTTGTACTTTCAGCCTGATGTTGGCTAATGAATAAAAGTTTCTTTCTGATAAAAAAAGAGTTTTAATCTTTATTTATTTGTTTAGTTTATTTTACAGTTCTATTATTTTATGTTAGTTTGTTGATTCTTTCTTTTTATTAAATTAAGCAAACCTGAAAAAGTGATGTTTCCTGTTTTCTTAGTTTAGTTTCTCAGTTAGTAAATAAATTGTCAATTAATTGAACGAGGTCCCTGAGATCGACAACCTCCCACCTAATTCACTATTCCGTAAAACGATAGGTACACTGCCTAGGTAGAGATAATCACATATTTCTGCTACACCTCTCAATCTCTCTTTTCTTGCTATCAGATTATTTTCTAAAAAATTGTCATTTAGGAATTTGTTTATGAACTCGTATACGCAGTCAGGTTTCCACTTCGCATAGTCGGAAATTAAAAGAACTTAACGATATTGTTCTTATTTCAAAATTTTCTATAAATATTTTTAAAATTATAATATTCACCCAAAACTTGTGATCAATTACAAATAGTACCCAAAACACACATTAACGTCAACGAAAATATACGAAGGGCCCATTCAGAGGTATAATTTTACATATTTACAGTACTTTTAGGGGGCGTTCGTTCACCGCGAACAAAAATGGACACGGTGTCCAACAATAAAAATGGACAAATGCCATCTATTAAGTGGTAGTTCTTTTCAGTGGGTCCCAGTGCTTCTCTCACAAAATGACATTATTCGTAACGCAGCATTTGCTGCGTTTGAAATCGTCAGAGATTAATGTCGTCTTCGAACGCACCCTTAAGTTAAATTTGGGTAAAAAGATAGGACATAAAATGGAAAAAATATGAAAAAATAGAACAATTTATGCCCTGGACGTAGATGTCGACGACCATCCAATGAAGTAGGTGTGAAAAATATTGCTCAATATGTTTTGAATCTGTTATGTTGTCACTTCGTGTGACTAGTAAAAATGGTGGTTTCACTGACCAGTTAGTGAGTCGGGGTCCAAGGGTGAAACACCCTGGATGTAGGCCTATCAAATGGGTTATCCGTTCGGATTTTGGGTCATATCTTTTCGGGTCAACATCCGTTCGGGTCATTAAAATTTCAGGTCATTTTGGGTTCGGGTCATTCGAGTTCGGGTCATTTTGGGTTTGGATTGTAATAATGTCTGATAAAATCGGGTTTCGGTTATTTCGAGTCATTGTTAATATTTTTTGAAAAAATTATAATATAAATAAATACCTAATTTCTATAAGAATATACAACATATATTACAAAACTTTCAATACAATCGGTCATTCAGGTTTGAGACAATTTGTAGTCACTATTATTTCATGTTATTCGAGTTTGGCTAATTTTTAATTACTATTATTTCAGATGATTTTGGGTTCGGGTCATTTCGGGTTATAAATTTTTCAGGTCATTTCGGGTTTGGGTCATTTTGGGTTTTACCCAATCGAGTTTCGAGTTTATTATATTTAAATATTTTCGGGTTCTGATTGAGTTTCGGGTTCGGATAAAACGGACAGGTTTTTGGGTTGGGTCAAATTTTGATAGCTCTACCTGGATGGGGGGAGGCCCCTGAGCTTTTTCGGTGAGAGACATTCTATAAACTATCTCAGTTTATGTTTCGGGTGACCGGCGTCGACGCCTACTTCATTGGGTGACCGTTGACGCTCGCTTCACTATGTTTCATTGGGTTTCTATCGACCTTCCATTTTTTTGTGTTTTTAACTATTTTTCTATTTTTTATTCAAATTTTATTTAAAAGTACTGCAAATACATATGTCCCGTTCTTTCGTGCCATTAATCCCCAATTTTTGACATTAATCTACGACGCTGATGGAGATGTTTCCACGATTTGTGCCCGCGATTCGTAACTTCCCTAACTTTTTGTTAAAGGTTGAAAAGCCTGTGTTTCAAAATTGAGCTCATCCACAGGCCCAAACCTATTACACTTTTGTCCTCACTTTTTCTTTCCGTACCTTTCTCCTTCTTCGAGTCCCGCAAATTGCTTTCACTTTCCTGCATTCAATACATCTCCCTCTACCTTGTACCAAAATTATCGTACTAGTTGGCTCTTCTCTCAACAACCTTCTCCATTGAATACCCAAAAATCTGCAGTAGGGATTTGGAAGCCGCCAGTTTATAACTCCACATGTCTCACTGAGCTGCGACCATACTTTGCACTCAAGTATCTGGCTACCGCATTCAATTTCAACAACTGCAGGTAATGCGCAAGAGACCACCGAGTTGGCTTTAAAATGTCAAACATCCCTTCCAGTAACATCGCGCCATTGCTTGCAACAGGTTAACTTGTCTATGTTTTTCCCCTTTCTTGACCTATTGAATTCCTTTAGTATTATCAGCATTTTTTTTCTCTTGCGTGCAGTATTTCATCTGGGACATTCAGTGCGTTGAGGTAATTCTCCCCTAACGATTCAATATTGTTATCCTCTGTAGCAAGGCAATGAATTAAAATGTTGTCTGATGTATGACGATGCAGGTGCTATTTGTGCTCCACTTTGTAGAGTTTAATCAGGTAATAAAAGATGTCCTACCATTCTTCATTCGGTACTTCATTTCTGTATTGAGAATTTGTCAAACTGTGTGCTGTTGATGCCACTATGCTGCTATTGTTATGAACTTTGTTTGCTACTGCATTACGTTATCTATTTGCATTTTTTATACTGAGTGACTGTCTGTCAAAAAAACCTATGATTAGTAGCTTAGGTATGGTGAAGAAGGTGGGTTTCGAGGCTGTCTCAGTTATTGAAGAAGGAGTCCGTGAAAAGTGGGGGTAATTTCATCTATTGGGTTTACTCGGTTTGAAAAGTTGTAGTCGTCAAACGAACGGCCAACCCAAAAACCATGGGTTAATGTGGGTCAAAAAAGTGCAGATTAATGTCACATTAATGAACCCTGGTTTTTAACTGTAGCGAAAGAACGGGCCCATAAAATTATACCTCTGTATGAGCCCCTTGTAGTCTCTGTCCGTGTTAATGTCATCTTAGGTATTGCTACATTTTTAGGAAAATTAGTATGGTTTAGAGTTTAAACACTATCTATTGTTTTTGAAAACATGGCAACAAGTTTATTTTTTAACTACGCAAATTTGAAATCGACTTGCGGATCCGCGCTTTTTTTTTTTGCAAGGTTAAACTTAAATGTGAGTAATTAGTCCTAACCATTATACGGCGGCGCTTCGGCGCGAGTTTGGTGAACGTTTCGTTGTGTCATGCTGCTGTGTGGTTCGTTTGCTGGGAAAAGAAGAAGATGAATTCGGGTTTGATGGGGCGCAAGAAGAGCAGAAAGTGGAAGATATTGAAGCGAAGGTTTTAAGGCTTGGTACAAAACGTTTTTGACAGAAACGATTCCTTAAACTGTTCTGGTATAGCAGAAAGTAATGTAATAGAAAATATTTGTGGCTCAACTGATTGATGTCTTTGTTATTCAATCCCGTATTTATAATACAATGATGGAATGTACTAGAATAAGGCCTTCTAACATAAGTCTAACATAAGTGGGCCGGTACAATGCGTTGGGCCTGAAGTATGGTCAAGTATTCCCCCGCGAGTCAAAGCCCGTACTGGTAAGGGGGAGTTTGGCTCGATGAGAATGAAAAACAGAAGAAGAATTGGGTTTTGTCAAAAAATCGGCAATCTGAGAGGTACTAGAGAGGTGTGCGATTTTTAGGGTTCCATTGGTGATGCGTTCCCGAACAAAGAAATAATCGATCCCGACATGCTTGATTTTGCTGTGTATGGCGGGATTCGAGGCAAGGAAGGTGGCGCCGAGATTGTCGCAGTACAGATGCGGCGGGTCACGAAGATGCACACCGAGTTCTTGAAGGAGATTCTGGAGCCAAATGACTTCGGCGGCGGCGGAAGCCAGGGCTTTGTACTCCGCCTCAGTAGAAGAACGGGCGACAGACTTTTGCTTACGAGATGACCAGGAGACGAGATGATCACCGAAGAAAATGAGATAACCACCGGTGGAGCGTCGGTCTGTAGGAGAACCGGCCCAATCCGCATCAGAGAAGACATGGAAGCTGCCTTGAGAAGCTGCAGAGAAGAAAAGACCCAAGCTTGAGGTTCCATTCAGGTAACGGAGTACCCGCTTTACTGCTTGCCATTGTGCTTTGTTTGGTTTGTGCATGTATTGACAAATCTTGTTGACTGCGAATGAGATGTCTGGTCTTGTAATAGCTAGGTATTGTAAACTGCCGACGATGCTTCTGTATTGAGTGGGGTTATCAAAGGGGTCTGAATTAATGGAGTCAAGATTGGTAGAGGTGGTCATGGGTGTAGAGGCGGGTTTCGAGTGTAGCATGTCTGTGAACTTGAGGAGATCAGTGAGGTATTTAGACTGACTGAGATGTAGACCATCTGTAGTTCTAGTGACAGAGACCCCAAGGAAGTAGGTTAGAGCACCTGTAGCTGAGACAGGAAACTGAGAGGAGAGGGCCTGTACAAACATATTGATGAGGGAGAGAGATGAGGCCGTGAATAGTATATCATCAACGTAGATGAGAACATACATGATATATGTGTGATGTTTGTAGATGAACAGGGATGAGTCAGATACAGATGGGGTAAACCCAATGGTAATCAGAAATGAACTGAGCTTGGAGAACCATGCTCTAGGTGACTGTTTTAGGCCGTATAGGGATTTTTTTCAACCGACAAACATGATTTGGTAAGAGAGGGTCAATAAAACCTTGAGGTTGGCTTGTGTAAACATTTTCTTGTAGATCCCCATGTAAGAAAGCATTTTGAATGTCAGCTTGATGAATAGGCCAATTTTTAGAAACAGCAAGGGATAAAACAAGCCGAATAGTAGAAACTCTCACAACGGGGCTGTATGTTTCTGTGTAATCAATGTCATAGGACTGAGAGAAACCTTGAGCTACCAGTCTTGCTTTTCTTCTTTGAATACTGCCATCTGAGTTGTGTTTAGTTTTGAGGATCCATTTTGTGCCTAGGATATTCATAGAAGGATTAAATGGGACCAGTTCCCAGGTGCCTGTGTGAATAAGGGCATCATATTCTTTCTGTATGGCTGCTCTCCATTCGGGATATTGTTGTGCTTGTTTGAAGCTAGGGTTTTCTGGTATGTCAGTGTAAGTAGTGACGGTATGATGTGTTTGAGGCCAGAATATTGTCCCATCTGTGAGGGTTTTAGGTTTCAGATTATTGGTTCTGCTTCTGGTAACCATGGGATGGTTGTTTGTGGGAGGTGGGGGTATGGGAGGTGGGTCAGTAGGTGGGGGTATAGGAGATGTAGTGTGTGGGATAGGAGATGTAGTATCTGGTTGACTAGTAGTATCAGGATAGTGGGAGATATGGACATCTGATGGAGATGGGAAAGTGTCAATGTAGGGTACAGGGGTAGAGGAAGTGGTGGGAGCTGTGCTTGTTTTGAGTTGGGAAAAGGGGAAGTGATCTTCATTGAACACAACGTCTCTGGAGATGTAGATTTTTCCAGATGTAGGGTTTAGACAGTAGTAACCTGTGTAATTAGGGCAGTACCCTAGGAAAACACATTCCTCAGATCTGAAGGAGAGTTTGTGAGCTTGGAAGGGTCGTAGATTAGGCCAACAGGCTGAGCCAAAAACTTTGAGCTTCAAAAAATTAGGGGCATTGTGGTATAGTAAGTGGTAAGGAGTCTGATTGTGAAGGACCTTGGTGGGGGTGCGGTTGATGAGATAGGTAAAGGTAACCACAGCATATGACCAGTAACAGAGAGGCATAGAAGCCTGAGCCAATAGGGTGAGAGCTTTATCCATGACAAAACGATGTCTAGATTCAACCATACCCTGTTGTTGGTGTGAGTAAGGACAAGACAAACGGTGTTTAATGCCTCTGGTTTGAAAAAAAGTTTAAGGGAAGTAAATTCACCTCCTCCATCAGTTTGTACAGCTTTGATCTGAACAGAGAACTGAGTAGCAACCATAGTATAAAATGCAGGAAACACTTTAGTAACATCTGATTTTAATGCAATAGGATAACACCACATAAAACGTGTACAATCATCCACAATTAACATGTTGTATCTGTAACCATCTACAGAAGTAAAACAAGCAGGTCCCCAAAGATCCATGTAAAGGAGATCAAAAGGATGTGGAGATCTAGATGTAGTGGAGGGATGGGGAAGGGCATGAGTTTTTCCTTTACAGCAAGCAGGACAAAATTTGCTAGTAGAGGAACTAGAGATAGGTAGATGAAACATGTTGATGGTGAACTGTGTTTGAGATGAGGAAGGATGTCCTAGCCGTCGATGCCATTGTGTGGTAGTGGCCTTAGCACCTTGGCTGAAACTGGCTGTGAGAATCTGATGGGAGGGAAAATCATCAGAGAAAACATAGAGTCCAGCCCTAACTTTGCCTTGAATGAGAGTTTTCCCAGTAGGACGGTCCTTCACAGTAAAGAAATCAGGGTGAAACTCAAAAAAGGTGTTATTATCCTGACAAAATTTTCGAACAGAAACCAAACTTTTGTGAAGAGCAGAAGTGTGATAAATATTCTGTAGGTTAAATGTGCCAGTAGGAGTAGTAAAATTTCCCATTCCAATGTGAGATATAGGAAGAGATGTACCATCTCCTAGAGTGACGGTTTCTGTCCCAGGGTATTCAGAGGCACTGAGATTCAAGCGGTTGAAATCCCCTGTAAAGTGATGTGTTGCTCCTGTGTCTGGTATCCATCCAGAAGAAGTAACAGAGGGGGATTGTTGGTGGTGATATGCGCCTGAAAGGATCGATGGGGTGGGGTTTGATAGGACTGGTTGAACCGATGATAGCAATTTTTGGCTAAGTGACCTCGCTTGTCACAGATCTGGCATTGAGGTCTAGTATCATTGTGTCCCGCAAATGTGGTAGTACTAGGAGTGGAGAAGGTAGAACCATTGCCTGAGTAGGTATAAGATCCAGATCTGTTGTTGTAAAATCCCCGACCCCTGGATCTATTGTTGTTGTTTCTGTCTGATTTGTAGTTACTTTTTCCATTGTCCCCTTGAGATTTGCTTGCTGACTGATCAGGTTTAGATGTTTGAGAGGTAGCATTGAGGCTGAGAGTTTGAGATCTCTGGGTATTTTGGTCACTGATGCGAACTTCTTGGTTGAGAAGGTTTCTAAGGAGTTGATGAGGTGTTAGAAAACGGGATTGTGTCATGAGATAGGTAACCATGGCATCATATTCAGGTGGGAGGCCTTTGAGGAGGTAGGTTTGGAAATCACAGTCAGTTACTGTGTGCCCAGCCGAAGCAAGAGCAGATACCAGAGTTTGAGATCGGTTGAAATATTCGGTGATGGTTTCATTTCCTTTTTTTTTGATATACTGGCTAATTGTAGAAGATATTGTCCAATATGTGCAACGGATTGAGCAGCATATATTGACTGTAATGCATCCCACATAGCAGCAGAAGTAGGGCATCTAGAAGCTTGTATAATAATAGATTCACCGAGGGAAGAGAGGATGATACTCATTACCAATTGATCTTGAGTGATCCATTTGGTGTATGCTGAATTCTGTTTGCCATCTGTTGTTGCAGGTGGACACGGGAAGGAGCCATCTACATATTTGAACAAGTCGTTCCCCTTGAGAAACGGTTGAATGAGGCTGATCCATGTATGGTAATTGTCAGATCTGAGTTTGATAATATGAGAGGCAGCAGCGAGGATGGAGTATGAAGGCGTGGGGGTGGAAACAACAACGGATGTGGCAGCGGAAGGTGTTTTGGGTGATTGAGAGTCATCATTGAAAAGATCGCCAAGACCAGTGTCAGCCATGGATAGAACAGTAGAAGAAAAACGGGTCGGAAAAAAAAAATGGGAGTAGATCCCTAGGTTGGCTCTGATGCCATAGCAGAAAGTAATGTAATAGAAAATATCTGTGGCTCAACTGATTGATTGTCTATATTGTTTTGTTAAGTTTTTTCAAAAATCCCGTATTTATATTTACAATGATGGAATGTACTGAATAAGGCCTTCTACATAAGTTTTCTAACATATGTGGCCGGTACAATGCGTTGGGGGCTGAAGTATGGTCAAGTATGTAATCGTCTTTCGTTAGGTTGAAATCGTTTTTGTAAACAGACGAAGTTGCCTGTTTTCTAGACAGCAGTGCAGATATGTTAAGCTGTAGCTGCTGATAGCTAAGCTGACTGAAATTAGAATCTGATTTAAAGAGATTGGTGTCAGTCTAAAAGCTGAGCTTCATAGCAATCGTTGCCGTCTGAAACATCTAACTCTTTATCAACTTTTGTGGATCCGAGAGAAGTTTAAAGTCGATTGTAGACCCAGGGTGAGCAGTAGTAATTTCCCATTGCCAGACCCATCCCAGATCGACCCTTGCATTGAAATCAATTAGTACCTCACGAGAGCTGGAAGTGCGCAGCATGATCACCTTAAAATGCTGCATATTATATATGGCACATGAATGGGGATCTATGAATACTGATGTCTGCAACAACATCCTTTGTCCATTACAGCTGCAGCAATTTGGGAGATCCCATGTAATGATTTGAAAAAGAAAGAACGGTGCTATCTTACTTCTTTCTTAAGGAAATACTCCCTCGATGATGTTATTCAAAATTATACTCTATAAGATATTTGGGATTTTTATATACTACTCAGTGTTCGTCTTTACCTTTTATTTTCTCCTGCAAATATGAAGTTAAAGTAGTCCATTATTTTTCACCTTAAATGGGTAATCTTCGCCAGGAATCATCTATTCTCTAGCGCACCAGAAACGGATTCTATTTGTCCAAGATAAAATGACTATGGGACGAACTTGCATTGATTCTCAATTTCATACGGAGGAAATGCTACGAGATTTACTATCTCCTTCAAGACAGTTCCTTATTGCAGTTTTTTGGTGATCTTGAATGACTCATTTCTAGGTCGACGGGGATTTTAGGAGTCCAATCTCCACCATGGATCAGCCATTATTCCTTATTACAGGTCATAGAAACAAAAGGGAAGTGTAAAGTTGCTGATAAAACTCTACAAAGTGAATGACGGAACCTAAAAGAAAATGCGTTACCGTTTTCATTGTGGCATGCCTGAGACATGTACGGTTTTTCTTGCAGTGGACTCAAATATGAGAAAACAATCGATCAATGTCACTTCCATGCTGACACCCGCCATGGATGAACCAACAGATCATAAACTTATGTTTGAAGCCAGGGATGTCTGTGGAGCAAATCAATTGCTTAAAGAAAAATGGATTCATTGTCATGACCAGCAGAAACGAAGGATCATACTGCACATCTTCTCCTGCTAACAATTCTGGAGTCAGTAGCAAGGTTCATTATTTAAGCAGAGCACGCCAGATAGTAGTTGCAGTGTTGTGGGATTTTAGAGTTGGTTCCCCTATGGTTCATATAAATATTTTTTCTGTATGAGGATTCTCAACACGGATGGCATTGATACAATGACAGCGTCCGCCTTCAGGGTTGTAAGGACATTTGATGTGTTAAGTCTCTCTTATTGTCGACTTTATGCCTCGGAATGTGTTATACCGTCCCCAAGTTCAAAGGTAACCTTTATTTCTACAAGAAAACTAGAATATTGTATTTTTCCCTTCAGAATACGTCACTGGAGGACCCTACTTCAAATGGATATAACACCATTGGTGAGGACAAGGAGGCTCTCTATGCTATGAATAAAGATGTAATCTCTGCCACAATGAAAAAAAGTAGTAACAGCAGGTTGGGTAAGATCCTTGACTGGCTTGCATAATGAGACTGTAAAATGGCATGGCTAGGTTAGGGTCAACCCCTCCGTCCTGAATGACCGTCCTGTTTGTTTATGGCACGTTTTTCCACTTCAATATTAAGCATATAAGTTAAATTATTTTTATAAAAAAATTTTGTAATATATAGTTTACATGTCAGGATAATCATATGTAAACTCAAATTTAAAATTATTTTATCTATATGTTAAAAATGAAGTCAAACGCATGTCCAAAATAGTAAACAGGACAGTCAAATTCAGGACGGAGGGATGAGTATAGCTTTATGACAAATTGGTTGGTTTAATTTGTGAAGCAAAGCTGTCATAATACCACAAAGCCCAAGGAAACCGTGTTATGCATTGATGGAATCCGGATGGAAACAGGATTGCACACAGGGACATACTATCACACAAACATATAGACCTTGTATATGGATTATGAGATCTCATTAAGTTAAAGAAAATGTGATTCTAGAATCATAGTCTAGAAATTAGCCCACGTCCGCCAGTTGTGAAGAATTGAATCTTTGACTAACCCCATGAGTTCATACTCTCACTTTGATGATGACCCATGTAGAAGAGGGAAAGGTTAGCATGACGTAAAAGGGCCAATCAAGATAGCCAAGGAGACTGCCTGGCTCTCTTAACTACAAGTTTAAGAGGCTTAGAACCCTCTAAAACTTATATGGAAAGGAGAAGCAGGCAAGTCATCCTTGGCTACTTAATAATTCAGTCCTTTCTTCATGTAAACCATTTCTCTCTATGTGATCATCCCGTATCCTCAATTAGGCTTCATTTGGCTTGGTGAGTATGGATTTCGAGAAAACACGTGTGTGTATATATATACGTGCATGTGAGAGGCAAGTACCAAAAGCCAACCGCAGGGAACAATATCAAGCATCAGATTCTGGATTGTTCTAGATCATTTACCTTTCTTTGGGTTACTCAACCATGGAATTTTGCTAAGGACTGAAATTGTAAAGTTCCCTGTCAGATCTATGTAGCGAGTTGACTTTCAGAATGTAGATTTGGAAGAGATTTTTGGACCACTCAGATAACTGCTCCCCCACCCAGATCCCCCTCCCTTCCTATGGCTCCTGTCCCTCTAAGTTTTGAATTATAACTTACCTAGTATTTGAAAGAAATCGTTGGACCACTCAGATTTCCGATTGTAGATTTGAATGAAGTGGTTAGTTTAAACCTGCTTTCTTCAGTGCAGCAATGCAGCAATGTGTACTCAGCTTTTGTGATGTGCCTTTAGAAGCTCTATGTGCAGTCAATAGGCCGTACTCCACATAGCTAAGGGTATATGAATACTATTTAAATATTAACCTTCTTAGATGGTGAAAACTTTCTGAGTCAGAAGCTTGTTTCAACTCTAACAAAAGTTCAGCAAGTAAAAAAGAAATAAAACAGCCTGATTTTATTCCTACTATTATTCATAATCTTTTTCAGGTCATTATCTTTGCCAACTTCATATCACCAAATCTGATTGACAATACCAGTAACGGAATATGATCCTTATAAGGGGGGTTCACCAGCTGAGATAAAAGTGTCTGACCGGTACTTTTTATTAATTACTTTCTGCTTTTTTTGTCGGTAATCCATAGTCTTTCCGTATAATTGATGTCCACAAAGTAGAAGATACTACTCTTTTGACATTCTCCTTGATTTTAATTGGCCCATTGGGTGTGTGGACACCTTGAGGAACGCTTAGTTCCAAACTTAAATTTCCTTCTAAATGACTTAGTGGGTGTCTTGTCTTCTACCAAAAGCAGATTCTATGGGCTCCTTTTACCAAAGACGAAAAATCAGAATGAGTGTTCTTTCCATAAAAGTGAGAAAGGATGGGATTCTTGAAAGATTCTGATACATGTATTTGGCTTCTGATTTCCAGCCTCACGTACTATATTAGAAAGTGATGCACCGTTAGAGGTAATAAAAGCTTGTAGTATGAAACCTAACATCACTAGACTTGTTGGTCTGTTCAGCTTGGGAATGGGTAACACAAGAGAAGAATTTGCTGTATTGTCCACCTTTGTGGAATGTTGGCTTGTGCGCGCTAATTATTAAAAAAAAAAAAAAAAACAAGAGAAGAATTTGCTTTTTCAAGTGTGTCATTTGATGTGGCCTCTATAAAACACTAAATTAGAAAATTCTGACTATCAATTACGGAATATCAATATTTAATAACTCGTTTCGCATGTCTCTGTCCCTTTCATGACTTTTGTACCAAAAAATAGGTTGGGTGCGTATTTAGTTTGGATATTTTGGATTTATCCAAAAATTAAATTAACTGATTCTGTTTTTCGGATTTTTAATCTAATTTTCTAACTAAATTGAAAATTTCCAGACCGAATTATCCTAATAGTAATTTAGTTTGGATTTAGTTTTGACTTGTCTAATTCGATTAACCAAATTATCTAAATTTTCTTTACAAAAAGAATATTCTGTTTTTAATTCTAGTCTTTAGTAACAAATAGTCAAACACAAACCCTAAATTTTGGTAAGTTGAAATCCAAACTAGCTAAAATTTGGATTTCAGTTCGGATTTCGTATTTTCACTTTAAAAAAATTTGAATTTCGGATAATTTGGATAATGGTTAATTCGGTTTTGTCGTCTAATTTTGATAATTCGGTTTTTAACCGAAATAACCGAAATCCAATTTATTTTTTATAATTTGGATTTCAGTTTAACCGAATTATCCAAATGATACACCCCAAATTATGGTCGTTAATGAGTTAATCTCGTAATCAACTTTTTATGTCAATTTGAGTACCACTGTGACCAAACCAAATGGCTATTGCAAATTAAGAGACGAACATCATTTTGCTTGTTAATTTGCATCTGTTTTGAGTTCAACTATCTATGAGCAACTCTGTTGACAAGTTTAGTTCACTGTGTATTGTCAGTTAACGTCAAAATAGACAAATGAGGATCCGTCATATGCTCAACATTGTCACTGCATTGGTCTGTCTTTTTATAGACAATTACTGAAATGAAGAAAAAGCCAGTTTAAGAGGTTATTACGAGTTTGAATCTGGTCTACTAGCGAAGCAAGGTTAACATATGTAGAACTTTTGGTGTTTCGGCATCATAAGTTATCTAGTCACATAACAAGGCTGGCATAGTCGATCCACATATTTGCTGGTTACCATCATTGATGTATCAATTCTTTTCTTAGTTTGGATCATGGAAGATGGAATTCAGCTTCTTATGACGGTATAGTGCCATTTTGGTCGCAAGAGGGTTACTACCTACAGTCAGAATTTCAATTCGCTCAGTCGGAAAATGACTATTTTGCCCTGCTTCAATATTTTCTAAAATTACTATATTTAACCACAATTTGTGACATATTACGAGACGCATCTAAAATTCATTATGCGCAGTCGGAATTCCAATACGCTCAGAAAATAACCAATTTAGATGCTAACGTAGGTAAAATTTATTAAAAAAATGTCCGATAAAAGCAAAAAATGATTCCAAAGTACTAAGAAGAGATAACACATATATCAAAAAATTATCAGCAAAGTAGACGAAAGACGAACGAATCGGCGCCGTCGCCGGCCCTTCTCTGTTGGCGCCAGCGCCGGGTTCCGGTCTTAAAATCATCATATCTTCTTCGTTATAGCTCCGTTTTTTTATCCGTTTGTGCCAATATGTTTGTCTTTTTGTCTACTTTATCATGGTATACTTTTCTGATAATTTTTATGATATATGTGTTATTTCTTCTTAAGTACGACATTAACTATCACCGACGTCTTGTTTGAACACTAAGAAAAAATAAAACATATATCAGAAAAATTATTAGCAAAGTATAAACATGACAAAGTAGACAAAAAAGACGAACGTGTCGCGTAAACGGATCGAAAAACAGAGCTATAAAGAAGAAGATATGACGATTTTAAAACCAGAACCTGGCGCTGGCGCCGGGTTCCGGTCTTAAAATCATCATATCATCTTTGTTATAGCTTCGTTTTTCGATCCGTTTTGTGCCGACGCGTTCGTCTTTTCTTCTACTTTGTCATGGTATACTTTATTGATTATTTTTCTGGTATATGTGTTATTCTTCTTAAGTACGACATTAGCTATCATCGACATTTTGTTCGAACTTAAGAAGAAATAACACATATATCATTATCCGTAAAGTATACGACGACAAAGTAGATGAAAAGACGAACGTGTCGGGTCAGCGAAACGGATAAAAAAATGGAGCTATAACGAAAAAGATATGACGATTTTTAAACTGGAACCCGGCGCTTGCGTCAACAGAGAGGCCAGCACCTGCGCCAGTAACGAAGGACAGTTCGTCTTTTCGTCTACTTTGTCATGGTCTTTGCTGATAATTTTTTGATATATGTGTTATTTTTTCTTAAATACTTTTGAATCCTTTTTGCTTTGATCAGACCATTTTTTTATAAATTTTGTCTACGTTAGCATTTAAATTGGTTATTTTCTAACTGAGTTTATTTGAATTACACTGCACATAATGAAATTTGGATACGTTTTGTAATAGGTCACAAATTGTGGGTAAATATGAATTTTTAGAAAATATTGAAACAGGAACAAGATCGTAAAGTTTTTTAAAATTCCGACTGTGCGAAGTGAAAACACAACTAAACATAGGAGTTGAGTAAAAGAATGCGGTCTAACCTGATCCATATTTCTCGTCTTTGACACCGCCGGCCTACTTGCCGCAGATATAAACCAATAAGATAAATGATCAAAGCTTATCCGAAAGAATGAAACGCTAATTTAAAGCTAGAGAATTATTTTTACTGTTTTGTCAGTATTTTGAAAAAAAATGTCTTTACATTATTATTTAATCTGTATTATGAAAAAGAGATATCTCCAGGAACGTAAATTTATTCACTAGATGATTGTAAGTTACAGTTTAATACTGACAAGTTCTTTTTAATGTTGATAGGATCACACCTTATTTTATTAAGTAACAACCCCCATTTTACTAAATAATTCCACCGAAGTTACCAAGTCTAAGGGTGAAAATAAGGAAAGGCCTGTCATAAAAGATAAGGGAAGGTCAGGATAGCCAAGGAGACCGCCAAGCTGTGGCTTTTCCATCACCATCTTAATAGTTAGAGGCGGATTAAGTCATCCATCAACATCGACTCTTTTTTTTTATAATTGCTGGAAAAATCCAGTTACAATGGCAATACTATGGCATAGTGCCTTTCTCGCCTATTTTGACAGTTATGGGCACTTGCCCAATTGCCACAAGAGCAGAACAAAATGATAGGAGAAACCAACATAAGTCTACCATACCTTTCTAGCCCTACTAATCTTACTAGCTAAGAGGGACCCTTAAATCTATTTAGCCTTCTTCTTGCCCCGCATGGCCACCTTACTAACTCGTGAAAACTTACTAAAACTTAGGGGTCTAGTCCCACTAACTCTCTTCCCCTTATCGTTACTTGTACTCCTAGAGCATCTGTCAGACTCCTCTATTGACTCTTCACTCTCGACTTGACCTCTCCGGATAGCTCGTTCTCTGTTCTCGAATGATCTCTTCATAATTGGATAGGGCAAGCTTCTCGTTAGGGACGGTGCATCCAGCTGCTTGGCAAGGTGAGCGTTTGTCTTGCTTCCTCTTTAATTACTGCCTCCTCAGGATCATCTTCGGGGTCGTCTTCTTGTTTAGAGGGTCCAGCAGCTCGAACCCAGGGGGAAACTCCGGCTCCTCGAAGAGGCTCCTAAGACCAACATCCTCCAGGTCTTCCTCCAACACTTGTGCCTGGGGACCACCAGACTCTGATCTGGGCCGAAGCCCAAGATCACCAGACCCGTTACCATTAGTCCAAGACCGATCCCGACGTCCACGTCATTGCTAAGCTTATCGAAACATTGGCATCCTCCTCCATCCCTCCCTTCGTTTTATTAACAATATCCTCCATAACTGGATCGGGGCCCGAAACCTTAACACTAACTGGCTGGCGAATTGAAACTGGCCCCGATCACCAGTCTCCATTGTCCCCTGACACGGGTTCCTATTGACACCATCATTCGAGTGCGGACATTGGGAGGCGTGGGAG
Source organism: Limonium bicolor (assembly GCA_023374045.1). NCBI lineage: Eukaryota > Viridiplantae > Streptophyta > Magnoliopsida > Caryophyllales > Plumbaginaceae > Limonium > Limonium bicolor. The sequence goes on along the minus strand of CM041776.1, from coordinate 331,612,671 downwards.
GAGGTGGCTGTTGCACACATGCAGCTTGGTAGTAACCCGTACTAGAATAAAATGGCCATAGACCCCATCCCTGTGGTTGGCCCCACCATCCGGGCTGGTCAAAGCCATGCATCGGTGACCTACCCAATAACCAGCAACTGGGTACCACCAACTTAAGGAAGAATATGGCACACCGCTCCACAAACCATTAGACAACCCACCCACTGAATATCCTCCATTAAAATCGCCGACACAATTACAACTTTCCTTTGCTTTTGCTTTTTCCTCCTTGGAACATGGCGAAGATTCCTCGGGCAAGGAGCAGCTCAAGCGGCAGCAGCAACATCTTACACTAATTTGAATTTTATGTTGGCCACACTCGACTCTTTTCTTCATGTAACACCTCTCACTTTTTTCATGTCATTTTGGCTTATGAACGAATGTGTCCCCTTCATGTCTTTGTGAGGGATGCAGATCTTCTATAAATAATGTCAAGCTCCTTCCAACGGTCAATGCAGATGTGACCGGATACTCCAGTGCTGTAATGAAAGCTAGGTCAAGCGATGTACTGTTTAAATGTATCAAAATACAGAACATTGGTAAGCGATTGTGGTAGCAGTAACGTACGAAATAAATGAGCACATAACAACCTCTCAGCTAAATGGAATTTGGCCTTTTGGCCCCTGCTGCTGCGAGCACACTGGTTGCCCTTCCCAAAACCTTATTCTGTTGCACTTTTTTTTTTTTTATCATGTTTTGTTTACCACATTTCAATCTTCTAGCCAGGTTTAACTTGGCTATGAATTCATTCTGAACCCAGTGACCAGCATACAAGTAACACAACCAAGTAACAATAGAACGTCAGGGAAATTCCGCTTACTTCAAATCACCTTAGATTATTCTGCCTTGGGATCTTTCTTGTGCAGCTTATTATAGCTACCTTTGACAGAGAACTTGTATCCATAGCACGGCCAATTCACTTCATTCTCATCGGTAAAGCAACTAAGAGTTCTTTGTCTTAGTTTCAGTTAACTCCTCCAGCACCATGAGCTATCTATCTTTTGAGATATTTTTCTCAAATAATTTACGAGATGCCAAACATAATTATACAGGAACCTATTCCATAGACCTGGCAAAATGGGTTCAACCCGTCAATCCGACCCAAAAATAATCCGTTTATAGTGAGTTGGGTTGATTTTTTAACCCGTTTATTAAATGGGTTGGGTTAGGATTGAGAAATTTATACAGGTTGGCCTAGGATTAAGGTATTCCACCAACCCGTATATCTATTTCATTTCAATTATTTTATAATTTTTTTTGTAAATATAGTAATCTTCCGGATTTTTTAACGGACTATATACAATAATAATTTTAAAAATATATAATTCTGTTGTTCACTCTTCATCACTACACGCATAAGACATATAATTAATTATCATTAATTTTTTATTTACCAAGTAAGTTTGAATTTAATCTTATTATATATTAACTTTACGTACGACTTTTAATATAAGTTTTTTTTGCTCATTTAACTAATTTAAGATTCTGTAGAAACACATGATATCATTTATAAGTATACATTAACTTTTAACATGTTTTATGCCTATAAAAGATAATTTATTTATGTAGAAAATTTAAATAAATTATCGGCGGTTAATCCGCGGATTGATGGGTTGGATTAGGATTGACACTTTTTAATGGGTTGGATTGGTTTGAGGCCAACCTAACCCGCCAACCCGTTTTTGCCACGTCCACTATTCCACTCTTAAGCAGAGATTTCAAACATGTAGAATTCTGCAAGGTTGGCTAAACTCCTACTATAACAGCACCTTAAACAGTTTTTTATAGGATTAGGAGTGAATTACTCTGTTATGCAGCTTTGATGGTCACCAATGCCTCGTTGTTGTATTGAGTGGGAATATCCTCTTGACTTACTGAGTCCACTCACTAACTTGGATGCATGCGTATTGCCTTATCACACAGAAAGAAAACCTATCGGAAATGTACAACCTTGAAAACTGGAATTGGATGTTCTGCCCTTTGTTATGGATCCTAAGGAATCCCCGATGAAGTATCAAATGCAGAAAAACAATGCTAAGAAACTTGGTGTTAGCCATCGCATTGCGGCATGCCTGGGACATGTTACATGTGATCGAATAAATGTTACAGGCTTCCGGGATTTTCAGCGGGATTCAATCTGGCAAGAACAAGAAACTGGCCGCCACTTCCAGTTCTGCCATGGAGGAAGCAACTGATCTTAATGGTCATACGAAAAGTGAAGATTTACCCCTCTAACCGATGATTATTGAGCGAATCAATCACCCACGAATCATCATCACAGGACTCAGATTCATGACAGGGAGAGACAACGACTATTTTGGAGATCTTCTGGTAAACATTCTAGACTCCCAACGATATCATGCTTCTTTGTTTATGCGTGCCCTACGCTGATGTCAGTCTTGGTCTCCAGATTAACCAGTTCCCATTCCCCTCTCTAAAAAAACGTACACGTGCCTACTGATCGAATAAGAGAGTTTTCTGCATTCTTCTCTTCACATTTTTGGGTGAGTGTATTCTCTCCCTGCAACTAGGATCATAAACAAAATTTCTAGTGCTACCAGGTTAACTTTTTGAAGCCCTTTTAATCCAAAAGCAGATCATGAAACTCGGGGGCGTTTGTTTTAAATGGGAAACTGAATGGAATCAGTTAGGAAAAAAGAATTCTTTTAGATTTTCGTGGTTTTGTTTGAAACTGGTAAAATAAAATAAATAACCGGTCAATGGTCAATGACTGTCGGTTGCTGACCACTAATTACCGGTCAACATTCACCGGTCACCGGTCAATGACCATTAGTCGTCGGTTAATAGTCATATGTCGTCAGTCAAAATGTTTGAGAAAAAGGGAATCTTATTTTCCTTGTAGGGGTGGGGAATGCCCTTTCCTTTTCCTGAAATTAAGAAAAGCTGGTTAAACAATAACACAGAATCAGAATGATTCTCTTTCCTGATTACCCAAAAGCCCCCTAATATGATTCCGTTTCTTATATGTTTTGCTATTGAAGGAATCCAGATTAACACACACTGAACCACATAGCCCTGATTGATGACAGTAAAATCGGTACAGCGTGCATTTTTGGCGTTTTGGCTGCTTCATAAAGCAAGTACATGAGTAATGGAGATCTCTTTAAGCTAAATAAAATGTGATTGTCGAACCCCAGTTCTAGAATCTAGCATGGTCTTACCAGCTGCCGAGAAATTGGATATTTGACCAACTCTATTAATGAAGATACTCACACTTTGAAGATGACCTGTGTTGAAGAGGGAAAGGCTAGCATGAAAAAGAAGGGTCTGTCAAGATAGCCAAGGAGACTGCCTGGCTCACTTTCAAGTTAAAGAGGATTCTTGCAATTTTAATACCCTCTAAAACTCATATGATGAAGCAGGCAAGTCATCCTTGGCTACTAAACAACTGGCCCATTTTTTCATGTAAACCATCTCTCTTTGTGGCCATCTAGCGTCCTGAATTAGGTCTCCTTTGACTTGGTGAGTATGTGTTCAAGAAACCACAAACGCATATATATATATATACTTGCATGTTAGAAACAAAAGGGCAACCTTAGAGAGTAATATCAAGCATTTGATTCTGGATTGCTCTATATATTCATCAACCGTCCTTGTGAGATTCTGACTGGGAAATTTACCCAAGGATATAAAGTATATAATTCTCTGTAAAATCTTAGTCATTCGTTGACTTCAGATTATAGATTTGGAAGTAATCTTTGGACCACTGAGATTCCTCAGCCTCCACCATCTACTTCATCTCGAAATCTTGAACATATTCATTTACCTAGGATGGAAGGTAAGACGAAATTTACAAGATGATCCGTCAAAGTGTTGTTTGAATATAAACGTTGTTAGTCAATAACTGTTGTATTCAAGGGCAGTAATTTGAGGTTTAGCTCTACCGAGGTTTCTTTTATGCCTTCTGTATCTAATTCCAAAGGGCTGTGGTACATATAGGTTTTCTTGTAAAATTTCTAACTTTCTGGTTCATACGATTATTTCAACACCTAAAAAGGTTATTCCGAAGGAGAGAAAAGAACAGCCTTTTATCCATAACCGTTTCAGGTCGTTATCTTTTCCAAATCCGTATCTCCAAATCTGATTGACAATAACAGTAACAGGATATGTTCCGAATGAGGTGTGACCGGCTAAGATATACTACTACTTTACTCGGGCTTTTTCGTCGGCAATGCATCACTCTTTATGAAGTAAATGTCAACAGGGATGATAGGTAGAGTTCTGTTTGACATTTTGTGTTGATGCTTGTTGCTCCAATAGCCAATAGCCAACAGCCAACAGCCAACAGCCAACAGCCAACGTGATTTCGAATATGGCGTTTGCGCCATGTTCTAATATGGAGATGCTGTCACATGTTAGCACTGTATTAGTGAGAAATAAAGGAAAAAGGAAAAAAGAATAAGAGAGAAGTCAGACACGTAAGCGAGAGAAGTAGGTGTGTAGGAGAGAGAAAGTATTTTTTTCAAAATGTCATAACTTACAAAATATAAGTGTAAAAATAAAAAATATAAAAATGTTCATCATGGATATGTTTTGATAATTTTAAATTTTTATTTTTGTATGTACATATTTTTTAAGATTAATTGTTAATCTTAAGTTTAAAAAAAAAGTGAATCGAAGGTTGTTAAAAAGTGAATCAAAGGTTGTTAAAAAGTGAATCAGAGAGTTGCTGAAAAGTGAATAAGAGGTTTTAAAAAAGTGAACCTCATAAACAAAGATTGTTTTACTCAAGTGATTTTGATTGTTTGACTAGTGTGAATTAGAGGTTTTAGAAAAGTGAATCAAAGGTTTTAAAAGTGAATCACTAGTTGTTACAAAATGAATCCAAGTAATAAGAGTGAATCTTGTAAGCATAGATTGTTTAACTAAAGTAATTAAGAGGTTTAAGAAATATGAATCAAAATTTTTATAAAGTGAATCATGAGTTTAAGAAAAGTGAATTAGAGGTTTAAGAAAAGTGATTCTCGTAAATAGAGATTGTTAACTAAAGTGAATAAGAGGTTCAAGAAAAATGAATAAGAGTCTAAGAAAAGTGAATCAAAGATTTTTTAAAGGTGAATTAAAGGCTTAAGAACAGTAAATATATTATTTTAATACTAGTAAAAGTTAATCATACAACAAACTTTATGCGCGGATGGATTTTTGAGTGTTTGGGGGTACGGTAATCTTTTTGCATTAGTCTACACTTTATATTGTCGTTACTAACTCGATAGATTTTTAGAGTTTGTGGTTTAGGTACAACCCATAAAAATGTGGTTTTTAGAGTGTTTGGAGTAAGATTCATTTTGTTAATAAATAAGGTTCATTTTATTGTTAAAGAAGATTCATTTTGTTAATGAATAAGATTCACTTTAAAAATACGTAATATATATTCGTTATAAAAACATAAAATTTTAAGTTTACCAAAACATATTCATGATGCATCTTGTTTTGAAGAGCACGAAAAATGATGAGCAATGATATAATTTATTTTATTTTTGCACTTATATTTTGTGAGTTATAACATTTTGAAAAAAATATTTATTTCTCTCTGCTCCCAGCTAACTCTCAATGTGATACTGTAGTGTACTGCTCATTTTTTTTCTTTTTATTTTTCTTTTTCTCTTTTTTATTCTTTTAATTTTAGGGAAATTTCACCAAATATCATTGAGTTTTGCTTAATTCACGATATACCACTATGTTTTTAAAATTACACAGGATAACATTGAGTTTTCACTTATTTCACCAGATAACACTATGTCCCATATTCTGTTAACTTCTTTGTTATTTTCTTGAAAAATGACAAAAATACTCCTATTATTAATTAATTGTCTCACAATGAATTGTCATATTGATAAATTCCATAAGATACCACCTTATTTTAACTAATAATAGGACAGTTTAGTCTTTTTTTTCTAGGAATATTAACGAAAAAGTTAACGAAAATATGACAGAGTGTTATCTGGTGAAATAAGTAAACATTGTAAAACACAGTGGTATATCATGAATTAAGCAAAAACTCAGTGGTATTTGATGAAATTTCTCTTAATTTTAATTAGACCAATAATATATTAACATGTAACATGAAACCATATTAGAAGGTGGCTCCTTCTCCATGTTCTCCATTCTCATAGCCAAGTCCAAATGGACATTTAAGGAACAGGTAGATTCAAGTCTAGAATCTCGTCATACTATTGGCCTACGGTGTAAGTGGGCATCTTTTTCCAAAACAAGAGGATTCTGTGGCTCCGACTACCAACTATGGAAAGATCAGAACCAATGCCTGGTTCCTTATAGGTAAGGTGGATTTCTGATGCATGTATGCTTTGTGAATGATTTCCTGCCTCAGATCTCTCCAAAGTGCTGCACTGGCAGAGGAAAAAGAAGTCTATTAAAAAAGCTCACTTTCGGTACACTTTTGGTCCACTAAACCCCTGTTCAGCTTATAATTAGGGTAAGAAAAGGGAGGTTTTGGCTTTTCAGTTGGATTGTTTAGGATGGCGATGCGGCCTCTATGGAAAAGTAAGAAATTTCCAATTTCTATATTTTGACTATTCTTTTTACTTGTGTTTGTCTCTGACTTTTGTGCCAAAAATCACTACTGAAGACCAGTCCTGGGTACATGAGGATACCCTTGTCCTCTCGGTTTATACTCCAAATGTGAGTACCGCTGCAACCAAGAAACCGAGTGGCTATTGCAAAGATCAGTGGGAGAGGTCATCTGTTGGTTCATTAGTTTGCATCTACATTTGATTTTATTTGTCCCAGTAGACCAATTATTGAAATGCTTTTAACTTTCTATATATGATTCATTTTATTGAGTTCTTATAATTTTTCTCAATCACTCCTAGTTACAATTACAAACACATGTAGTATCTTTTGTAACATTTATGGTGATACAATACAATTAAAAGTACATATTTGTAAACCTACATTACAGTTATATGTATATTTAGTACAATTGCAATAACATCAGAATTTGATGTATACCTAAATATATACATTATTACAATTTATATATACCAAATGTACAATTTTTATAGATTAGATGTATATATATAGCTACAGTGAGATGTAGACAAGAAATTGCCAAACCCGGGGGGGTTGGAAGCGTCAAACTTAGGTGCTATGACAGATTTATATAAAAATTAATACTCTATTGATTTTATTTTATTTTGGGAAAATTTACGAGATACCCCTGTTTTCTTTCGTAATTCACAATATACCCCTATGATTTTAGTAATTCAACTTTAAACATGCTTAAATGTTATCCAAAATTGATGAAACTTTACATGAACGATGCTAATGTTATATTTTGGTCCAATATCAAATTTGAAGTTTTTAAGCTCACATGTGGATCCAATTAACAGTCACATATTCATTGGGTCCCACAGGTCACATGTGAGCTTAAAAAGCTTCAAATTTGATATTAGACCAAAATATAACACTTTAGCATCGTCCATGTAAAGTTTCATCAATTTTGGACAACATTTAAGCATGTTTAAAGTTGAATTACGAAAATCACAGGGGTATATTGTGAATTACGAAAGAAAACAGGGGTATATCGTGAATTTTCCCTTTTATTTTTGATAATTGGGGCAGGCCAATAATACCACAAGAGCGAAATAAATACAAATAGCACGAGAAAATAAAAAACACACATACCTCTCAAAGATTACCTTTCCATCCATACATAATTCCTAGCTCTTACATTTTCGAACCTGCCCTATTCTTGCCTCGACTAGCAATTTTATTGGCACGGGAAAATTTGCAAAATCCTAATATATGATTTTTAGGCCCTAAAACTAGCTCTAGCATTTGTATTAGTCCGCGAGCAATAATACTCTATTGATAAGATGGATAAATGACTTACTTAAATTAGACCAACCTCTATTACTAATTGATAGCTCATGGATACAAGGAGTACTCTTCTAAATGTTAGGCAAAGAGTGATAGACAAGTTAATGAAGATGATGTTAAAACTAGCCATTGTCTTGGTAAAGATTCTCAATCAAGCCTTGCTATAACAAGACCATCATGAGGAGCTCACAAAAGTTTCTTAAATGGGTCTTTATCTCTTGGGCTTGCTATTAATAAAAACTTGCGTCTCGAGATAGAGTGGTGAAGTTACGTGTCATTAACCAGGATGCTTGTATGTTATGCAATAGAGAAAAAGTGTCGGAACTATTTTATTTTGTTTGATAGATATTGGCAAACAGACTAAGGAAAACATACAAACATAGAAGTAGACGTAGAAACAGTCTCCAAAGAATAAACGCCCCAGAAAAATACCCTATCAACAAAAGCAAAATCACAAGCACCAGTGTCCGAACATACAACCCCTCCAACTGCAGTGTTCTTTTGCTTTGAACCCATGACTTTTGTTCGAGTATATCACTCTTCTACCGATCAAGCCATGACAGCTTGGCCTGCAGTATTCTTTTGCTAAAAAGCTTCCGTTTATAGTTTTGATAGGTCTAGGTTAGTTAGATATATTTTTATAAGTTTCGGACAAATGTTCTTACAATAATGAGAAGCTTAACAGCCTACTTACATACATACAGTCCCCGCTACTATTCTTACCATGCTCTAGCCAAAAGACCCTAGTATCTAAAAGATATGATAATATCTTATAAACAACAAAAGCACAAAACTGCCCAATTATAAACATCATTTAGCCAACCAACCTACACCTTATAGACCACTACACACTTTGCCCATATTATACTTAAATTAAAGATAATAGCCACCGCCCTTGACCAATCATACAGTCTATTAGGAACTGTCCGTCGGTATTATGTTCACTTTCTAATCTCTTTATACCACAGAAAATGGATGAAGACATTGGAAAGTCCCGCCACCAATTTCTTGTCCAATTCCGAATATGGAGCTTTATAATTCTGGCCATCTGTCAAAGCATGGTGCGTGACTGAGAGAGAGAACAGAGAAGAAGAAGGGTTTTATTATTCAGAGGATGTTGACGAACAGAAGTTATTGAATATTACAGAGAGAGAAGAGTATATATATACTCTGTACATGAGGGTGTCTCGGTACTTAGTACAGAGACTAGGGATTAAACTTATATATTATCTGTAACAATGAACAGATAATATAATGTGTACAAGTATATACATTGCTAGTCCTAACAGCCCCCCTCAAGACATGGTGTGGAGAAGCATTATGTCTTGTTGTCGAATGTAGAATGTAGTCCTAGCTTGTGGAAAAATCTGTCTGTAGGCTCTTCCTGTCAATGGTTTGGTCAGAATATCAGCTAATTGTTTTGATGATGGGATATACTGCACTTCAATGAGGCCTCCTTGCACCTGTTCACGCACGAAATGACAATCCAACTCGATTTGTTTTGTTCTTCCGTGCGAAACAGGGTTTTTTGCGATGTGGATGGCTGATACATTATCACACCTTAGAGGAACTGGTTCAATATCTGTGACTCCTAGCTCGTTGAGTAAGCGAGTGAGCCAGCTTAGCTCAGCTGTGATCTGTCGCATGGATCTGTATTCAGCTTCGGCGGAAGAGAGAGCAACTGAAACTTGTTTCTTCGATTTCCAGCTGAGAGGGGATTCGCCAAGGAGAATGTAATAGCCTGAAATAGATTTTCTGGTCAAGGGGCATGAAGCCCAGTCAGGGTCACAAAATGCTATCAATTTATAGGAAGAAGATTTGTTAAACGAAAGACCAAATCCTAAAGTGCCTTTTAAGTATGCAAGTGTGTGATATGCAGCAGTAAGGTGTGCAGTGGTGGGTGATTGTAGGAACTGACTCAAGTGTTGTACTGTGAAGGACAAATCAGGATGAGTAGTAGTTAGGAAATTTAACTTCCCTATGAGCCGCCTGTATGTCGTTGCACTACTAGAAAACATAGTTTACATACGGAAATTACCTACGAAAATATTCCGTAGGTAATTACCGAAGGAATACCTACGGATCATAATACCAGCCCTTGTTAAGTTTTTACCTACGGAATACCGACGGAATCCAACAAAAATTTACCTACGGAATATCCGTAGGTAAATTTGTAGGGAAAAGTGCGGGTGGACTGACTGGTAATGGCGCGTATAATGCAACAATTTACCTACGGACTAATCCGTCGGTAATAGCTTCGTACCGTTTTTCTATATGAAGATTACCTACGGACTACTTCCGTCGGTAATTACCTACGGATTCATCCCTCGGTAATAGCTTCGTAGTGCAAGCGAGAGTTCAGGTTGAAACGCGTCGTTTTTTCTACATGAATATTACCTACGGACTGTTTCCGTCGGTAATTACCGTCGGATTATTCCGTCGGTAATAACTTCATAGTGACAAGCACGGGTTCAGGCTTGAACGCGGCGTTTTTCTTCATGAACATTACCTACGGAATTGTTCTATCGGTAATTACCTATGGATATTTCCGTTGGTAATAGCTTCAGAGTGATAGGCGGAGTTCAGCATGAAACGCGGCGTTTTAAAATGAAGATTACCTACGGATTAATCCGTCGGTAAGATTGGAAAATTAAAACTCGCGCTTGGAATTTTCTTCCTTAGCGTCTGGTTTCTTCTTTCTAATTCAGAACATCCTCTTCAGTCATCGTTCTCTCGCAAAGGCGCCAAACCATTGAAGAATACCTCTTCTCTCGCCCTTTTGTCCATTGCGTAGCCCTGTGTTTCTCGCGCTGCATATCCATTGAAGAGCTCCCAGTTGCTGGTTCCATCTCTCA